>OW569397.1:72358564-72958564 GCA_937620795.1 Thecophora atra
AAGCGTCCCTCGACCTTCCCTCAACCTTCCCTCAACCTTCCCTCAAGCGTCCCTCAAGCGTCGCTCAGGCGTCCCTCAAGCGTCCCTCAACCGTCCCTCAACCGTCCCTCAACTGTCCCTCAACTGTCCCTCAACTGTCCCTCAACCGTCCCTCAACCGTCCCTCAACCGTCCCTCAACCGTCCCTCAACCGTCCCACAACCGTCCCTTAACCTTCCCTCAACCTTCCCGCAAGCGTCCCTCAAGCGTCCCTCAAGCGTCCCTCAAGCGTCCCTCAAGCGTCCCTCAAGCGTCCCTCAACCTTCCCTCAAGCGTCCCTCGACCTTCCCTCAAGCGTCCCTCAACCTTCCCTCAACCTTCCCTCAACCTTCCCTCAAGCGTCCCTCAAGCGTCCCTCAGGCGTCCCTCAAGCGTCCCTCAACCGTCCCTCAACTGTCCCTCAACTGTCCCTCAACTGTCCCTCAACTGTCCCTCAACCGTCCCTCAACCGTCCCTCAACCGTCCCTCAACCGTCCCTCAACCGTCCCACAACCGTCCCTTAACCTTCCCTCAACCTTCCCGCAAGCGTCCCTCAAGCGTCCCTCAACCTTCCCTCAAGCGTCCCTCAAGCGTCCCTCAACCTTCCCTCAAGCGTCCCTCGACCTTCCCTCAAGCGTCCCTCAACCTTCCCTCAACCTTCCCTCAACCTTCCCTCAAGCGTCCCTCAAGCGTCCCTCAGGCGTCCCTCAAGCGTCCCTCAACCGTCCCTCAACTGTCCCTCAACTGTCCCTCAACTGTCCCTCAACTGTCCCTCAACCGTCCCTCAACCGTCCCTCAACCGTCCCTCAACCGTCCCTCAACCGTCCCACAACCGTCCCTTAACCTTCCCTCAACCTTCCCGCAAGCGACCCTCAAGCGTCCCTCAAGCGTCCCTCAAGCGTCCCTCAAGCGTCCCTCAACCTTCCCTCAAGCGTCCCTCGACCTTCCCTCAAGCGTCCCTCAACCTTCCCTCAACCTTCCCTCAACCTTCCCTCAAGCGTCCCTCAAGCGTCCCTCAACTGTCCCTCAACTGTCCCTCAACTGTCCCTCAACTGTCCCTCAACCGTCCCTCAACCGTCCCTCAACCGTCCCTCAACCGTCCCTCAACCGTCCCACAACCGTCCCTTAACCTTCCCTCAACCTTCCCGCAAGCGTCCCTCAAGCGTCCCTCAAGCGTCCCTCAACCTTCCCTCAAGCGTCCCTCGACCTTCCCTCAACCTTCCCTTCCAAGGGACGCTTGAGGGACGCTTGAGGGAAGGTTGAGGGAAGGTTGAGCGAAGGTTGAGCGAAGGTTGAGGGAAGGTTGAGGGAAGGTTGAGGGACGCTTGAGGGACGCTTGAGGGACGCTTGAGGGACGCTTGAGGGAAGGTTGAGGGAAGGTTGAGGGAAGGTTGAGGGAAGGTTGAGGGAAGGTTGAGGGAAGGTTGAGGGACGGTTGAGGGACGCTTGAGGGACGCTTGAGGGACGCTTGAGGGAAGGTTGAGGGACGCTTGAGGGACGCTTGAGGGACGCTTGAGGGAAGGTTGAGGGAAGGTTGAGGGAAGGTTGAGGGACGCTTGAGGGACGCTTGAGGGACGCTTGAGGGACGCTTGAGGGACGCTTGAGGGATGCTTGAGGGACGCTTGAGGGACGCTTGAGGGAAGCTTGAGGGACGCTTAAGGGACGCTTGAGGGACGCTTGAGGGACGCTTGAGGGACGCTTGAGGGAAGCTTGAGGGAAGCTTGAGGGACGCTTGAGGGAAGGTTGAGCGACGCTTGAGGGACGCTTGAGGGACGCTTGAGGGACGCTTGAGGGACGCTTGAGGGAAGCTTGAGGGACGCTTGATGGACGCTTGAGGGAAGGTTGAGGGAAGGTTGAGGGAAGGTTGAGGGACGCTTGAGGGACGCTTGAGGGACGCTTGAGGGACGCTTGAGGGACGCTTGAGGGACGCTTGAGGGACGCTTGAGGGAAGGTTGAGGGACGCTTGAGGGACGCTTGAGGGACGCTTGAGGGACGCTTGAGGGAAGGTTGAGGGACGCTTGAGGGACGCTTGAGGGAAGGTTGAGGGAAGGTTGAGGGACGCTTGAGGGACGCTTGAGGGACGCTTGAGGGACGCTTGAGGGACGCTTGAGGGACGCTTGAGGGAAGCTTGAGGGACGCTTGCGGGAAGGTTGAGGGAAGGTTAAGGGACGCTTGAGGGAAGCTTGAGGGACGCTTGAGGGAAGATTGAGGGAAGGTTGAGGGAAGGTTGAGGGACGCTTGAGCGACGCTTGAGGGACGCTTAAGGGAAGCTTGAGGGACGATTGAGGGAAGCTTGAGGGACGCTTGCGGGAAGGTTGAGGGAAGGTTAAGGGACGCTTGAGGGACGCTTGGGGGAAGGTTGAAGTAAGGTTGAGGGAAGGTTGAGGGACGGTTGAGGGACGCTTGAGGGACGCTTGAGGGACGCTTGAGGGACGCTTGAGGGACGCTTGAGAGACGCTTGAGGGACGCTTGAGGGAAGGTTGAGGGACGCTTGAGGGACGCTTGAGGGACGCTTGAGGGAAGGTTGAGGGACGCTTGAGGGACGCTTGAGGGACGCTTGAGGGAAGGTTGAGGGAAGGTTGAGGGAAGGTTGAGGGAAGGTTGAGGGAAGGTTGAGGGAAGGTTGAGGGACGCTTGAGGGACGCTTGAGGGACGCTTGAGGGACGCTTGAGGGACGCTTGAGGGACGCTTGAGGGACGCTTGAGGGACGGTTGAGGTACGCTTGAGGGAAGCTTGAGGGACGCTTGCGGGAAGGTTGAGGGAAGGTTAAGGGACGCTTGAGGGAAGCTTGAGGGACGCTTGAGGGAAGATTGAGGGAAGGTTGAGGGAAGGTTGAGGGACGCTTGAGCGACGCTTGAGGGACGATTGAGGGAAGCTTGAGGGACGCTTGCGGGAAGGTAGAGGGAAGGTTAAGGGACGCTTGAGGGACGCTTGAGGGAAGGTTGAAGTAAGGTTGAGGGAAGGTTGAGGGACGGTTGAGGGACGCTTGAGGGACGCTTGAGGGACGCTTGAGGGACGCTTGAGGGACGCTTGAGAGACGCTTGAGGGACGCTTGAGGGAAGGTTGAGGGACGCTTGAGGGACGCTTGAGGGACGCTTGAGGGACGGTTGAGGTACGCTTGAGGGAAGCTTGAGGGACGCTTGCGGGAAGGTTGAGGGAAGGTTAAGGGACGCTTGAGGGAAGCTTGAGGGACGCTTGAGGGAAGATTGAGGGAAGGTTGAGGTAAGGTTGAGGGACGCTTGAGCGACGCTTGAGGGACGCTTAAGGGAAGCTTGAGGGACGATTGAGGGAAGCTTGAGGGACGCTTGCGGGAAGGTAGAGGGAAGGTTAAGGGACGCTTGAGGGACGCTTGAGGGAAGGTTGAAGTAAGGTTGAGGGAAGGTTGAGGGACGGTTGAGGGACGCTTGAGGGACGCTTGAGGGACGCTTGAGGGACGCTTTAGAGACGCTTGAGGGACGCTTGAGGGAAGGTTGAGGGACGCTTGAGGGACGCTTGAGGGACGCTTGAGGGAAGGTTGAGGGAAGGTTGAGGGAAGGTTGAGGGACGGTTGAGGGACGCTTGAGGGACGCTTGAGGGACGCTTGAGGGACGCTTGAGGGACGCTTGAGGGACGCTTGAGGGAAGCTTGAGGGAAGCTTGAGGGACGCTTGAGGGAAGGTTGAGCGACGCTTGAGGGACGCTTAAGGGACGCTTAAGGGAAGCTTGAGGGACGATTGAGGGACGCTTGAGGGACGCTTGAGGGACGCTTGAGGGAAGGTTGAGGGACGCTTGAGGGACGCTTGAGGGACGCTTGAGGGAAGGTTGAGGGAAGGTTGAGGGAAGGTTGAGGGACGGTTGAGGGACGGTTGAGGGACGCTTGAGGGACGCTTGAGGGACGCTTGAGGGACGCTTGAGGGACGCTTGAGGGACGCTTGAGGGACGCTTGAGGGAAGCTTGAGGGACGCTTGATGGACGCTTGAGGGACGCTTGAGGGAAGGTTGAGGGAAGGTTGAGGGAAGGTTGAGGGACGGTTGAGGGACGGTTGAGGGACGGTTGAGGGACGGTTGAGGGACGCTTGAGGGACGCTTGAGGGACGCTTGAGGGACGCTTGAGGGACGCTTGAGGGAAGCTTGAGGGAAGCTTGAGGGACGCTTGAGGGAAGGTTGAGGGAAGGTTGAGGGAAGGTTGAGGGAAGGTTGAGGGACGGTTGAGCGACGCTTGAGGGACGCTTGAGGGAAGGTTGAGAGAAGGTTGAGGGAAGGTTCAGGGAAGGTTGAGGGACGGTTAAGGGACGTTTGAGGGACGGTTGAGGGTCGGTTGAGGGACGGTTGAGGGACGTTTGAGGGAAGGTTGGGGGAAGGTTGAGGGAAGGTTGGGGGAAGGTTGAGGGAAGGTTGAGGGAAGGTTGAGGGAAGGTTGAGACACGGTTAAGGAACGTTTGAGGGACGGTTGAGGGAGGGTTGAGAGACTTTTGAGGGACGTTTGAGGGACGTTTGAGGGACGTTTGAGGGACGGTTGAGGGAAGGTTGAGGGAAGGTTGAGGGTTGGCTAGAACTCGAGATATGACTGAAAGGAGTGCGGAGTGTTGTTCTATCTATACAAATACGCTCATTCAAGTACTGCGCCTAAACTATAGAAATGGCACGAAAATGATATATAGCGCGGTTGTTCCCCATTTAAAGGCTTTTAACTTGATACCTGTCTTGGCGCGATCGGTTGTCTAGAACTCGAGATATGACTGAAAGGACTGGGGAGTGTTTTTCGCTCTATACAAATACACTCTTTCAAGTACTGCGCCTAAACTATAGAAGTGACACGAAAATGATATAGAGCGCTGTTGTTCCCCATTTAAAGACCTTTCAGATGATACATGTCTTGGCGCGTTCGGTTGGCCAGAACTCGAAATATGACTGAAAGGACTGGGGAGTGTTTTTCGCTCTATACAAATACGCTCCTTCAAGTACTGCGCATAAACTATAGCAGTGAAACGAAAATGATATAGAGCGCGGTAATTTCTCATTTAAAGGCCTTTCATTTAATAACTGACTTGGCGCGATCGGTTGTCTAGAACTCGAGATATGACTGAAAGGACTGGGGAGTGTTTTTCGCTCTATACAAATACACTCTTTCAAGTACTGCGCCTAAACTATAGAAGTGACACGAAAATGATATAAGGCGCTGTTGTTCCCCATTTAAAGGCCTTTCAGATGATACATGTCTTGGCGCGTTCGGTTGGCCAGAACTCGAGATATGACTGAAAGGACTGGGGAGTGTTTTTCGCTCTATACAAATACGCTCCTTCAAGTACTGCGCATAAACTATAGAAGTGAAACGAAAATGATATAGACCGCGGTTGTTCCTCATTTAAAGACCTTTCATTTAATAACTGACTTGGCGCGATCAGTTGGCCAGAACTAAAGATATGACTGAGAGGAGTGGGGAGTGTTTTTCGCTCTATACAAATACACTCCTTCAAGTACTGCGCCTAACCTATAGAAGTGGCACGAAAATTATATAAAGCGCGGTTGCTCCACATTTAAAGGCTTTTAACTTGATACCTGTCTTGGCGCGATCGGTTGTCTAGAACTCGAGATATGACTGAAAGAAGTGGGGCGTGTTTTTCGCTCTATACAAATACACTCATTCAAGTACTGCGCCTAAACTATAACAGTGGCACGAAAAAGTTATAAAGCGCGGTTGTTCCTCATTTTAAGACCTTTCCCAAACCGTCCCTTAACCTTCCCTCAACCTTCCCGCAAGCGTCCCTCAAACGTCCCTCAAGCGTCCCTCAAGCGTAACTCAAGCGTCCCTCAAGCGTCCCTCAAGCGTCCCTCAAGCGTCCCTCAAGCGTCCCTCAAGCGTCCCTCAAGCGTCCCTCAAGCGTCCCTCAAGCGTCCCTCAAGCGTCCCTCAAGCGTCCCTCAAGCGTCCCTCAAGCGTCCCTCAAGCGTCCCTCAACCGTCCCTCAACCGTCCCTCAACCTTCGCTCAACCTTCCCTCAACCTTCCCTCAAGCGTCCCTCAAGCGTCCCTCAACCTTCCCTCAAGCGTCCCTCAAGCGTCCCTTAACCTTCCCTCAATCTTCCCGCAAGCGTCCCTCAAGCTTCCCTCAAGCGTCCCTCAAGCGTCCCTCAAGCGTCCCTCAAGCGTCCCTCAAGCTTCCCTCAAGCGTCCCTCAAGCGTCCCGCAAGCGTCCCTCAAGCGTCCCTCAACCGTCCCTCAACCGTCCCTCAACCTTCCCTCAACCTTCCCTCAACCTTCCCTCAAGCGTCCCTCAAGCGTCCCTCAGGCGTCCCTCAAGCGTCCCTCAACCTTCCCTCAAGCGTCCCTCAAGCGTCCTTCAAGCGTCCCTCAACCGTCCCTCAACCGTCCCTCAACCGTCCCTCAACCGTCCCTCAACCGTCCCACAACCGTCCCTTAACCTTCCCTCAACCTTCCCGCAAGCGTCCCTCAAGCGTCCCTCAAGCGTCCCTCAAGCGTCCCTCAACCTTCCCTCAAGCGTCCCTCGACCTTCCCTCAAGCGTCCCTCGACCTTCCCTCAACCTTCCCTCAACCTTCCCTCAAGCGTCCCTCAAGCGTCGCTCAGGCGTCCCTCAAGCGTCCCTCAACCGTCCCTCAACTGTCCCTCAACTGTCCCTCAACTGTCCCTCAACCGTCCCTCAACCGTCCCTCAACCGTCCCTCAACCGTCCCTCAACCGTCCCACAACCGTCCCTTAACCTTCCCTCAACCTTCCCGCAAGCGTCCCTCAAGCGTCCCTCAAGCGTCCCTCAAGCGTCCCTCAAGCGTCCCTCAACCTTCCCTCAAGCGTCCCTCGACCGTCCCTCAACCGTCCCTTAACTGTCCCTCAACTGTCCCTCAACTGTCCCTCAACTGTCCCTCAACCGTCCCTCAACCGTCCCTCAACCGTCCCTCAACCGTCCCTCAACCGTCCCTCAACCGTCCCTCAACCGTCCCTCAACCGTCCCACAACCGTCCCTTAACCTTCCCTCAACCTTCCCGCAAGCGTCCCTCAAGCGTCCCTCAAGCGTCCCTCAACCTTCCCTCAAGCGTCCCTCGACCTTCCCTCAACCTTCCCTTCCAAGGGACGCTTGAGGGAAGGTTGAGGGAAGGTTGAGCGAAGGTTGAGCGAAGGTTGAGGGAAGGTTGAGGGAAGGTTGAGGGACGCTTGAGGGACGCTTGAGGGACGCTTGAGGGACGCTTGAGGGAAGGTTGAGGGAAGGTTGAGGGAAGGTTGAGGGAAGGTTGAGGGAAGGTTGAGGGAAGGTTGAGGGACGGTTGAGGGACGCTTGAGGGACGCTTGAGGGACGCTTGAGGGAAGGTTGAGGGACGCTTGAGGGACGCTTGAGGGACGCTTGAGGGAAGGTTGAGGGAAGGTTGAGGGAAGGTTGAGGGACGCTTGAGGGACGCTTGAGGGACGCTTGAGGGACGCTTGAGGGACGCTTGAGGGATGCTTGAGGGACGCTTGAGGGACGCTTGAGGGAAGCTTGAGGGACGCTTAAGGGACGCTTGAGGGACGCTTGAGGGACGCTTGAGGGACGCTTGAGGGAAGCTTGAGGGAAGCTTGAGGGACGCTTGAGGGAAGGTTGAGCGACGCTTGAGGGACGCTTGAGGGACGCTTGAGGGACGCTTGAGGGACGCTTGAGGGAAGCTTGAGGGACGCTTGATGGACGCTTGAGGGAAGGTTGAGGGAAGGTTGAGGGAAGGTTGAGGGACGCTTGAGGGACGCTTGAGGGACGCTTGAGGGACGCTTGAGGGACGGTTGAGCGACGCTTGAGGGACGCTTGAGGGACGCTTGAGGGACGCTTGAGGGAAGGTTGAGGGACGCTTGAGGGACGCTTGAGGGACGCTTGAGGGAAGGTTGAGGGAAGGTTGAGGGACGCTTAAGGGAAGCTTGAGGGACGATTGAGGGACGCTTGAGGGACGCTTGAGGGACGCTTGAGGGACGCTTGAGGGACGCTTGAGGGAAGGTTGAGGGACGCTTGAGGGACGCTTGAGGGACGCTTGAGGGACGCTTGAGGGAAGGTTGAGGGACGCTTGAGGGACGCTTGAGGGAAGGTTGAGGGAAGGTTGAGGGACGCTTGAGGGACGCTTGAGGGACGCTTGAGGGACGCTTGAGGGACGCTTGAGGGACGCTTGAGGGACGCTTGAGGGACGCTTGAGGGACGGTTGAGGTACGCTTGAGGGAAGCTTGAGGGACGCTTGCGGGAAGGTTGAGGGAAGGTTAAGGGACGCTTGAGGGAAGCTTGAGGGACGCTTGAGGGAAGATTGAGGGAAGGTTGAGGGAAGGTTGAGGGACGCTTGAGCGACGCTTGAGCGACGCTTGAGGGACGCTTAAGGGAAGCTTGAGGGACGATTGAGGGAAGCTTGAGGGACGCTTGCGGGAAGGTTGAGGGAAGGTTAAGGGACGCTTGAGGGACGCTTGGGGGAAGGTTGAAGTAAGGTTGAGGGAAGGTTGAGGGACGGTTGAGGGACGCTTGAGGGACGCTTGAGGGACGCTTGAGGGACGCTTGAGGGACGCTTGAGGGACGCTTGAGAGACGCTTGAGGGACGCTTGAGGGAAGGTTGAGGGACGCTTGAGGGACGCTTGAGGGACGCTTGAGGGAAGGTTGAGGGACGCTTGAGGGACGCTTGAGGGACGCTTGAGGGAAGGTTGAGGGAAGGTTGAGGGAAGGTTGAGGGACGCTTAAGGGAAGCTTGAGGGACGATTGAGGGACGCTTGAGGGACGCTTGAGGGACGCTTGAGGGACGCTTGAGGGAAGGTTGAGGGACACTTGAGGGACGCTTGAGGAAAGGTTGAGGGAAGGTTGAGGGAAGGTTGAGGGACGGTTGAGGGACGCTTGAGGGACGCTTGAGGGACGCTTGAGGGACGCTTGAGGGACGCTTGAGGGACGCTTGAGGGACGCTTGAGGGACGCTTGAGGGACGCTTGAGGGACGCTTGAGGGACGCTTGAGGGACGCTTGAGGGAAGCTTGAGGGACGCTTGATGGACGCTTGAGGGAAGGTTGAGGGAAGGTTGAGGGAAGGTTGAGGGACGCTTGAGGGACGCTTGAGGGACGCTTGAGGGACGCTTGAGGGACGGTTGAGGTACGCTTGAGGGAAGCTTGAGGGACGCTTGCGGGAAGGTTGAGGGAAGGTTAAGGGACGCTTGAGGGAAGCTTGAGGGACGCTTGAGGGAAGATTGAGGGAAGGTTGAGGGAAGGTTGAGGGACGCTTGAGCGACGCTTGAGGGACGCTTAAGGGAAGCTTGAGGGACGATTGAGGGAAGCTTGAGGGACGCTTGCGGGAAGGTAGAGGGAAGGTTAAGGGACGCTTGAGGGACGCTTGAGGGAAGGTTGAAGTAAGGTTGAGGGAAGGTTGAGGGACGGTTGAGGGACGCTTGAGGGACGCTTGAGGGACGCTTGAGGGACGCTTGAGAGACGCTTGAGGGACGCTTGAGGGAAGGTTGAGGGACGCTTGAGGGACGCTTGAGGGACGCTTGAGGGACGGTTGAGGTACGCTTGAGGGAAGCTTGAGGGACGCTTGCGGGAAGGTTGAGGGAAGGTTAAGGGACGCTTGAGGGAAGCTTGAGGGACGCTTGAGGGAAGATTGAGGGAAGGTTGAGGTAAGGTTGAGGGACGCTTGAGCGACGCTTGAGGGACGCTTAAGGGAAGCTTGAGGGACGATTGAGGGAAGCTTGAGGGACGCTTGCGGGAAGGTAGAGGGAAGGTTAAGGGACGCTTGAGGGACGCTTGAGGGAAGGTTGAAGTAAGGTTGAGGGAAGGTTGAGGGACGGTTGAGGGACGCTTGAGGGACGCTTGAGGGACGCTTGAGGGACGCTTTAGAGACGCTTGAGGGACGCTTGAGGGAAGGTTGAGGGACGCTTGAGGGACGCTTGAGGGACGCTTGAGGGAAGGTTGAGGGAAGGTTGAGGGAAGGTTGAGGGACGGTTGAGGGACGGTTGAGGGACGCTTGAGGGACGCTTGAGGGACGCTTGAGGGACGCTTGAGGGACGCTTGAGGGACGCTTGAGGGACGCTTGAGGGAAGCTTGAGGGAAGCTTGAGGGACGCTTGAGGGAAGGTTGAGCGACGCTTGAGGGACGCTTAAGGGACGCTTAAGGGAAGCTTGAGGGACGATTGAGGGACGCTTGAGGGACGCTTGAGGGACGCTTGAGGGAAGGTTGAGGGACGCTTGAGGGACGCTTGAGGGACGCTTGAGGGACGCTTGAGGGAAGGTTGAGGGAAGGTTGAGGGAAGGTTGAGGGACGGTTGAGGGACGGTTGAGGGACGCTTGAGGGACGCTTGAGGGACGCTTGAGGGACGCTTGAGGGACGCTTGAGGGACGCTTGAGGGACGCTTGAGGGACGCTTGAGGGACGCTTGAGGGAAGCTTGAGGGACGCTTGATGGACGCTTGAGGGACGCTTGAGGGAAGGTTGAGGGAAGGTTGAGGGAAGGTTGAGGGAAGGTTGAGGGACGGTTGAGGGACGGTTGAGGGACGGTTGAGGGACGGTTGAGGGACGCTTGAGGGACGCTTGAGGGACGCTTGAGGGACGCTTGAGGGACGCTTGAGGGAAGCTTGAGGGAAGCTTGAGGGACGCTTGAGGGAAGGTTGAGGGAAGGTTGAGGGAAGGTTGAGGGAAGGTTGAGGGACGGTTGAGCGACGCTTGAGGGACGCTTGAGGGAAGGTTGAGAGAAGGTTGAGGGAAGGTTCAGGGAAGGTTGAGGGACGGTTAAGGGACGTTTGAGGGACGGTTGAGGGTCGGTTGAGGGACGGTTGAGGGACGTTTGAGGGAAGGTTGGGGGAAGGTTGAGGGAAGGTTGGGGGAAGGTTGAGGGAAGGTTGAGGGAAGGTTGAGGGAAGGTTGAGACACGGTTAAGGAACGTTTGAGGGACGGTTGAGGGAGGGTTGAGAGACTTTTGAGGGACGTTTGAGGGACGTTTGAGGGACGTTTGAGGGACGGTTGAGGGAAGGTTGAGGGAAGGTTGAGGGTTGGCTAGAACTCGAGATATGACTGAAAGGAGTGCGGAGTGTTGTTCTATCTATACAAATACGCTCATTCAAGTACTGCGCCTAAACTATAGAAATGGCACGAAAATGATATATAGCGCGGTTGTTCCCCATTTAAAGGCTTTTAACTTGATACCTGTCTTGGCGCGATCGGTTGTCTAGAACTCGAGATATGACTGAAAGGACTGGGGAGTGTTTTTCGCTCTATACAAATACACTCTTTCAAGTACTGCGCCTAAACTATAGAAGTGACACGAAAATGATATAGAGCGCTGTTGTTCCCCATTTAAAGACCTTTCAGATGATACATGTCTTGGCGCGTTCGGTTGGCCAGAACTCGAAATATGACTGAAAGGACTGGGGAGTGTTTTTCGCTCTATACAAATACGCTCCTTCAAGTACTGCGCATAAACTATAGCAGTGAAACGAAAATGATATAGAGCGCGGTAATTTCTCATTTAAAGGCCTTTCATTTAATAACTGACTTGGCGCGATCGGTTGTCTAGAACTCGAGATATGACTGAAAGGACTGGGGAGTGTTTTTCGCTCTATACAAATACACTCTTTCAAGTACTGCGCCTAAACTATAGAAGTGACACGAAAATGATATAAGGCGCTGTTGTTCCCCATTTAAAGGCCTTTCAGATGATACATGTCTTGGCGCGTTCGGTTGGCCAGAACTCGAGATATGACTGAAAGGACTGGGGAGTGTTTTTCGCTCTATACAAATACGCTCCTTCAAGTACTGCGCATAAACTATAGAAGTGAAACGAAAATGATATAGACCGCGGTTGTTCCTCATTTAAAGACCTTTCATTTAATAACTGACTTGGCGCGATCAGTTGGCCAGAACTAAAGATATGACTGAGAGGAGTGGGGAGTGTTTTTCGCTCTATACAAATACACTCCTTCAAGTACTGCGCCTAACCTATAGAAGTGGCACGAAAATTATATAAAGCGCGGTTGCTCCCCATTTAAAGGCTTTCAACTTGATACCTGTCTTGGCGCGATCGGTTGTCTAGAACTCGAGATATGACTGAAAGGACTGGGGAGTGTTTTTCGCTCTATACAAATACACTCTTTCAAGTACTGCGCCTAAACTATAGAAGTGACACGAAAATGATATAGAGCGCTGTTGTTCCCCATTTAAAGACCTTTCAGATGATACATGTCTTGGCGCGTTCGGTTGGCCAGAACTCGAAATATGACTGAAAGGACTGGGGAGTGTTTTTCGCTCTATACAAATACGCTCCTTCAAGTACTGCGCATAAACTATAGCAGTGAAACGAAAATGATATAGAGCGCGGTAATTTCTCATTTAAAGGCCTTTCATTTAATAACTGACTTGGCGCGATCGGTTGTCTAGAACTCGAGATATGACTGAAAGGACTGGGGAGTGTTTTTCGCTCTATACAAATACACTCTTTCAAGTACTGCGCCTAAACTATAGAAGTGACACGAAAATGATATAAGGCGCTGTTGTTCCCCATTTAAAGGCCTTTCAGATGATACATGTCTTGGCGCGTTCGGTTGGCCAGAACTCGAGATATGACTGAAAGAAGTGGGGCGTGTTTTTCGCTCTATACAAATACACTCATTCAAGTACTGCGCCTAAACTATAACAGTGGCACGAAAAAGTTATAAAGCGCGGTTGTTCCTCATTTTAAGACCTTTCCCAAACCGTCCCTCAACCTTCCATCAACCTTCCCTCAACCGACCCTCAAGCGTCCCTCAAGCGTCCCTCAAGCGTAACTCAAGCGTCCCTCAAGCGTCCCTCAAGCGTCCCTCAAGCGTCCCTCAAGCGTCCCTCAAGCGTCCCTCAAGCGTCCCTCAAGCGTCCCTCAAGCGTCCCTCAAGCGTCCCTCAAGCGTCCCTCAACCGTCCCTCAACCGTCCCTCAACCTTCGCTCAACCTTCCCTCAACCTTCCCTCAAGCGTCCCTCAAGCGTCGCTCAACCTTCCCTCAAGCGTCCCTCAAGCGTCCCTTAACCTTCCCTCAATCTTCCCGCAAGCGTCCCTCAAGCTTCCCTCAAGCGTCCCTCAAGCGTCCCTCAAGCGTCCTTCAAGCGTCCCTCAACCTTCCTCAAGCGTCCCTCAAGCGTCCCTCAAGCGTCCCTCAAGCTTCCCTCAAGCGTCCCTCAAGCGTCCCGCAAGCGTCCCTCAAGCGTCCCTCAACCGTCCCTCAACCGTCCCTCAACCTTCCCTCAACCTTCCCTCAACCTTCCCTCAAGCGTCCCTCAAGCGTCCCTCAGGCGTCCCTCAAGCGTCCCTCAACCTTCCCTCAAGCGTCCCTCAAGCGTCCTTCAAGCGTCCCTCAACCTTCCCTCAAGCGTCCCTCAAGCGTCCCTCAAGCGTCCCTCAAGCGTCCCTCAAGCTTCCCTCAAGCGTCCCTCAAGCGTCCCTCAAGCGTCCCTCAACCTTCCCTCAAGCGTCCCTCAAGCGTCGATCAAGCGTCCCTCAAGCGTCCCTCAAGCGTCCCTCAACCGTCCCTCAACCGTCCCTCAACCGTCCCTCAACCGTCCCTCAACCGTCCGTCAACCGTCCCTCAACCGTCCCTCAACCGTCCCTCAACTGTCCCTCAACCGTCCCTCAACCGTCCCTCAACCGTCCCTCAACCGTCCCTCAACTGTCCCTCAACTGTCCCTCAACTGTCCCTCAACCGTCCCTCAACCGTCCCACAACCGTCCCTTAACCTTCCCTCAACCTTCCCGCAAGCGTCCCTCAAGCGTCCCTCAAGCGTCCCTCAAGCGTCCCTCAACCTTCCCTCAAGCGTCCCTCGACCTTCCCTTAACCTTCCCTTCCAAGGGACGCTTGAGGGACGCTTGAGGGAAGGTTGAGGGAAGGTTGAGCGAAGGTTGAGCGAAGGTTGAGGGAAGGTTGAGGGAAGGTTGAGGGACGCTTGAGGGACGCTTGAGGGACGCTTGAGGGACGCTTGAGGGACGCTTGAGGGACGCTTGAGGGAAGGTTGAGGGAAGGTTGAGGGAAGGTTGAGGGAAGGTTGAGGACGGTTGAGGGACGCTTGAGGGACGCTTGAGGGACGCTTGAGGGACGCTTGAGGGAAGGTTGAGGGACGCTTGAGGGACGCTTGAGGGACGCTTGAGGGAAGGTTGAGGGAAGGTTGCGGGAAGGTTGAGGGACGCTTGAGGGACGCTTGAGGGACGCTTGAGGGACGCTTGAGGGACGCTTGAGGGACGCTTGAGGGAAGCTTGAGGGACGCTTAAGGGACGCTTGAGGGACGCTTAAGGGACGCTTGAGGGACGCTTGAGGGAAGCTTGAGGGAAGCTTGAGGGAAGCTTGAGGGACGCTTGAGGGAAGGTTGAGCGACGCTTGAGGGACGCTTGAGGGACGCTTGAGGGACGCTTGAGGGACGCTTGAGGGACGCTTGAGGGACGCTTGAGGGACGCTTGAGGGACGCTTGAGGGACGCTTGAGGGACGCTTGAGGGAAGCTTGAGGGACGCTTGATGGACGCTTGAGGGAAGGTTGAGGGAAGGTTGAGGGAAGGTTGAGGGACGCTTGAGGGACGCTTGAGGGACGCTTGAGGGACGCTTGAGGGAAGGTTGAGGGACGCTTGAGGGACGCTTGAGGGACGCTTGAGGGAAGGTTGAGGGAAGGTTGAGGGAAGGTTGAGGGACGCTTAAGGGAAGCTTGAGGGACGATTGAGGGACGCTTGAGGGACGCTTGAGGGACGCTTGCGGGACGCTTGAGGGACGCTTGAGGGAAGCTTGAGGGACGCTTGAGGGACGCTTGAGGGACGCTTGAGGGAAGGTTGAGGGAAGGTTGAGGGAAGGTTGAGGGAAGGTTGAGGGACGGTTGAGGGACGCTTGAGGGACGCTTGAGGGACGCTTGAGGGACGCTTGAGGGACGCTTGACGGACGCTTGAGGGACGCTTGAGGGACGCTTGAGGGACGCTTGAGGGAAGCTTGAGGGACGCTTGATGGACGCTTGAGGGAAGGTTGAGGGAAGGTTGAGGGAAGGTTGAGGGACGCTTGAGGGACTCTTGAGGGACGCTTGAGGGACGCTTGAGGGACGCTTGAGGGACGCTTGAGGGACGCTTGAGGGACGCTTGAGGGACGCTTGAGGGACGCTTGAGGGACGGTTGAGGTACGCTTGAGGGAAGCTTGAGGGACGCTTGCGGGAAGGTTGAGGGAAGGTTGAGGGACGGTTTGGGAAAGGTCTTAAAATGAGGAACAACCGCGCTTTATAACTTTTTCGTGCCACTGTTATAGTTTAGGCGCAGTACTTGAATGAGTGTATTTGTATAGAGCGAAAAACACGCCCCACTTCTTTCAGTCATATCTCGAGTTCTAGACAACCGATCGCGCCAAGACAGGTATCAAGTTAAAAGCCTTTAAATGGGGAGCAACCGCGCTCTATATAATTTTCGTGCCACTTCTATAGGTTAGGCGCAGTACTTGAAGGAGTGTATTTGTATAGAGCGAAAAACACTCCCCCACTCCTCTCAGTCATATCTTTAGTTCTGGCCAACTGATCGCGCCAAGTCAGTTATTAAATGAAAGGTCTTTAAATGAGGAACAACCGCGGTCTATATCATTTTCGTTTCACTTCTATAGTTTATGCGCAGTACTTGAAGAAGCGTATTTGTATAGAGCGAAAAACACTCCCCAGTCCTTTCAGTCATATCTCGAGTTCTGGCCAACCGAACGCGCCAAGACATGTATCATCTGAAAGGCCTTTAAATGGGGAACAACAGCGCTCTATATCATTTTCGTGTCACTTCTATAGTTTAGGCGCAGTACTTGAAAGAGTGTATTTGTATAGAGCGAAAAACACTCCCCAGTCCTTTCAGTCATATCTCGAGTTCTAGACAACCGATCGCGCCAAGACAGGTATCAAGTTAAAAGCCTTTAAATGGGGAACAACCGCGCTATATATCATTTTCGTGCCATTTCTATAGTTTAGGCGCAGTACTTGAATGAGCGTATTTGTATAGATAGAACAACACTCCGCACTCCTTTCAGTCATATCTCGAGTTCTAGCCAACCCTCAACCTTCCCTCAACCTTCCCTCAACCGTCCCTCAAACGTCCCTCAAACGTCCCTCAAACGTCCCTCAAACGTCCCTCAAAAGTCTCTCAACCCTCCCTCAACCGTCCCTCAAACGTTCCTTAACCGTGTCTCAACCTTCCCTCAACCTTCCCTCAACCTTCCCTCAACCTTCCCTCAACCTTCCCCCAACCTTCCCTCAACCTTCCCCCAACCTTCCCTCAAACGTCCCTCAACCGTCCCTCAACCGACCCTCAACCGTCCCTCAAACGTCCCTTAACCGTCCCTCAACCTTCCCTGAACCTTCCCTCAACCTTCTCTCAACCTTCCCTCAAGCGTCCCTCAAGCGTCCCTCAACCATCCCTCAACCTTCCCTCAACCTTCCCTCAACCTTCCCTCAACCTTCCCTCAAGCGTCCCTCAAGCTTCCCTCAAGCTTCCCTCAAGCGTCCCTCAAGCGTCCCTCAAGCGTCCCTCAAGCGTCCCTCAAGCGTCCCTCAACCGTCCCTCAACCGTCCCTCAACCGTCCCTCAACCGTCCCTCAACCTTCCCTCAACCTTCCCTCAACCTTCCCTCAAGCGTCCCTCAAGCGTCCATCAAGCGTCCCTCAAACTTCCCTCAAGCGTCCCTCAAGCGTCCCTCAAGCGTCCCTCAAGCGTCCCTCAAGCGTCCCTCAAGCGTCCCTCAACCGTCCCTCAACCTTCCCTCAACCTTCCCTCAAGCGTCCCTCAAGCGTCCCTCAAGCGTCCCTCAACCTTCCCTCAAGCGTCCCTCAAGCGTCCCTCAAGCGTCCCTCAATCGTCCCTCAAGCTTCCCTTAAGCGTCCCTTAAGCGTCCCTCAAGCGTCGCTCAACCTTCCCTCAAGCGTCCCTCAAGCGTCCCTCAAGCGTCCCTCAAGCGTCCCTCAAGCGTCCCTCAACCGTCCCTCAACCTTCCCTCAACCTTCCCTCAACCTTCCCTCAAGCGTCCCTCAAGCGTCCCTCAAGCGTCCCTCAACCTTCCCTCAAGCGTCCCTCAAGCGTCTCTAAAGCGTCCCTCAAGCGTCCCTCAAGCGTCCCTCAAGCGTCCCTCAACCGTCCCTCAACCTTCCCTCAACCTTACTTCAACCTTCCCTCAAGCGTCCCTCAAGCGTCCCTTAACCTTCCCTCTACCTTCCCGCAAGCGTCCCTCAAGCTTCCCTCAATCGTCCCTCAAGCTTCCCTTAAGCGTCCCTCAAGCGTCGCTCAAGCGTCCCTCAACCTTCCCTCAACCTTCCCTCAATCTTCCCTCAAGCGTCCCTCAAGCTTCCCTCAAGCGTCCCTTAACCTTCCCTCAACCTTCCCGCAAGCGTCCCTCAAGCTTCCCTCAAGCGTACCTCAACCGTCCCTCAAGCGTCCCTCAAGCGTCCCTCAAGCGTCCCTCAACCATCCCTCAAGCGTCCCTCAAGCGTCTCTCAAGCGTCCCTCAAGCGTCCCTCAAGCGTCCCTCAAGCGTCCCTCAACCGTCCCTCAACCTTCCCTCAACCTTACTTCAACCTTCCCTCAAGCGTCCCTCAAGCTTCCCTTAACCTTCCCTCTACCTTCCCGCAAGCGTCCCTCAAGCTTCCCTCAATCGTCCCTCAAGCTTCCCTTAAGCGTCCCTCAAGCGTCGCTCAAGCGTCCCTCAACCTTCCCTCAACCTTCCCTCAATCTTCCCTCAAGCGTCCCTCAAGCTTCCCTCAAGCGTCCCTTAACCTTCCCTCAACCTTCCCTCAAGCGTCCCTCAAGCGTCCCTCAAGCGTCCCTCAAGCGTCCCTCAAGCGTCCCTCAATCGTCCCTCAATCGTCCCTCAAGCTTCCCTTAAGCGTCCCTCAAGCGTCTCTCAAGCGTCCCTCAAGCGTCCCTCAAGCGTCCCTCAAGCGTCCCTCAAGCGTCCCTCAACCGTCCCTCAACCTTCCCTCAACCTTACTTCAACATTCCCTCAAGCGTCCCTCAAGCGTCCCTTAACCTTCCCTCAACCTTCCCGCAAGCGTCCCTCAAGCTTCCCTCAATCGTCCCTCAAGCTTCCCTTAAGCGTCCCTCAAGCGTCGCTCAAGCGTCCCTCAACCTTCCCTCAACCTTCCCTCAATCTTCCCTCAAGCGTCCCTCAAGCTTCCCTCAAGCTTGAGGGACGCTTAAGGGAAGCTTGAGGGACGATTGAGGGAAGCTTGAGGGACGCTTGCGGGAAGGTAGAGGGAAGGTTAAGGGACGCTTGAGGGACGCTTGAGGGAAGGTTGAAGTAAGGTTGAGGGAAGGTTGAGGGACGGTTGAGGGACGCTTGAGGGACGCTTGAGGGACGGTTGAGGGACGCTTGAGAGACGCTTGAGGGACGCTTGAGGGAAGGTTGAGGGACGCTTGAGGGACGCTTGAGGGACGCTTGAGGGACGGTTGAGGTACGCTTGAGGGAAGCTTGAGGGACGCTTGCGGGAAGGTTGAGGGAAGGTTAAGGGACGCTTGAGGGAAGCTTGAGGGACGCTTGAGGGAAGATTGAGGGAAGGTTGAGGGAAGGTTGAGGGACGCTTGAGCGACGCTTGAGGGACGCTTAAGGGAAGCTTGAGGGACGATTGAGGGAAGCTTGAGGGACGCTTACGGGAAGGTAGAGGAAAGGTTAAGGGACGCTTGAGGGACGCTTGAGGGAAGGTTGAAGTAAGGTTGAGGGAAGGTTGAGGGACGGTTGAGGGACGCTTGAGGGACGCTTGAGGGACGCTTGAGGGACGCTTGAGAGACGCTTGAGGGACGCTTGAGGGAAGGTTGAGGGAAGGTTGAGGGAAGGTTGAGGGACGCTTGAGGGAAGGTTGAGGGAAGGTTGAGGGAAGGTTGAGGGACGGTTGAGGGACGCTTGAGGGACGCTTGAGGGACGCTTGAGGGAAGGTTGAGCGACGCTTGAGGGACGCTTAAGGGACGCTTAAGGGAAGCTTGAGGGACGATTGAGGGACGCTTGAGGGACGGTTGAGGGACGCTTGAGGGAAGGTTGAGGGACGCTTGAGGGACGCTTGAGGGACGCTTGAGGGACGCTTGAGGGAAGCTTGAGGGAAGCTTGAGGGACGCTTGAGGGAAGGTTGAGGGAAGGTTGAGGGAAGGTTGAGGGAAGGTTGAGGGAAGGTTGAGGGACGCTTGAGGGACGCTTGAGGGACGCTTGAGGGAAGGTTGAGAGAAGGTTGAGGGAAGGTTCAGGCAAGGTTGAGGGACGGTTAAGGGACGTTTGAGGGACGGTTGAGGGTCGGTTGAGGGACGGTTGAGGGACGTTTGAGGGAAGGTTGGGGGAAGGTTGAGGGAAGGTTGGGGGAAGGTTGAGGGAAGGTTGAGGGAAGGTTGAGGGAAGGTTGAGACACGGTTAAGGAACGTTTGAGGGACGGTTGAGGGAGGGTTGAGAGACTTTTGAGGGACGTTTGAGGGACGTTTGAGGGACGTTTGAGGGACGGTTGAGGGAAGGTTGAGGAAGGTTGAGGGTTGGCTAGAACTCGAGATATGACTGAAAGGAGTGCGGAGTGTTGTTCTATCTATACAAATAAGCTCATTCAAGTACTGCGCCCTAAACTATAGAAATGGCACGAAAATGATATATAGCGCGGTTGTTCCCCATTTAAAGGCTTTTAACTTGATACCTGTCTTGGCGCGATCGGTTGTCTAGAACTCGAGATATGGACTGAAAGGACTGGGGAGTGTTTTTCGCTCTATACAAATACACTCTTTCAAGTACTGCGCCTAAACTATAGAAGTGACACGAAAATGATATAGAGCGCTGTTGTTCCCCATTTAAAGACCTTTCAGATGATACATGTCTTGGCGCGTTCGGTTGGCCAGAACTCGAGATATGACTGAAAGGACTGGGGAGTGTTTTTCGCTCTATACAAATACGCTCCTTCAAGTACTGCGCATAAACTATAGAAGTGAAACGAAAATGATATAGAGCGCGGTAATTTCTCATTTAAAGACCTTTCATTTAATAACTGACTTGGCGCGATCAGTTGGCCAGAACTAAAGATATGACTGAGAGGAGTGTTTTTCGCTCTATACAAATACACTCCTTCAAGTACTGCGCCTAACCTATAGAAGTGGCACGAAAATTATATAGAGCGCGGTTGCTCCCCATTTAAAGGCTTTTAACTTGATACCTGTCTTGGCGCGATCGGTTGTCTAGAACTCGAGATATGACTGAAAGGAGTGGGGCGTGTTTTTCGCTCTATACAAATACACTCATTCAAGTACTGCGCCTAAACTATAACAGTGGCACGGAAAAGTTATAAAGCGCGGTTGTTCCTCATTTTAAGAACTTTCGCCAACCGTCCCTCAACCTTCCCTCAAGCTTCCCTCAACCGACCCTCCACCGTCCCTCAACCTTCCCTCAACCTTCCCTTAACCTTCCCTCAACCTTCCCTCAACCTTCCCTCAACCTTTCCTCAACCTTCCCTCAACCTTCCCTCAACGCTTGAGGGACGCTTGAGGGACGCTTGAGGGACGCTTGAGGGAAGCTTGAGGGACGCTTGAGGAACGCTTGAGGGACGCTTGAGGGCCGCTTGAGGGAAGGTTGAGGGAAGGTTGAGGGAAGGTTGAGGGAAGGTTGAGGGACGGTTGAGGGACGGTTGAGGGACGGTTGAGGGACGGTTGAGGGACGGTTGAGGGACGCTTGAGGGACGCTTGAGGGACGCTTGAGGGAAGGTTGAGGGACGCTTGAGGGACGCTTGAGGGAAGGTTGAGGGAAGGTTGAGGGACGGTTGAGGGACGCTTGAGGGACGCTTGAGGGAAGGTTGGGGGAAGGTTGAGGGAAGGTTGAGGGAAGGTTGAGGGACGGTTGAGGGACGCTTGAGGGTACGCTTGAGGGACGCTTGAGGGACGCTTGAGGGACGCTTGAGGGACGCTTGAGGGAAGGTTGAGGGAAGCTTGAGGGACGCTTGAGGGACGCTTGAGGGACGCTTGAGGGACGCTTGAGGGACGCTTGAGGGACGCTTGAGGGACGCTTGAGGGAAGGTTGAGGGAAGCTTGAGGGACGCTTGAGGGACGCTTGAGGGACGCTTGAGGAACGCTGGAGGGACGCTTGAGGGAAGCTTGAGGGAAGCTTGAGGGAAGCTTGAGGGAAGCTTGAGGGACGCTTGAGGGAAGGTTGAGGGAAGGTTGAGGGACGCTTGAGCGACGCTTGAGGGACGCTTAAGGGACGCTTAAGGGAAGCTTGAGGGACGATTGAGGGACGCTTGAGGGGCGCTTGAGGGACGCTTGAGGGACGCTTGAGGGACGCTTGAGGGAAGGTTGAGGGACGCTTGAGGGACGCTTGAGGGAAGCTTGAGGGACGCTTGAGGGACGCTTGAGGGACGCTTGAGGGAAGGTTGAGGGACGCTTGAAGGACGCTTGAGAGACGCTTGAGGGACGCTTGCGGGAAGCTTGAGGGACGCTTGCGGGAAGATTGAGGGAAGGTTAAGGGACGCTTGAGGGACGCTTGAGGGAAGCTTGAGGGAAGGTTGAGGGACGCTTGAGGGACGCTTGAGGGAAGCTTGAGGGACGCTTGAGGGACGCTTGAGGGACGCTTGAGGGACGCTTGAGGACCGCTTGAGGGACGCTTGAGGGAAGGTTGAGGGAAGGTTGAGGGAAGGTTGAGGGACGGTTGAGGGACGGTTGAGGGACGCTTGAGGGACGCTTGAGGGACGCTTGAGGGAAGCTTGAGGGACGCTTCAGGGACGCTTGAGGGACGCTTCAGGGACGCTTGAGGGACGCTTGAGGGACGCTTGAGGGAAGGTTGAGGGAAGGTTGAGGGAAGGTTGAGGGAAGGTTGAGGGACGATTGAGGGACGCTTGAGGGACGCTTGAGGTACGCTTGAGGGATGCTTGAGGGACGCTTGAGGGACGCTTGAGGGACGCTTGAGGGACGCTTGAGGGACGCTTGAGGGACGCTTGAGGGACGCTTGAGGGACGCTTGAGGGTCGGTTGAGGGAAGGTTGATGGAAGGTTGAGGGACGGTTTGGGAAAGGTCTTAAAATGAGGAACAACCGCGCTTTGTGCCACTGTTATAGTTTAGGCGCAGTACTTGAATGAGTGTATTTGTATAGAGCGAAAAACACGCCCCACTTCTTTCAGTCATATCTCGAGTTCTAGACAACCGATCGCGCCAAGACAGGTATCAAGTTAAAAGCCTTTAAATGGGGAGCAACCGCGCTCTATATAATTTTCGTGCCACTTCTATAGGTTAGGCGCAGTACTTGAAGGAGTGTATTTGTATAGAGCGAAAAACACTCCCCACTCCTCTCAGTCATATCTTTAGTTCTGGCCAACTGATCGCGCCAAGTCAGTTATTAAATGAAAGGTCTTTAAATGAGGAACAACCGCGGTCTATATCATTTTCGTTTCACTTCTATAGTTTATGCGCAGTACTTGAAGGAGCGTATTTGTATAGAGCGAAAAACACTCCCCAGTCCTTTCAGTCATATCTCGAGTTCTGGCCAACCGAACGCGCCAAGACATGTATCATCCGAAAGGCCTTTAAATTGGGAACAACAGCGCCTTATATCATTTTCGTGTCACTTCTATAGTTTAGGCGCAGTACTTGAAAGAGTGTATTTGTATAGAGCGAAAAACACTCCCCAGTCCTTTCAGTCATATCTCGAGTTCTAGACAACCGATCGCGCCAAGTCAGTTATTAAATGAAAGGCCTTTAAATGAGAAATTACCGCGCTCTATATCATTTTCGTTTCACTGCTATAGTTTATGCGCAGTACTTGAAGGAGCGTATTTGTATAGAGCGAAAAACACTCCCCAGTCCTTTCAGTCATATCTCGAGTTCTGGCCAACCGAACGCGCCAAGACATGTATCATCTGAAAGGCCTTTAAATGGGGAACAACAGCGCCTTATATCATTTTCGTGTCACTTCTATAGTTTAGGCGCAGTACTTGAAAGAGTGTATTTGTATAGAGCGAAAAACACTCCCCAGTCCTTTCAGTCATATCTCGAGTTCTAGACAACCGATCGCGCCAAGTCAGTTATTAAATGAAAGGCCTTTAAATGAGAAATTACCGCGCTCTATATCATTTTCATGTCACTTCTATAGTTTAGGCGCAGTACTTGAATGAGCGTATTTGTATAGAGAGAAAAACACTCCGCACTCCTTTCAGTCATATCTCGAGTTCTAGCCAACCCTCAACCTTCCCTCAACCGTACCTCAAACGTCCCTCAAAAGTCTCTCAACCCTCCCTCAACCGACCCTCAACCGACCCTCAACCGACCCTCAACCGACCCTCAACAGTCCCTCAAACGTTCCTTAACCGTGTCTCAACCTTCCCTCAACCTTCCCTCAATCTTCCCTCAACCTTCCCCCAAACTTCCCTCAACCTTCCCCCAACCTTCCCTAAAACGTCCCTCAACCGTCCCTCAACCGTCCCTCAAACGTCCCTTAACCGTCCCTCAACCTTCCCTGAACCTTCCCTGAACCTTCCCTCAACCTTCCCTCAACCGTTCCTCAACCGACCCTTGACCGTCCTTCAACCTTCCCTCAACCTTCCCTCAACCTTCCTTCAAGCGTCCCTCAAGCGTCCCTCAAGCTTCCCTCAAGCGTCCCTCAAGCGTCCCTCAACCGTCCCTCAACCTTCCCTCAACCTTCCCTCAACCTTCCCTCAAGCGTCCCTCAAGCGTCCCTCAAGCGTCCCTCAAGCTTCCCTCAAGCGTCCCTCAAGCGTCCCTCAAGCGTCCCTCAAGCGTCCTTCAAGCGTCCCTCAAGCGTCCCTCAACCTTCCCTCATCCTTCCCTCAACCTTCCCTCAACCTTCCCTCAAGCGTCCCTCAAGCGTCCCTCAATCTTCCCTCAAGCGTCTCTCAAGTGTCCCTCAAGCGTCCCTCAACCTTCCCTCAACCTTCCCTCAACCTTCCCTCAAGCGTCCCTCAAGCGTCCCTCAATCGTCCCTCAAGCTTCCCTCAAGCGTCCCTCAAGCGTCCCTCAACCTTCCCTCAACCTTCCCTCAACCTTCCCTCAACCTTCCCTCAACCTTCCCTCAACCTTCCCTCAACCTTCCCTCAACCTTCCCTCAAGCGTCCCTCAAGCGTCCCTCAAGCTTCCCACAAGCGTCCCTCAAGCGTCCCTCAACCTTCCATCATCCTTCCCTCATCCTTCCCTCAACCTTCCCTCAACCTTCCCTCAACCTTCCCTCAAGCGTCCCTCAAGCGTCCCTCAAGCTTCCCTCAAGCGTCCCTCAAAAGTCCCTCAACCTTCCCTCAAGCGTCCCTCAAGCGTCCCTCAAGCGTCCCTCAAGCGTCCCTCAAGCGTCCCTCAAGCGTCCCTCAATCGTCCCTCAAGCTTCCCTCAACCGTCCCTCAACCTTCCCTCAACCTTCCCTCAACCTTCCCTCAACCTTCCCTCAAGCGTCCCTCAACCTTCCCTCAACCTTCCCTCAACCTTCCCTCAACCTTCCCTCAAGCGTCCCTCAAGCGTCCCTCAAGCTTCCCTCAAGAGTCCCTCAAGCGTCCCTCAAGCGTCCCTCAAGCGTCCCTCAAGCGTCCCTCAACCTTCCCTCAAGCGTCCCTCAAGCGTCCCTCAAGCGTCCCTCAAGCTTCCCTCAAGCGTCCCTCAAGCGTCCCTCAAGCGTCCTTCAAGCGTCCCTCAAGCGTCCCTCAACCTTCCCTCATCCTTCCCTCAACCTTCCCTCAACCTTCCCTCAAGCGTCCCTCAAGCGTCCCTCAAGCGTCCCTCAATCTTCCCTCAAGCGTCTCTCAAGCGTCCCTCAAGCGTCCCTCAACCTTCCCTCAACCTTCCCTCAACCTTCCCTCAAGCGTCCCTCAAGCGTCCCTCAAGCGTCCCTCAATCGTCCCTCATTCTTCCCTCAAGCGTCCCTCAAGCGTCCCTCAAGCGTCCCTCAACCTTCCCTCAACCTTCCCTCAACCTTCCCTCAACCTTCCCTCAACCTTCCCTCAACCTTCCCTCAAGCTTCCCTCAACCTTCCCTCAACCTTCCCTCAAGCGTCCCTCAAGCGTCCCTCAAGCTTCCCTCAAGCGTCCCTCAAGCGTCCCTCAAGCGTCCCTCAACCTTCCCTCATCCTTCCCTCATCCTTCCCTCAACCTTCCCTCAACCTTCCCTCAACCTTCCCTCAACCTTCCCTCAAGCGTCCCTCAAGCGTCCCTCAAGCTTCCCTCAAGCGTCCCTCAACCTTCCCTCAACCTTCCCTCAACCTTCCCTCAAGCGTCCCTCAAGCGTCCCTCAAGCTTCCCTCAAGCGTCCCTCAAAAGTCCCTCCACCTTCCCTCAAGCGTCCCTCAAGCGTCCCTCAAGCGTCCCTCAAGCGTCCCTCAAGCGTCCCTCAAGCGTCCCTCAAGCGTCCCTCAATCGTCCCTCAAGCTTCCCTCAAGCGTCCCTCAAGCGTCCCTCAAGCGTCCCTCAAGCGTCCCTCAAGCGTCCCTAAAGCGTCCCTCAAGCGTCCCTCAAGCGTCCCTCAACCATCCCTCAACTTTCCCTCAAGCGTCCCTCAAGCGTCCCTCAAGCTTCCCTCAAGCGTCTTTCAAAAGTCCCTCAAGCGTCCCTCAAGCGTCCCTCAAGCGTCCCTCAACCTTCCGTCAACCTTCCCTCAAGCGTCCCTCAATCGTCCCTCAACCGTCCCTCAAGCGTCCCTCAAGCGTCCCTCAAGCGTCCCTCAAGCGTCCCTCAAGCGTCCCTCAAGCGTCCCTCAACCGTCCCTCAACCGTCCCTCAACCGTCCCTCAACCGTCCCTCAACCGTCCCTCAACCGTCCCTCAACCGTCCGTCAACCGTCCCTCAACCGTCCGTCAACCGTCCCTCAACCGTCCGTCAACCGTCCCTCAACCGTCCCTCAACCGTCCCTCAACCGTCCCTCAACCGTCCCTCAACCGTCCCTCACCCGTCCCTCAACCGTCCCTCAACCGTCCCTCAACTGTCCCTCAACTGTCCCTCAACTGTCCCTCAACTGTCCCTCAACTGTCCCTCAACTGTCCCTCAACCGTCCCTCAACCGTCCCTCAACCGTCCCTCAACCGTCCCTCAACCGTCCCTCAACCGTCCCTCAACCGTCCCTCAACCGTCCCTCAACCGTCCCACAACCGTCCCTTAACCTTTGGCCAGCGGAGCCTTACCTATGGCCAGCGGAGCGCTACCTACTGCCAACGGAGCCCTACCTACGGCTAGCGGAGCCCTTCCTATGGCCAACGGAGCCCTACCTATGCCCAGCGGAGCCCTACCCACAGCCAACGGAGCCCTACATATTGCCATTGGAGTGCTACCTACGGCTAGCGGAGTGCTACCTACGGCTAGCGGAGCCCTACCTACGGCCAGCGGAGTCCTACCTATGCCCAGCGGAGCCCTACATATTGCCAGTCTAGGCTTACTTACCTACGACCAACGGAGCCCTACTCCTAGCCCTCCACTGGCTCCGCTAGCTCTGGCTAGGGCTCCGCTGGGCATAGGTAGGGCTCCGCTGGCCGTAGGTAGCGCTCCGCTGGCCGTAGGTAGCGCTCCGCTGGCCGTAGATAGGGCTCCGCTGGCCGTAGGTAGGGCTACGCTGGCTGCGGCTAGGGCTCCGCTGGGCATAGGTAGGGCTCCGCTGCCCGTAGGTGGGGCTCCGCTGCCCGTAGGTGGGGCTCCGCTAGCAGTAGGTAGCGCTCCGCTAGCAGTAGGTAGCGCTCCGCTAGCAGTAGGAAGCGCTCCGCTAGCAGTAGGTAGCGCTCCGCTAGCAGTAGGTAGCGCTCCGCTAGCAGTAGGTAGCGCTCCGCTGGCCGTAGGTAGGGCTCCGCTGGCAGTATGTAGGGCTCCGCTGGCCGTAGGAGGGCTCCGCTGGTAGTAGGTAGCGCTGCGCTGGCCGCGGGTAGCGCTCCACTGGTCGTAGTTAGAGCTCCACTGGCCGTACGTAGGGCGCTGGCCGTGGGTAGGGCTCCGCTGGTCGTAGTTAGAGCTCCACTGGCCGTATGTAGGGCTCCGCTGGCCAAAGGTTGAGGGACGGTTGAGAAAAGGTTGAGGGACGGTTGAGAAACGGTTGAGAAACGGTTGAGGGACGGTTGAGAAACGGTTAAGGGACGTTTGGGGGACGGTTGAGGAACGGTTGTGGGAACGTTGAGGAACGGTTGAGGGATGGTTGACAGATGGTTGAGCGACGGTTGAGGAACGGTTGAGGGATGTTTGAGGTACTGTTGAGGGATGGTTGAGGGACGGTTGAGGGACGGTTGAGGGACGGTTGAGGGACGGTTGAGGGACGGTTGAGGGACGTTTGAGGGACGGTTGAGGGACGGTTGAGGGACGGTTGAGGGACGGTTGAGGGACGGTTGAGGGACGGTTGAGGGACGGTTGAGGGACGGTTGAGGGACGGTTGAGGGACGGTTGAGGGACGGTTGAGGGACGGTTGAGGGACGGTTGAGGGACGGTTGAGGGACGGTTGAGGGATGGTTGAGGGGCGGTTGAGAGACTTTTGCGGGACGTTTGAGGGACGTTTGAGGGACGTTTGAGGGACGTTTGAGGGACGGTTGAGGGAAGGTTGAGGGTTGGCTAGAACTCGAGATATGACTGAAAGGAGTGCGGAGTGTTTTTCTCTCTATACAAATACGCTCCTTTAAGTACTGCGCCTAAACTAAAGAAATGGCACGAAAATGATATATGGCGCGGTTGTTCCTCATTTAAAGACCTTTCATTTAATAACTGACTTGGCGCGATCGGTTGTCTAGAACTCGAGATATGACTGAAAGTATTGGGGAGTGTTTTTCGCTCTATACAAATACGCTCCTTCAAGTACTGCGCATAAACTATAGAAGTGAAACGAAAATGATATAGAGCGCCGTTGTTCCTCATTTAAAGACCTTTCATTTAATAACTGACTTGGCGCGTTCAGTTGGGCAGAACTGAAGATATGACTGAGAGGAGTGGTGAGTGTTTTTCGCTCTATACAAATACACTCCTTCAAGTACTGCGCCTAACCTATAGAAGTGGCACGAAAATTATATAGAGCGCGATTGCTCCCCATTTAAAGGCTTTTCACTTGTTACCTGTCTTAGCGCGATCGGTTGTCTAGAACTCGAGATATGACTGAAAGGAGTGGGGAGTGTTTTTCGCTCTATACAAATATACTCATTCAAGTACTGCGCCTAAACTATAGAAGTGACACGAAAATGTTATATATCGTGGTTGTTCCTCATTTAAAGACCTTTCAGTTGATACCTGTTTTCAACCTCAACATCAATCTCAATCTCAGCCTCAACGTGAACGTCAACGTTAACCTCAACGTCAACGTCAACCTCAACTTCAACCTCAAGCTCAATCGTAAGCTCAAGCGGAGCCCTACCTACGGAAAGCGGAGCCCTACCTATGCCCAGCGGAGCCCTAGCCACAACCAGCGTAGCCCTACCTACGGCTAGCGGAGCCCTAGCTACAGCCAGCGGAGCCCTACACATTGCCAGTCTAGGCTTACTTACCTACGACCAACGGAGCCCTACTCCTAGCCCTCCACTGGCTCCGCTAGCTCTGGTTAGGGCTCCGCTGGCCGTAGGTAGGGCTCCGCTGGCCGTAGGTAGGGCTCCGCTGGCCGTAGGTAGGGCTCCGCTGGCCGTAGGTAGGGCTCCGCTGGCCGTAGGTAGGGCTCCGCTGGCCGTAGGTAGGGCTACGCTGGCTGCGGCTAGGGCTCCGCTGGGCATAGGTAGGGATCCGCTGCCCGTAGGTGGGGCTTCGCTAGCAGTAGGTAGCGCTCCACTAGCAGTAGGTAGCGCTCCGCTAGCAGTAGGTAGCGCTCCGCTGGCAGTATGTAGGGCTCCGCTGGCCGTAGGTACGGCTCCGCTGGTAGTAGGTAGCGCTGCGCTGGCCGCGGGTAGGGCTCCACTGGTCGTAGTTAGAGCTCCACTGGCCGTACGTAGGGCTCCGCTGGCCGTAGGTAGGGCTCCGCTGGTAGTAGGTAGCGCTACGCTGGCCGCGGGTAGGGCTCCACTGGTCGTAGTTAGAGCCAAAGGTTGAGGGTCGGTTGAGGGACGGTTGAGGGACGGTTGAGGGACGGTTGAGGGACGGTTGAGGGACGGTTGAGGGACGGTTGAGGGACGGTTGAGGGACGGTTGAGGGACGGTTGAGGGACGGTTGAGGGACGGTTGAGGGACGGTTGAGGGACGGTTGAGGGACGGTTGAGGGACGGTTGAGGGACGGTTGAGGGACGGTTGAGGGACGGTTGAGGGACGGTTGAGGGACGGTTGAGGGACGGTTGAGGGACGGTTGAGGGACGGTTGAGGGACGGTTGAGGGACGGTTGAGGGACGGTTGAGGGACGGTTGAGGGACGGTTGAGGGACGGTTGAGGGACGGTTGAGGGACGGTTGAGGGACGGTTGAGGGACGGTTGAGGGACGGTTGAGGGACGGTTGAGGGACGGTTGAGGGACGGTTGAGGGACGGTTGAGGGACGGTTGAGGGACGGTTGAGGGACGGTTGAGGGACGGTTGAGGGACGGTTGAGGGACGGTTGAGGGACGGTTGAGGGACGGTTGAGGGACGGTTGAGGGACGGTTGAGGGACGGTTGAGGGACGGTTGAGGGACGGTTGAGGGACGGTTGAGGGACGGTTGAGGGACGGTTGAGGGACGGTTGAGGGACGGTTGAGGGACGGTTGAGGGACGGTTGAGGGACGGTTGAGGGACGGTTGAGGGACGGTTGAGGGACGGTTGAGGGACGGTTGAGGGACGGTTGAGGGACGGTTGAGGGACGGTTGAGGTTCGGTTGAGGTTCGGTTGAGGGACGGTTGAGGAACGGTTGAGGGACGCTTAAGGGTCGGTTGAGGGACGGTTGAGGGACGGTTGAGGGTCGGTTGGGTTGAGGGAGGGTTGAGGGAGGGTTGAGGGAAGGTTGAGAGAAGATTGAGGGAAGATTGAGGGAAGGTTGAGGGAAGGTTGAGGGAAGGTTAAGGGACGTATGAGGTACAGTTGAGGGTCGGTTGAGGGAAGGTTAAGGGACGTTTGGGGGACGGTTGAGGGACGGTTGAAGGACGGTTGAGGGACGGTTGAGGGACGGTTGAGGGACGGTTGAGGGACGGTTGAGGGACGGTTGAGGGACGGTTGAGGGACGGTTGAGGGACGGTTGAGGGACGGTTGAGGGACGGTTGAGGGACGGTTGAGGGACGGTTGAGGGACGGTTGAGGGACGGTTGAGGGACGGTTGAGGGACGGTTGAGGGACGGTTGAGGGACGGTTGAGGGACGGTTGAGGGACGGTTGAGGGACGGTTGAGGGACGGTTGAGGGACGGTTGAGGGACGGTTGAGGGACGGTTGAGGGAACGTTGAGGAACGTTGAGGGATGTTTGAGGGACGGTTGAGGGACGGTTGAGGGACGGTTGAGGGACGGTTGAGGGACGGTTGAGGGACGGTTGAGGGACGGTTGAGGGACGGTTGAGGGACGGTTGAGGGACGGTTGAGGGACGGTTGAGGGACGGTTGAGGGACGGTTGAGGAACGTTGAGGGAAGGTTGAGGGACGGTTAAGGGACTTGATATGGGTGCCTGGACATCGTAATATAGAGGCAAATGAAGCGGCATGTTAGAACAGGTAAACTTGGCAGTTAGGAAGCCTTCTCAATCTTTAACAAATGACATTGTGGAGTGGACGGATAGACTGCACAGAGGAGCTTAGGGCGATTCACAAGGCTCCAGGATAACCAAAGCGCTCTGGGGCAGTGCTAATTCCACCCAAGCTAATAAACTTCTGCAAAGAAGTAAAAGCGAGCTTAGGATATCGATAGGCATCCTGACAGGACACAATGAACTCAGGGGACTTCTACGGAAGTTTCGTACCCTTCAGTCAGACATTTTTAGATGCTGCCTGGAGGAATCAGAAACGTTGGAGCATTATTTGTGTAACTGCCCCGCTTCCTGCAGGATCAGGCTGCACACTTTGGGCTCAGCACATCTTAACACCTTTGAGGATGTAGGTAGGAAAGGATGGAGGGCGATAAATACCTTCGTTCTTGACACGGAGCTGTTTAGATAATCAACTTCATTCCCTTTCCGTTTTCTTCCCTTTCCTTGTTCCCCCTTTCAACACCCTGGAGGCGCACAATCGGCTGTTTGGCCTAGGCGTATCCGACTGCTTGCGCTTGGATGGCTCCAAGGAGCCCTTCTTTTTAACCTAACCGAACCTAACCTAAGTGCTCATGTGACACAGGTTCTTATGAAGTTACGTAAAGCCAAGCAGATCAGAAATAGAGTAGGCCGCTTGTAAAATTACACACGAAGATAGCATGAATGCTAACCATTCCCCACAAAGTAATGGTTAACGGCGGTTCCGGGGGAAGTGTGATAGTGCTGTGTGGGGGGTTTGGTTTAGTACGTAGGTGCTACGTAGGTGCCACTTTTAGGTGGTGAATAGTGCATGCCAGCGGCCCAGTCCGCTGGTATCTATGAAGATTCCACACCTGCAGTCGTCATACAAAAAAAAAACACATTCACCGCGAGTTCCTCTGATGTACAATTCGACTTCAGCTCCGTTGGAGGCGTTGCTGTGCTGCTGTTCTTTCAACTGCGCTTTAATTAATTACGTAAAAAGCGTAATCCTAACTCGGCTTAATTAAAATAAACCACAATAGCCGAATTAATCATATTTTGGCCAAAAGATTTCCGCATCACTGCGTTGAGTAAATTAATTTCAAAACCTTTAAAGAGAACTGACCTCGCAATAAATCCTTCTCCAAATTTCTTTATTGAAGCTTTAATGAATCAGAGAGAAAACGAGACATGAAACGCTAAATATCTTGCTAAAATAAATGCATAAGAACTCAAAACAACCGCACATTCACCCACTGATAACCGCGCTAAAATAAATGCATAAGAACTCAAAACAACCGCACATTCACCCACTGATAACCGCGCTGGAGGACCTCAGAAAGACCAAATTGAGGAATCCATTTCCCAGCAGCCCAATGGCGACTGAATCAAAGCGAATTGAGTGGCACTTGGTTCCAAACAAATGAAGCAATGAAAGTGATCAGCTTCCGTTGGAGGCTGAAATCTTATGGCAAATGAAAGGTCAAAAGGTTCCCTTTACTGAGACGCCCCTGACGATGAGTGCAAGCGAAAAATTAGTCTTCGGATTTCAATAATAAATTTCAATCAATATATCGATCAAATTCATTATTTAATACAATTTGTTTAATGTTTCTTTGCAGCAATAAAATTTAAATTAGCTGATATGAGATGATGTTAATATTTTGCATAAATTCTTCCTTAAAAGCTACAAAAGTTTCTTGCGATGCTGAATTTTTTATTAAAAACTGCCAATTTCCACCCAATTTTTCGTTCTTATAAAAAGCAGACGATAAACCTCAATAAAGTTTTTCCAGTATATTTTATAATATCATCGAATAAACTTTTATGGGTCGAATTCAACTTTTAAAAGCAGCTGCAGCATTGAAACTTCTCCTCCTCCTTCATTGGCTTTTCTGCCTGTCAAAATGCACGCAAAAAATAGTCCTGACCGCGTCACCAAAAGAAACATTTTTAATGGATTCCTTTTGAATTTAATTATCAATCATCATTAAATTAGCGGTCATCAAAAGCTGACCGAAAGTGCATTAAAATTGTAATAAACAAAGGAACCAACGACAGCAAAAGACAGGACAACACACATCCTTCATCCGCTTCAGGCGAATGTTGAAAATCGCTTTAAGGATTTATGACGCGGTGGAGTGTAAAGATGCTGAGGTCGACGACGGGAGAAAGGGCGTGGATACGCGTTTTCAGCTAATGTTAATTAGTGGCTGCTCGCAAACTAATTCAAATATGCACCGTTGTCTGTGCTGCTTCTCACTCCTGCTTCCGGTGGTCGGAGGATATCCACTTAATGCAACAACTCGTCTCCTTGAAATTTAAAATTCCTTTTCAATCAATGAAGCTGAGCGTTTTTCCGCTCCGTCTCTTGCAGCTTCAAAGTGTTAAAAACGAATTACGAAATGAGATTAAAAATAAAGCGAAGTTTGAGGAGCACGGATAAGTTTTGTCTTCGATCCTTTAACTTCTTTTTAACTCCTAATCATCAACACTTTCCTCATCTAAGGAAACTGATTAAACTTTTACTTGTTCTTTATAATGTTCTTATGAAGCAGTGGACAGTAGTATTTTTTTATAATTATTTATATGATCTGCATTCTGTTCGGTTTACTTTCGAAATGCTTTTTGTATCCACTTCCCTTGCTGCTGCACCTGCTGCACGCTTCATCCAGCCGACAAGTGACATGCTTACGTCACGTCAACATTCCGATTTGACAGCTGAGACGCGTTAAACTTTCGCATATTTCACGAATGCATGAAAATCCACAGCCTCACCGACACCACAAACACAGACACACGGTTTTTTTACCTACGTAGCGAGGGGCCAACGAAGAGGCGTAGTAAAAACAAAGCTGCTGCGTTGGACAAATCATTCGGTTCTTTTGGCTCGCTTTCTTTTCCATTTTTCTCTATTACGAGACACGGAAACAAATCGGACACAAATTTCGTGCAGTTTAATGTTCGATGAACGAACGACGAACGTCGTCATCATTTGCAGCATTTTCTATGCTTCTGTTCCCAGTCGGTCTTCGATTTTCCTCTTTTAAAATTGCCGTAAACAGAACCAAAGATTCTTTTTCAGCAAAAAAATTCCTTTTTCGGAGGAATTAGTTAATTTTCAGAATTTTTTGTGGAGATGCATATAAAGTTTTGTGTCCTTCTGTGACAAAAATATTCGTCTTAAAGCCTCCTTGTATGGCTCTACTTATGTGCTTTTTATTGTTCAAAGGACAATACTTGAAATACAGCAGCCACACGCAGAATGTGTTTTCTCTCGACGTGATCCAATTTCTTCGAAGCTCCAAAACATTTTCTTTTATGCTTCGTTCCTTCTTCACTCCGGTGCAAGGATTCAAGCGTAGAAATTGTCGTCGGGAATTCAGTATATTGAAGTTGGTTAGCTAACTAATTAACTATATCCACAAACAACGCTTGGATCGATCGAATGATCGGCAAACCATAACAATTCTTGGAAAACGAGTAAAATTACAAAAAACCTTGTTGTTACTCGTACAAAAGCAATATTTTCGCCAACTACAGTTAAATTAACAGTTGTCGTGTCCAACTGAGACAAAAGCATAAACAGAAAGCGGATTGCGAATCTGTCAAAGGTTAAAAAGTTCACCTTTCATAAAGTAAAGTCTGTGTTAAGACTAGAACAACGTTATATAAGAAAATGAAACCTACATAGAATAAAATTAAATTAAATTTACACTCAGTTTAAATATTTTTTACTTGGTTCTTTTCTTCAGTTGGAAATCCATTGAATTTCATCGAGCGAAAATTAAACGAAAGAAGAAAACGCAGCAACAACCACTTCACGAAAATATTCAGCAATTGATTTCTACTGAAGACCACCCAAAAGTCGATTCTTTCTAAATTTAGTCGTGGGGAATGTCTGTTTATTTGAATTCTTAAACACAATAATTTCACAGCTTTCCTTGCGGTACACGATGCATCAACGAAGACGACCACAGAAACGCAACGAACCAATAAAAATCCAAATATAATGAAAGCAACGCAGAAACACGAAGCAATTAAACTTACTTTTTATGCAAAACAATTTAATGTAAAGAAAAAACACTTTCCTCGTACAAACATTCGTAATTTCCCCGGCTTTTCAATCTAAAGCCAAACTTCAGAGCCACAAACAGCTTCTAGAAATTTTCCACTTGACCGAAATTTCGATTTGTAGATAGAGTGTTTTCTCTTTATAATTGTCCTTCCTTAAATGAAACTCGGATGCAGATTTGATAGACACTATTTAGAATTATTTTAGTTTTCGTCGTTCAAAGGCTGGTTGCGGTTTTCTTTCTGCAGCCGCAAACAGATAATTGTTCAAAGCAAATGTTTAATTAATCACTTCAACATTCTGTCATTAAATTGTTTTGTTGTCCTCTTCTTTATTGGATCCGTTAGTATTCCATGTGTTCAATATACGTCTATAATAACATTGGTTCGAAATTTACACTTGTTTGGAACTTTCTGTATAACAGATGTTTAGTTCAATGAAAGAGGAAGCGGGGTGAATTCGCTCGTATTCCTGTATCCTTCTAAACCCAGATTATTTATGGACAATGCAAAGTCATTATATGCAGGTAACCGAAGTCTCTGTTTAGTGTTTCTTCACCTTAGTAGTGAGTCAATATGTATTCGAATGTATGCTTTCAAGCACTAAATTAAACATTTAACCTCAATTATGCAAACACTAAATTCCTCTTAAGGTGAAATTAATAGACAAGCTGCACACATTGCTGCAAGAACAATCAGTGAAACATAGACAATAATGACCACCAAATAGGAAAACTTTACAGCATCCCTTTCTAAACAAAGAAGGCGTTACCAGGGAAGCGTAGTTATAAGGGATGAAAGCAATATATGTACGGCTACTACCAGAAAAGCGAACTGGTAATTTTACTGTATGCATTATTTAAATTTTAAAAATGTGTTAATCCATTTGGCAAAGAAAATGTGAGAATGTATTTATTATAAGATGTATTAGCAACTAGAAGTTGGAATATCGGTTGCGAGCTTTGTACTTCCTGCTGCAATTTGACGGGATTACCAAATTTGAGCTAAGCGCTTAATAAATAAACACTAAATACATTAAATGCAAGGTGGTCACAAACGACAGCGACTCTTCCTGCTCACTATATTACATTTTAAAGATCGGCCATCATCCGCTCTAATTGTGCTTGCATCTAATTCCAAAGTGAATCTTTCAACTTTTGCAAGTTGTCACAGGCGTAAACGCGTCGCTGACGGTGACAGAAGCAAGACACAACAAACTGTCACATAACTCAAAATAACACAATGAACAAACATTCGCAGGAGGGCACCCGAAGTGTGCATGGAACGAGGCGACAACAAGATGGCAATGATTGAAGGAACCGAATGCAATGGATTTTCTGAACGAGTAATTGAAAGCGATACGAAGCGGGACAGAAATGCCACATCAACAGAAATCTTGGATTAAAAGAGGTACAAATTTTGGCGCCAGGTGAACGAAAGACATTAGTCGAGGACTCGGAAATAAACAGAAGGAAGAAAAAAAGAAATTGGACAAATTCTAAAGACGTTTTTAGCGTTGGTCATCCGTAAACAACCGTAACATTTCCTGTAGTCAGCAGCTCCGCTAAAGGCGACTTAAGCACCATTTTCGCCGCCTGAATCCGAATAAAAGTTTTTCTATTGTTTTCCATGATAAACGCTGCTTCCTCGGCTAATCGATTGCGAGACAAACTAGTCTAAACAATGAATCATCCGAGAGACTTTTCAACCATTCAGCTGCTGTCCAATGATCCTTGCTGCGGTAAAACCGGGAGACACAAGAGAACGAACACCCTGCAAAGCAACATTGAAACTGTCTAATTCCCTGGAGAGCCATCGCAGCCGGAACTGTCGGTCAGCAGACTTTGGCGGTTACTCGGAAAAAGTTTCCTGTGCCGTATTCAGAGCTTGAAATAAATGCGTTTCTTCCGCGAGGTTGGAAAAACCTTTGTTTGGCAGCAACTTGTCCGGAATTCGAATGAACATAGACTAAATAAACTTTGTTCGTGTTAGAAACATTGAAAGGAAGGAAACGTTAAAGCAAGTCAAAGGGTTTATTTCGAAATAAATATTGGTATTCGCCTCGATTTATAATTGACAAGAGTTGCAAAAGCGAAGGAAAATTATTGTTCATGGTGAGTTAATTTGTTATGAATTATAAAACAAAAAAAGATAACTGATTGAATAAAAGGTATGAATTTTTCATCATTCAAATCACAAACCAATTTAATAAAAAGTTTCATTCGGACAATATTTGTTATTCTTCAATATTTTATTGTAATAAGTGTATTTTTTTATTGGAAAATATTTTATTATTTATTATGTTACTTGAGCTTCTCTTTACTTTAATAAATGCAATGAAAATAACGATAAAAGATTTCTAACATAAGAACGAATTTATTAACTCTTGTCAGCAGAAATCGTTGATGTTATTTCTGTTCAAAAGCGCCAGAAATACTTTTCTATTTCCAATAAGAAATTTAACTCCTAATAAAGACCGTCATTTGAACTCCGACTTTTAACGCCTTCCATAAACGACACTGCAACAATCGCACCTTCACTTTTATTAAGTGACCTTAAACTTTATTACATTCTGCTTCATTGCAACATCCTGGAAGTCATCGTGGTTAAGCAATTTCATGGCGAGATGATGAAAACGCGATTTGTTTTTTCAGGTTGAAAAAGCAGAACAAACGAATTCATGACTAACAACAGCAACTCCTGGTTCTTTCTCATCAAAACTTTATGAAAACTCTAAAAGAGAAATATTAATATTATTTTCTGTACTTTCCAGAACGAAGCAAATTTAATTTTCACAGCTTCGTAGTTCCGTGGGAGTTTTATTTAAATTCATTCATTTAAAAATGCAAAGGAAAGAGATGAGAATCGTTTCGAAATCCATTCAAATTCGCCGATTTTTTCGCTTTCTTGTGAATTATTAAAATTAAATATTATATTTAATTTATTGGTAAACTCAACAGCGCAGCATTGAAGCTATGAAAAGCATCAAAGATCAATTTCACAGCCTCAAAGACCAACTTTTGTGTTATCCAGGAATCTAAGACAGACAAAAAAGAGCCGGATAGCAACCAGAGCATCGGCATTCAGCTTCACATATTTGAATCCTGTAGAGTTCGTTGTTTTTTTGCACTACGTGGGTCATCGTCAGAGTTTTCAGCATTGCTGCTGACGGAAGCTTTTAAAATGCTGAAATGGAATGCTCCAGGCCATAGAGAAGAGTGGAAAGGAGCGTACACATGGTAAATGCTAGAGCTAAAAAAAAATAAGAAATCTGAATGGCAAAAATAGGGACATCCTCCCAAAGCTTGTCTGTACTTTTTAAGGGTTACTTTATCAGGATTTAGTGAAGGTCTGTTACGAGATTGTCCTTCACAAACAAAAACACGGACAAGCATAAAATTGGAACGAGGTGCAACAATTTCATTGCATAGTTTAAAGGGCGTTGAATGCGATCGATGCACTTCTGCTGAAATGGTAACACATGAACGTTTCTTTATCGGTTAATTTTCTAAATTTTAATTAAACGATTGCTTTCTTCGGAGAATTTAATTTCAAACTCAAAACGCTTAACGTTTTAAAGCAGCAGCAGATCAGCAAGAACCTTCGAGCAAATAGACATTAAACAACAAAACTTTTATATCCTGCGTTGTTTGCCGTATTTTGTGATTCACATTGGATCACGTCTGCTGGTGTCCATTGAATGGAATCCATTATTTTTTTTTTTTTTGTATGAGGAACATTAAATTGAAAAGTATCAAATTTGAATAGGCCAACAGTGAAAGATATAATAATGAAGATTTGTGGGGCCTTACGTTACCTAATGATAATGCTTGGTCGATACAGGAACTTTTAAATCATTCGAAGCAAGTCGAGGAAAGCGAAAATTTTGTTGTTGGATGTATCTGTACGCATCTTCACCTCTACCCAAAAACGGGTAATTTAGTATTTGAGGCTCTTATAAGACGTAGTTGTGCACCTCCCTTTTTTTTGGATGAAATCGTTAGGGCCAAATATTTATTGAAATTTATTGAAGCAAAGTTTTCGTTAAGTTATTTACAATATAAAAAAAAAAAAAAAATGACCGTAAAACGACGCTTGAATAAATTCACCAAGTATAAAAACTGCTCCCTTCCCCATTTCTCTCCTCTCACTGTTAAAAACTGCGTTTTGTTTGCGGAAAATATCCAAAGAGGATTAATTTAAAGCCGCTTGTAATCATCGCCGTGAAAAACTGCAGACGCAGACGAATGTGGGTTTCGTTATGGTGGCTGCAACCGTGATTTCAGATCCACTCATAAAAATCCGCCCAGAACAAAGAAATGAGGAAAGGAAATTATCCTTAAGGTGCATTAACATGAAGAAACACAGGAAACTGCAACGAAAGCGAATCAAATTTCAGCCTTGAACCGATTTCATTTTATTACTCGGCTCCTTTTTACACTAAATTCCAAAAGAAACAAAGAAAATAAAGCATAAATCTTTATATTTAAACGAAAAACATGGCTTTTATTTTATGTCCTCATTAACCATTAATTAACTCAAAGAACATCGAATAATAAAAAGCGATCCAGACGAAGAAGTTCAAAGAAATTTAATGAGAAAAGTGATGTAAAATGTGGAGAAGAGGAGAGAAGAGAAGAGGGGAAAACAGTGTTTAGATAAGGAATTTAATTGAAATCGCTTTTGCAACGTGTTCCCCTCCGGAAACAATTTCAACTGCATCCGGACTTCGACATCCCTACTTCAAAGGGAAGGAATCCGAGGAGAAAATCAGCTGGCACCTCAAAAGGGGCACTGCCATCTCAAGACACTGAAACTTGCAAACCTCCGCCAACGAAATGCCAAATTATCGATTGCCTGATTATAGACAAGTTCAATAAAGGTTTTAATGAAGAGTTAAGAAGTAAACACACACACATCTACACCCTAAGAAGCACACACATCACCAAAAAGTAATAGAAACACACACAGCGTTGAAAGTCTTTCAACCAGTTCTCCACTTTGAGTTTCTTGTTTGCTTCAGTTGCCAATTTTAAGCAAAGCCGACTTTGTTGACAGTTATTGTTGCCAACTTCGCTACGTAACGAAAGAAGTGAAAAGAAACCCGCATCAAACTCAGATTTCCAGCTAAATTTCCCTGGAAATTTGCTTAACAAACGTCATAAAAACAGTCGAAATTAGGAATTATTCAAAACATGCCGCTGAAGACTGTGACAGGAAACTCCTCGTTGATGATAGTCACGATGCTGGGAAAAGCCGCAAGAGATTTACGAAGATTATCCTTGACTGAAGACATAAGTCTTGCTTCGTTTCGTTTTCGCCCTTCGATGAACGAAACACACGCAGCAATCAAAGATATGAATGAAGGACGGGACAAATACAAGTTCTCAATGTGTTTGACGTCCGCCATACAGCAACTCCTCCTCACTCACCAACCCCCCCCCCCCCCCTCCCCCCCAACCACTCTTCAAAAGACGAAATGAAAGCCTTTGGACGCAATTCGCCTTTGAATATCACTTGCAATAATCCGCATCGAGCAATGAATGAAATTAAAAGCTGCTTTTATTGCTCCCCAAACACACTCAAACACGTCTTCGCATTTTCCCCAAAGATTCTGTTCTTTTTTAATAGTTGCAATAGTTAATAGTCTTCCGAGAGTCTTTGTTTGCTTGTTTATTTGTTTAAAATGTAGTGGAAGCGGCAGCTAATGGCGCCTTACCTGAGGTCAGGGTTGACAACTGGCGTGAACACGTTTGCGAATCTCAGACAGCGAGAAGCTCTTGAACTCTGTTTGCTCTCATCCCAAAAACGATGCTGTTTGTTTTTTATTGCATCACGAAATTCGTATAAACTTTATTTCAAGTAAAGGGCCCTGGATGTGAAGAAGGAGTCTATAAAATTCAGAATTAAGTATGTTTTAAAAATTATTATGTTTTAATGCATTCACTTCACATTTCAAAAATCTATTTAACTTATTCAATGGAAACGAAAAACTCAACTGAATATTATTTCCCATTCTTTTTTCTTCTGCTTTCTCATTCTCCACGTATTTTCCATTTGTTTTCGCTTTACATCGTCCATCAATTGGAAATATTTTGGAATTCACTTTCTGCTCGATTCGGTGGAGCGGAATGACATCATTCGTCAAAATGTCTTCATGCATGTTTCGAACAACTCACAAGAACTCCTCACACACCCACAGGCACACATACACACATACACAACGAGCTATTAACGAGGCACAAAATATGCTCAAATATCATCAATTTGTTCCGTTTATTCTTTGATCGCCTTTTTTATATAAAATTATATTTTAGTACGAATTTGTAAAAGTGCTAAATTTTACCACTAAGAACTAAAAATTTTATGTCTCCTCGATCTCCATAAAGTTAACCTTTGCAAAGCATTCTTCTAAAATTTAGCATTGAAGGGGCAAGTATTTGGCATGATTCACCAGTGAATTTGATTCAAGATATTTATGAGAAATATTAAAAAATAATCTAACGGCCCACATCGCAACCGACGAACCATTTATGAGACATTCTACAAGTTATTTTTGTATTAAAAATTTAGTACATAATTTAATATGACAGCTAAACCCGTTGAAATACCTTCGTGACTGACAACCCGCCCACTGCCCACTTTCACACTCAGTGACGGTACAATTACCGAATGTAGGTCACGTGCAGTCATTAAATGAAACGTCCGCAGCATTAAAAGTAAAATTCGCACTTCGTCGGTGGGGCCAACGCCACCAACGAGACAGGACAGCGTGACAAGTGACTCGCTCAGCTCCATCAGACGGTCAGCTGTCAGATATTCTTGCGAGAGCCACTCGCCGTGGCGAATAGCAGCGGTTTTTCTTGCCATAAACTGCCATCACTCGACTCGGTTGGCTGTTAACGACGACGTCGAATGCAGTTAATCGAGGTCACTTTGTAGATGGACGTATTTTTTTATACAACTTCACAAAATGCAATATTTTTTCAAAGGTTAGAAAAGCTTGTAACGAAGTTCCGGTCTTCCGGGTCTAGAGCCGGGGTAAGCTCGCCGGATTGCCAAGGTTCTTTACAGAAATTTATATTCACAGAGATTTGTTTTGCTGAATACAGACTTTATTGATGCTTTCGATTTCTACGATATGTTCTATCCTACCGCCCTAAGTTCGACACAAGGCGCTGATCCTAGTGGTCCTAGTCGTGTTCCTCGATGGTGGGCAAATATTATCTGTGCTCGTCGGGCAGTTGGCTCGTTGAGCGCGTGTCCGTGTGTCGGTACTGTCGCGCTGTCGTTTCGTGGTATCGATGCGCTTGTGTAGTCGAACGGATAGACAGATCTAACGACCTGCAAATCCGTTGGTGTATATAGCGGGACAGACAGATCTTACGGCCCGCAAGTCCACTATACGCGACAAGACAAGTTATTCACGCGAAGATATAATAATAACCGTAACCCCTTGTCTCACTCGACGCGCTTGGATGGTCGAATAGATAGACAGATCTTACGGCCTGCAAATCTGTTGGTGTATATAGCGAGACAGACAAATCTAACGACATGCAAGTCCACTATATTCAACCATACAAGTTATTCACGCGAAGAAATAATAATAATAACCGTAACCCCTTGTCTCGCTCGATGCGCTTGGATGGTCGAACAGATAGACAGATCTTACGGCCTGCAAATCTGTTGGTGTATATAGCGAGACAGACAAATCTAACGACATGCAAGTCCACTATATTCAACCATACAAGTTATTCACGCGAAGAAATAATAATATTAACTTGTTTCGGAAAAGTAATTATTGTCCCTGGTCCTTTGTCTCACACTCACTAGCTTCACTGATTCCTTCTCCTGGCTTGGATTTCTTAAGTCGTCTGCTCCTCTCGGCGGCTCATCAGCTACTAATCAATGTTCACGTCGGCTGTTCACTCACGACCCTCTGCGTCGTTTCGCTTCGGCTGTTCGCTGGAAAATCTCCGCCTCTATTCCAGTTTTGCTTATCCGATACGTTAGCATACAGTTCTTCGTTTCCTTGTAGTGTGGTTTACATTGCAATAGCAACGATAATAATATACTTCATTGTAATAAAATTAAGGTTTCGTGTAACAATTCATTGTAATAAGACTTAATAAAATTGTTCATTTAAAAATAAGGCAATTTGTGTTCATATTAAATTCCATAGTATTCTTAACTAATTTAACAATGTTATCAAAATAATATTAATGACATTAATAAAATGTTGGCGTATCAAAAGACTTAATAAAATTGTTCATTTAAAAATAAGGCAATTTGTGTTCATATTAAATTCCAAGTATCCGTAACTAATTTAACAATGTTATCAAAATAGTATTAATAATATTAATAAAATGTTGGCGTATCAAAAGCCCCTGGTTTTGGTGCGTCACACTCCCTTCCTACTTCGGATGAGAAACAATCTGCCACGACTCCACGCCTCCTCGGGATATCTGCAGCCTGTACCGCCGTCCATTGATGTTCCTTATCACTTGGATCCTTTTGTGCGGCTTCTTAAATTTTCGAATTTCCTCCATGGCGGCTTGCAGTTGATCACTGTCTTCGGGGAAATTGTTGATTTTACATAGTTGAACGGGAGTCTCGGGACGGAGGACGATAGACATGTCGGCGTCGGGTTGTTGTAGTACGATTTCATCGAATAGTTGTAGAACGGACTGATCGACTAGTTGTAGAGGGAACTGTGGGTGGTGGGTGCCCTCGTCAGCAGTGTCGCCCGGAGTGTTTGCCTCGGCCACGGCCCCCAGCTCGTCCCACAATTCGGTGTCTAAGGAGAGAGTGTCATCCACAGTTCCTTCTCGAACGAACTCCTCTATGAGGTTGTTAAGGTCAGCGTCTAACTCCGGAACTGAGGCCCATGTTAAGAGATCGGCTTCGGCGGCTTGTAGAGACTCGTAGACACCACTGGTTGGAGAATCGTCAAACAGCACTTCAGCGGTTGGTGGGGCCGTCTTACCATTGCAAGTTTCCAGGCCGTCTGAAGTAGCTTCGGGGCCTCGCGCGACCGTCTCGACGTTTGAAGTATCGGGGTCGTCTGATGGGGCTTCGGCGGGTCGTGGGACCGTATCAACGTTTGGAGTATCGGGGTCGGCTGATGGGGCTTCGGTGGATCGTGCGAGATTGGAGAGCGCGGAACACGTGGCTAGCGGCGCATCGTGCTCTGGCCAGTTTGTGAGGCGGCGTGGCAACCCTTCCGGCCATCCTCCTTGCTCTAACATCTCGCTTGTCCAAACTTCGGGGTCCAAAACCGTGTGTATAATCTTACACGTATATGTGGTTTGGGTGTAACCCCTGCCTTCGTGGGTGTCTACCGTTGCACCGATGGCGAGGTGTCCGTTTATCGAGTAATCGTCCTCCTCATCGGTGGCGTCTGTATATTCGGCTTCCGTACTTGCCCTATCGCCATCGTCCTCGACGTCGGCACTTTCGTCTCCCTCACCTGTCCGTTGCTGCTCCTTCTCGCTGGGTTGTGGGTGGTCGCAGGCTTGTTCGTCTTCATCTAGGTAGTCTTCGTCCGACTGGGAATCCAACACTATTACCTCTGGTCCGTGGTCATACTCCCTGTCTAGTGTCGTTGCCTCATGCTCCTCGCCGGCTTCTTCGCTCGCTTGGTCGGGTACGGCGCCGTCCGCGGCCTCTACTGTTGCCTCCTCGTCGACTCCTTCACTCTCTTCGTTGGGTGCGGCATCGTCCGTGGCCTCTACTGCTACCTCCTCTGGAACAGATCCCTGTTCTGCTGGCTTTACAGGTGTCGTTGAGCTACACGGCGCTGCCCCCATCTCCTCATCCTCGGCGACCCGTAGGAAAACGTGGACCCGTGGCCACTTCGCGCGCGGATTGTCGACTACTTCCTCATAGCTCTCACTTAACCGACGGACAGAAGGTCGTCTTTCTTGCTCTTGGATTACGCGCTCTTTGAACCTTTTTGCTGATTGGTTAAACTTTTTCCTCCGATGCTTACTGGTTCGTTGTCGGCGATCGACTGACTGTTGTTCGAGGGTTGTGTCACTGAATTGCGATGCATACGCTCCGCTGTGTTATGGTGTGTGGCGTAGGCCGTGCCGTCGATGCCAGCTAATAAATTTGGTTGATCGCTGTCTCTCCTGGTGTGCTCTGGAAGACTAGCACGTGTTTTCGCGTTGTTTTTGGTGAGCTGGACATTCGGGTTTTTGTCGCCAGTCACCTGGGCTTCGATTGTATGATATACTTTCAGATCGGCTAGGTGTGCTCTACGTACATGGGTTTCTTCTGGCTTGCGGACTTTTACGATTACCGGCGACACATAGCTTTCGATCCGGTAAGGCCCGTCGTAGCGGGGTGCTAATTTTGCTGCAAATTTATCCACGGCTCTCGAAAGTGGATGTTGCTTCAGCATCACTAATTGTCCGATTTCCGGCTTCCACTGCCTCCGGCGGAGGTTGTAGTATTTGGCCTGGTTATTTGCGGCCCGTCCCATATATTCCTTTGCGATCTGGAATGCTCGTCTTAGTCGTTCTGCGTGTTCCCCAGGTGTACGTTCCACGTGTCCAGTGCCATCCGTCTCTCTGTCGAATACAGCATTCGGTAAGCGTGGTTCCCTGCCTTGTACCAGAAATGCTGGCGAATACCCAGTTGACTCCGAGACGCTAGAATTGAGTGCCAACGTGATCTCTGGGAGTTGTTCATCCCAAGTGCATTGTTGAGGACCGGTAAACTGCGAAATCATGACCTTGACAGTGCGATTGGTACGTTCCGTCGGATTTTCTTGGGGTGTGTAGGGTGCTGTGTACTGGTGTTTTACACCGAGATCCTGTAAAAACCGCTTGAAGCTCCTACTGGTAAATTGTGCCCCGTTATCCGTAATAAAGATTTTTGGCACTCCGAAGCGAGCTAGAATGCGCTCACGAAAAGCCTTGATTAACTGCTCTGTGGTCGCCTTTCTACATGGTATCATTTCGACCCATTTTGAAAATTTGTCGGTGAACACTATCAACGTTGTATTGCCACGCTTGGATCTTGGCAAGGGTCCTACGAAGTCTGCGCTTACTGTGACCCAGGGCTCCTCCGTTAGGTGTGTCAGCATCTCACCTGCAGGCTTATATTGAGCGGGCTTGTACTCTTGACAATTTTTGCACGCCCGGACGTATCGGCTAACTTGGCGAAACATTCCTGGCCAATAATATTTGTGAGCTACTCGTGCGGTGGTTTTCCGTATGCCCAAATGCCCTGCCGTAGGTTGGTCATGGTTTTCCATTAGGATCTCGCGCCTTAGTTTTTCGGGCACACACAGCTTCCACGGGGTGGATTCTTCCTCATTAGTTCCTGTGCGGATGTGTCTGTAGAGCTTCCCTTGGTGTATTGAGTATTCGGGGAATTTCTGTGGATTTCTGCTGACTTCACTAAAAGTCCTTTCATACCATGATCCGGGCCCGTCTTGTTCCTTTAGGTTAGCACAAACGCCTTCTGCTGGCTGGCGGGAGAGAGCATCGGCGACGATATTATGCTTACCTTTCCTGTATTGTACGTCGTACGCGTATTGTTGTAACTCCAGAGCCCATCGCGCGATTCTACCAGAAGGGCTCTCGATTGAGTTCAACCACTTTAGTGCCAGGTGGTCCGTGATAATCGTGAAGTTATAGCCTTCAATATAGGGTCGCATCTTTCGTACTGCCCATACCACCGCCAGGCACTCCTTCTCAGTGGTGGAGTAGTTCTTTTCGGCGCCATTGAGATGTCGGCTAGCATATGCTATAACGCGTTCTTGCCCTTCGATTACCTGGGTGAGGACTGCTCCCAGGCCGTAATCGCATGCGTCCGTTTGCAGATAAAACCGTTGTTTAAAATCCGGGCAGGCGAGCACTGGAGCTTCGGTAAGCCGTCGTTTCAGGTCGTCGAATGCCTCCTGCTGTTCCTGGCCCCATCTGAAATGTTTTCCCTTTCTGAGTAATGACGTTAAGGGTTGGGCAATTCTCTAAAAGTCGTGCACGAAACGTCGGTACCACGAGGCGACTCCAAGGAATCTGCGCAGCTCGCGTACGTTTTGAGGTGGCTTAAGCACTCTTATTGCGGCGACTTTGTCCGGATCGGTGTGAATTCCTTGTTCACTGACTTCATGACCCAGGTACTTTATTTTCTTTTTGAAGAATTCACATTTCTCCGTGTTTATTCGTAGCTTTGCCTTTCTCAGGCGGCGGAGGACTTCTCGTAGGTTCGCCATGTGTGATTCCAGTGTGTCGCCTGTGACGACGATATCATCCAGGTACGCAAAAGCCACGGGTTCCATGTCTGGACCGATTACGGTGTCCAAAGCGCGTTGGAACGTTGCGGGTGCCGAATGAAGGCCGAATGGCATAACTTTCCATTGGAAAAGGCCACGCCCCGGAACTGTGAACGCCGTATATACTTTACTTGCCTCCTCCATGGGAATCTGCCAGTAGCCGTTTTTCAAATCTATGCTACTAACAAACTTAGCATCACGGAGTCGATCTAGAATATGATTTATTCGGGGAAGGGGATATGCATCTGGAACTGATCGAGCGTTCAGCTGTCGGTAGTCGACACATAGACGCCACTTCCCGGTTTTCTTCCTTACAAGCACGATTGGAGCGCTATGTGGACTCCTCGATGGCTCTATACATCCCTTCTTTAGGAGATCCTCGATCTCTGCATTAACATAGCGGGATTCTTCGGAAAGTAGCGTTGCTTGATCGGTCGATCATCTCTCATAACAATGCGGTGTGCAGCAATGTTCGTTATGCCCTGTATTTCCTCGAATTTCTTCAGCTCTCCGTTGAGAAATGCCTTGATGCGCTCTTGTTCTGACTCCTCTTCTTTCGTGGTGCCGAGTTTTCCTTGTTCCACTTTGAACTCTCTTTCCTTGATTTCTACGCAGAGGTTGGCACATTTGATGACGGTGCCCATTCGAGCGAGGAAGTCGAATCCTAAAATCAAATCATCCACAACCTCTGGGAGGATAAATAGTGTGACTACGCAGCTATTATTCCCCATATGGATGCGAGTGGTTAACGCTTCAGCCACAGTTTGCAACTCGCCATTAGCCATGCATATACGTGATTGCACGGTAGTAATTTGATCGGCTATCTCCAGTTTGTGCGCAAAGTAGCTGCTAATGAAGCTTCGTGTGGCCCCGGTATCAAGGGTGGCGTTCATCAACTCGTCCCCCACAGCGACCGTGGCTATGATACGTCGGTCTTCTGTGCGCAGGTTATTTATAGGGCTCGAGGATTCCGGGCCGTTGGTGCATCCCCTCGGCGTAGACGCTGGCCTTGGTCGTTTCCCTGATGTCGTTGATCTTGTGTTTGTAGACGGTCTTGTCGCTGTGGTTGTTGCTGCTGTGGTTGGTGTCGTTGATGTTGTTGCTGTTGTGGCGGCGGTTGGTGTCGTTGATGTTGTTGCTGGCAACATGCTATTGTACGTGTTCCTTTGCGCCCGCATGTCCAACAGAAAATCAACTGCTTCGCTCGGCAGCCGCGTGAGAAATGCCCTTCTTGGCCGCAACGGCGGCACGCCGATTGCGGATCCGCTACGTGCCCTACTTCTTCGTCTACGGCCTGCCTATGCGTTTCTAGTGACCTATACCCGCGCTGCGCAACTCCTCGTGTCACTTGTTGCTGTTGCGTTACCGTTCTATCGTCTGCCTGTAGGTTCTCCCAGTCACCGGCCAAACTAATTAGGTCCTCCAGTGTTGCAAACTCGCGCCGTTTCACATAGTGTTGCATGTCGATGCTGCTGTTACGATAGATCCTTTCTAGGCTTTGTGTTTCACTTAGCTCTGTGTGGCGCATTAGGTTCTGGAGGGACACCACGTAGTCTTTGAACTTTTCGCCTCGTTTTTGTAGTCGACTCCGTATCTTATCATCTAACCTCTCAAAGAATCGCGCTGGAAGGAAGAACTCCAAGAAATCATGTTTAAACGTCCTCCAAGTCTCCCACTTCCTGTTGTTGTTTCTATACCAATGTAGTGCTTGATTTTGTAGGAGTTCGGGCATCGCCTTTGGTAGAATATCCATATTCATATTATAGACATTTGCCAGTTCTTCTATCCTTTCGGCGAAATCGAGGGGGTCATGAATTCCGTCATATGTTACCGCCCACTTTTTAATTCGATCCAGTATCGTGCCATAGTTTATCGGCTGGTTCACGAGTGTGTGAAGCGAGGGGTTCCACGAGTAGGTTTCCAGCTGTGGGGCTTGATATGGTATAGCAGTATCGCCGTTGTGCAAGTGCGTCGGTGGCGCAGCGTCTGTGTATCTTGAGGAGCTAGGCGCATCCTCCTTTTGTGGCTGGCTGGGGGTGACTGTATGTGCAGGTGGTAGGCTTCGACCGTGAGCTTCTTCGAGCTGATTAAGACGTTGCCTTGTCTCCGCGGCTTGGTTGGCATCATTCGTAAATGCTACCAGCCGTTTTCGGAGTTCTTCAACGGTCCCTTCGGATTCTAGTTCGAACTCTTGGATATACTCCAACAGAACTTCCTTTCGGAGTGTATAAATCCATGACGTTTTGCCCATGTCGAAGGTCTGTGTAAATTATTAACTCTGTTTCTGTATTTAGCAAGGGTCCCTGCTCGGGCGCCACTGTAACGAAGTTCCGGTCTTCCGGGTCTAGAGCCGGGGTAAGCTCGCCGGATTGCCAAGGTTCTTTACAGAAATTTATATTCACAGAGATTTGTTTTGCTGAATACAGACTTTATTGATGCTTTCGATTTCTACGATATGTTCTATCCTACCGCCCTAAGTTCGACACAAGGCGCTGATCCTAGTGGTCCTAGTCGTGTTCCTCGATGGTGGGCAAATATTATCTGTGCTCGTCGGGCAGTTGGCTCGTTGAGCGCGTGTCCGTGTGTCGGTACTGTCGCGCTGTCGTTTCGTGGTATCGATGCGCTTGTGTAGTCGAACGGATAGACAGATCTAACGACCTGCAAATCCGTTGGTGTATATAGCGGGACAGACAGATCTTACGGCCCGCAAGTCCACTATACGCGACAAGACAAGTTATTCACGCGAAGATATAATAATAACAGTAACCCCTTGTCTCACTCGACGCGCTTGGATGGTCGAATAGATAGACAGATCTTACGGCCTGCAAATCTGTTGGTGTATATAGCGAGACAGACAAATCTAACGACATGCAAGTCCACTATATTCAACCATACAAGTTATTCACGCGAAGAAATAATAATAATAACCGTAACCCCTTGTCTCGCTCGATGCGCTTGGATGGTCGAACAGATAGACAGATCTTACGGCCTGCAAATCTGTTGGTGTATATAGCGAGACAGACAAATCTAACGACATGCAAGTCCACTATATTCAACCATACAAGTTATTCACGCGAAGAAATAATAATATTAACTTGTTTCGGAAAAGTAATTATTGTCCCTGGTCCTTTGTCTCACACTCACTAGCTTCACTGATTCCTTCTCCTGGCTTGGATTTCTTAAGTCGTCTGCTCCTCTCGGCGGCTCATCAGCTACTAATCAATGTTCACGTCGGCTGTTCACTCACGACCCTCTGCGTCGTTTCGCTTCGGCTGTTCGCTGGAAAATCTCCGCCTCTATTCCAGTTTTGCTTATCCGATACGTTAGCATACAGTTCTTCGTTTCCTTGTAGTGTGGTTTACATTGCAATAGCAACGATAATAATATACTTCATTGTAATAAAATTAAGGTTTCGTGTAACAATTCATTGTAATAAGACTTAATAAAATTGTTCATTTAAAAATAAGGCAATTTGTGTTCATATTAAATTCCATAGTATTCTTAACTAATTTAACAATGTTATCAAAATAATATTAATTACATTAATAAAATGTTGGCGTATCAAAAGACTTAATAAAATTGTTCATTTAAAAATAAGGCAATTTGTGTTCATATTAAATTCCAAGTATCCGTAACTAATTTAACAATGTTATCAAAATAGTATTAATAATATTAATAAAATGTTGGCGTATCAAAAGCCCCTGGTTTTGGTGCGTCACAAGCTTATCGACGATCATATGATTTGCAGAACGCAAACAAGTAATTATTTAGTGTCGACTTTCTCGTTTAAATCTTGAATGAAGGTTTGTAATTTCCTTTTTGTTAACTTTTGAACATTTGAATAAAAAAACATTGCATTGCCACATAATCAAAGCAGCAGCGGCTCGCCTCTGTTTTTGTTTTCATCATTTCGACTGTACTTTCTTTTTTTTTCATGTCTTTTTTTTTCTTCAGAAAATTGACTTTTCTTCGTGATCTGATTGACAGGAAAAAGCTTCAGTCGACACACAGAAATTGGAACTATTTTACAGTTCCTTTTCCTCCCCAATCCAAACAATTATCTAAAAATATCCGCTGCACTCGTCAAATTATTTGACAGGTACTTGAAAACAGTTCATCCGAAAAGTGAATATTTAACGCACTCGCAGACTTCTCGGAGGCGCGGATCACATCTCGATGTGGATCATTCCTTGAGTTCATCGATCTTTATTCATTTCGAAAGCACTTAACGGAAATTCGCTTCGAATTCGTTTGATGATTAATGATGCTTTTTCGACCGTTTCGAATAATAAAATGCAGCCACCGAATGCATGGACAGACATGCGCGAGCAGCACAAAAAATTCCCCATAAATTTTTCGTCGATCTTTTCAACGATTGTAGTAAAAAACGTTTATCAATTCTTTCTCAATTTCCCATTTTCGAAATATTTGTGTAAATATTTATGTTCGAAATATTAATGTATGTATGTATATATGCAATTGTATTGAAACACATTAAAATAATTAAAATTAAGTGCTAAAATGAAAATGAAGTTTAATTCACAATTTGAATTCCGAATTTTCTGAAAAGGTTTATTTAATAAAGTCTTTAGTATTACGTCGATAATTCGCTCAATACGAATTCGGAAAGCGGCCATTATTTGCTGAGTGATTTAATTAAAACCTTGTGAACTTCTTCTCTTAAACTCTTAAACATGTCCAGACACGTTCAAGCGACGTTGACTGTGAAGTTACTGTCATCAGTCCATCAGTCAAGTGACTGTCTTTACGGTTTAAAATTGCATAAAATTCAATTCAAACTTTTTAAACAGTTTTTAGTTAAATTTTATTAATTTTTGTTACTTTTATAATTTGTTTTTGATGAAAGTTACTCAAAAAAGCCCAACTTTTGCCACGGCTACTTTGTTTTTATTTCCAAACTAGAAACTTCTCTGTTTTCACCGCAATTGGAGTCATTGACATTTCGAGCGTCCGGCTGAGCCTTTGAAAGCATCATTGGCACAGAAACACACACAGATTGAACAAAGTTCTAACAACAAAAACTCTGTGAGCGAAACTCTTTGTTGCTCCTCGCAGCTGGTCGACGAATTCATCGATGTTCGAAGTTTCCGGTGCAAAAAGTGTTTCCAGCTGTGATTTTAACCGCCACCAGTCGAAACCATCTATCAAAAGATGGTGTAGAGACCCTCAACGCTACAAAGACTGACTTGGGCCTTTTCAAGAAATGATTTTGCCTGAACAAAGATAAAGAGGTTAAAGTCGTCGTCTTGTTTGATGTTTCTTTCAATCCCAGAACTTTTCTAGAGATTTCCTAGATGTCCACACTTCTGAAGCTCAACGATATCATTTATGAAATCCAATTTTAACCAATTGATTCATTCACACATTCATTGGTTCATTGCATCGATTGTGTTATTATGCGCTGCGTACGTATCTACACACCAGTTGTAATCTCTTCTTCTAATCGGATTATTTGTAGGTAGCGAATTCACGACGTGAATTCTCGCAATTTGTAGAGGGCAGCACTTGGCAAGCGCATCTGCAACATTGAAGCAATGCATTTTTAGTACAAAGTATGAAGCAGTGCAAAAACTAAAGCAGTCACAGTTCGAGACGATATAAATTTTTAGTTTTCGGGGTGAAAGTAGTTTATTAGTCCCTCTCATTACTTTTGAAGCGAACTTGTACTTGAACTTGAATTGAAACTGTACAAGTCGCAGCCAAGGTTTGGCTTAGCACTGTACAGAGTCTTCCATTGAAAGTCTTTTGGGAGCAATTAAGGTGTTGCGGAGTAATTTTAGTCCATTTCCGTATAAGACAAAATATTTATATAATAACAACATTCATATTTACATAAACAGATATCCATGCATCGTTCAATTTCAAAGCCCAGTGTATAAATCACCACGCTAAAATTTCCCAAAACATCCGAAGAGCACAGCACAGCCGGCCAAAAGCTTCCTCTCTTCAAACCGTCGTCTTGCTCTCTTTCAAAATTTCCCACAAAAACTAACAACTGCAAAATTTCCCGAAACTCTGTAAAAGCGTTTCGTTGAATTTTTGCCGGCTGTGTGTGCACGAAAGAACCGTTAGTACGCCCGGAGAGTCGTATCAGTTTTCAGTCGCAATCACAGACCAGCAACAACAGAGATAAGAGTTTTCCAGCTCGGCGCAAAGTGAAAGTAAGCATTCGAAAAAAAGCGCAGAGGAACGAAATCGCACTAATTCAGAGGACCGTTTCGGAACGGAAATCAACCAGAAATTGAAAAATTTCGTCGGGTTGTGTGCATGTGTCAGAATTGTGCTGTTGGAACATTTTTCGTATCTTTCATTTGAGGTTTCACTAGAGAATTCGAGGATTTATTCATCATGTGCGCCGCTACAAACGCCGAAGTTGAGTGCGATTTCCCCTTCCCTTCGCATTTTTTGTGTTTTCTAATTACCACAATCAATCGTGGTTCTCTTATCGCAAAATGGATTCAAGTGTAGTGCGAATGCTGAAGCGCGTTGACCGTCTTTGGTCATCCATCAGCCAGCGTTTATTTCCAATCGCGTGTAAACGTCCCTGAGCTGCGAAAACTAATTATGCGATTATATTTATTTATCTGCAGCGTCAAATCTGAAGTGCTTCTATTCTTCGTTATTCAGTGCTTAATTAACTCGTTGGGCGCCACCACGAACGACAGCCACCGAAGATTTCACGAGACGATGATGGATGCCGAGCAGACAGAAAATTAAATAAAAAACTGCTAAAAATAAACCGATCTATCTTCAAATACATGTTCCGATCTACATGATCAGTCGCTGAGTTTATGTTCAAAGTGTTGTAAGACAGGAACTCCTTGCGGTACAAATCAATTTGTATCACGATGGTCGTTAAATTATTCCTTAAATGATAAACGTGGGAATATAAGATGAATCAATTCGAATCCTCACTGAATTCGAACAGTTTTGGAAGCCTGTTAATAGCGCATTTGGAAATGAATGTTGCATGAAAACGTGCGTCAAATGGGCCATTACCAGCTTCGTAACTGTAAATGATTTATTCACGCAATGACTAATAGCAATTTCACAAGCGCTTTGGAGTAATTTTCAAATTCGACGTCTGAAATGATTTCTTTTTTATGCAGAATCATTACTTTTTGCGAGAGCAGCTCTTGTACGAATTGCGAAACACTGCTATTGTACGAATTGTATTAAATTGAAAGCAATCCTTCGTCTGTTGCCACAAATTGCTTAATCGATTCATCTACCAGACACTTTGTTGATAGCCAGAGACAAGCGTCTACCTACACAAAAAGCATTTGAAAGGCAAACAGAAGGGAAGCAAAGAGAGGTAATTTGTTATCCTCACCTCGTTTGTTGCTCCATTTCGTGAGCAACATTCTTCATCCAAGCTTCCTGTATACTGCCAACCATACACACACACACCGTTGTAGTTGTGTTGGTGTCCATGTACGTTTTTCAGAATACGAGTCACGTCACGTGGCATGGTTATTAGAACCTGAACGACCCCGTTTGTGGTTCCGCTGCAGACACTGCAACCACTTGATAGAGTTTGTGCAGCTTGTCACGTTCCCCGTTGGCGCAGACCCGGCCAACCACGGCACCTTGACCCCCTTTGAGATGCACTCACGGATATAAGCTCGCGTATTTCGACTTTAGCGGATCCCAGTGCTTCACCATCGGGAGTAATTTGAATATTGCGACCATTAAATTTCGCAAGTGACGTAAATTCGTCACTTCCTGCGACAGTAGAGCTAATTTGTCAACCCAACAGACATGAAGACGCTTTGGAAACAATTGCAGGAAACCCAATTATAACTGCTCACTTTAAATATGACCCAAGTGTAACTTTTTCATGTTCTGTCCCACAACTGAAACTCCTTCTTAAATTATTCCTTTTCGGAGTTGAAGTTTCTAAGTATTGAACTCGCGTTATTTTCCTATTGAACTACTGCTTGAAGATTCTGTATAGCCCCTTTTCTTTCTCGTTTCAGGTAACGAATATGTAGTTTGAATCCTCTTCCGATTCACACAGCAAGACAATACTGGCAGGTCATCCAGGAAAAGCGATCGAGAATCAACCTCGGATATCTGTACGAATTTTAACTGAACTTGCATTGATTTTTCAAATGGATTCAACAATCACTGAGAGCCAAGGCAATTCAATTGAATCGTAGCTAATCACAATTAAATGTGACAACCTCTTCGAAACTTTACGCAGGGGATCTTTCTGCAGCGGATTTTTGACTGACCATTCAAATTATCCACATTAATAATTGTAATTTAATGGATTGTTTGAATTCCTGTTCCATGGCTGCCATATTGAAATATCGATCTCATGCCGAGAGCCGCTTGATTCGCTGACAGCCGTCGACACAGAAAGCCGCAGCAATTAAACATTGTTCTGTTGACACGATACAAAGAGTATTAATACCCATTAATACTCTTTGCAAGATAATCCAGTCATTGTTGCGGTTGTGCCATCCTTTCAGCCAACACAAATTCAATCTGCTTGTTTGTGGACTGCCGCTTTAACAGTTCCAATTGTGAAACTTGTGTGCGGTTTCCGGTAAAAGACACCCATCGCAATGTAACCCACATTATCATACCTCACTACAAATGGACGCAGCTCCTTGATTTATTATGCTCTTTTTTTGTCTAGAGAAACGTTGTTGTCGACGCCATAGAAAAGAGCTACGTGCAAAGTCGTCGTCGTTCAATCTGACGAACTGCGTCTTAGGTCAATCTTAACTCAGGCGAGAACGACGCAAAAGAAATCAAAAATATTTAATTCAACTTTGAGCCTTTATCAAGATCGAATTTTATATTATTTGGGACGCGGTTGGGTTTGTAAACATTCAGTCGACGTTGGGAAATTTAATAGCGAGCACATTGATTGGAATTCCGTGGTGCTCATTCAGATGTTTGCTTTGGTATTAAATGTTGAATTTGTTAGAATCCATTACTAAAATTAAAGCCAGAAAAACGGATGAAGGATTCTTTATCCTATCGAATTTCAAGCAAAGCCTTTTAGTCCCCTCCACTCATAATAATTCAATTAAATGTGTCACCATTTGATAGTTTCATTAAGCGATTGACTTGTGTTGGTTAAAGTGTGGCAAGTTGACTTGCTGCTCAACGTCGCAGCCAAAGATTAAATTTGATAGTCGCTTTTATGACTTTGTTTGAATTGTGTTCGCGTGTGCCGCGGCCCCAGCTCCCTGTTTGAAGAGCCTTTCGACTGCATGTCCATGACAATGGATTTGTCAGCTGACGTCATGATATTTTGACAGCGTTAACGCAGATTACGCGTCAACAGCAGTTTTTTGATCCAATTTGTGTTGAGTTGAAAGCTTTTAGTTTCACTGGAGTGGAGAAATTGTTTTTTGGTTCAATATTTTTAATCATCTAATAAAACTATAAGGTAATATACTATATACTCTTTACCTTATTATATCCTCCGATCCTAGTTTTATCTATATACATTTTTAGAGTATTTCGTCTGAAAGTCTGTGGAAAACATTCAGTTGAAAACCGTTTTCCGTTTGTTGCGTGCAGCTATTGAAATGAGTTGCAACCGCGTTTGGCACTCGTTTATCATAAGCGTTGCTTCCTCCACGACTTTTCCAAAAGCACATAATAAAACACATAAATTTTGTCCCAAAAGCGAACAGAGTCCTTTGCATCGAGTTAACTTTTATATTGCGAGTTAAATGAGTTCGTTGGACACTTTGCTGTTGTTGTTGCTGTTATTGTTGCAATGCGCGCAATTCGTTTGGCAAATAATTTGCAAATGCTAGGACAACAACAAGAAGAAAAGTAGCATGTCTAATAAACAACATATTTTTGGTTTAAATTGCTTGCAGCCTTTTACGACCTTTACTAATATTTCATGACAAAGCAGAGCAACTTTTATGAAGCGGAATCACAAACACAATCATATTGTAATTGACTCCTGTAGTGTAACGACTTTCCGCTTTGAAAATTGGGTGATATGACGATGATTATTAGCAAACTATGTAATTACATTTACACAATGGGAAAAACGAATGCGAATGAAGTCGCTTTAATTTTTTAGGAAAATTTCAGATCGCCATTCGAATAATTTATCACAAATCAAATTAATGTATATCCGTTCAAAGAACTGATTAAATTTTTCAACTGGGTGCATTTGAAATGACTAAATTAATCATTAATGAGGCCTTAAACAGAGTTTCAAATCCACATGAAATGATTATCACTTGGCAAATGCATCGAAAAGTACTTCGAACAGCGGCGGCAGCCGAAGCTATTGATGGAGTGACGTATTATAGCACTTCAGCGAATGTGAAGAAGTGTGAAACCTGTCGCCTTTTTCCGACGAAGGCAAGAAACACGTCCAATGCCAGCAACAAACACTGAAACAGCAAAAGTGACTTGAAGCGTTATTAACCAAATGGAAATTGTATTTGACACATTTGAAAAGTGAGATATTAAATTCAAGACCAGGAAAAACAAATAAATACGACTGGGGGAAAAACGAAGTGGTTGAGGAGCTTCTAAGGAGTTTTGTAAATGATTTTATCGCTTTTTGCTCATCTTGAGACGAACAGATAAGTTGTTGATGATAGATGAAGTGGGTGAAATATTTATGGATAACTGTCAGATGCTCAAACCACGAAATAAAGCAAGCAAGAATTTTTTTTCCTCGTAAAGCTTTTTTTCAAAGGCAACAATCAAACATGAATTCCACGCATTCCTCCCCCCTCCCCCCGCCATACCCATCATCCTCTCATGGTTTCTTAAGCCAATCGTTTATATAACATAATTTAAAATGACATCTCGTGCGGATGAGTTTTGTGTTTTTCAAATTGAATCATCGATGAGAAGTTGCGTTTCTTTGAAGTGTGCAGAGTGTAAAAGATGTATTTGCTAGGAGCAGAAAACTTTTCTATCATGCGATTTTATTAAGTGTCAGTGGCTCCACGAACGCAATTCTAACTGTTTCTGAAATGGGAAAAAATGGAGGCGAATGAAATTGAGTGTCTGCTGCTTTATCGAATCACAACACTTATTTTTTGCCGAAAAAAAACACATCTTTAACACGAAACGACCGTGTAGAAAGTAAAGCAGACACATCCCTAAAAGTATGTATTAATTTCATTTGCCTGTCTGCGTCACGTTCAAGCGTTGCGCTTGCTTGTTTCACGATCTGATGTCAACAATATTCGTTGGCTGAAGAGCGACGTTAAAGACTCGTGCAGGCGAACAAACGCTGAAATCTGTTATTTACTCAATAATTATTTCACTTGCAGACGACGCTCCAAACATATCAAACATTTATTCCACAAATATTATTTATACAAAATGTGTACAAACATTTACTTAAAACTACCGATTCTTAACATACTAAACATATTTACCTAAGATTATATACATTACATTATATACATACATTACTTAACACTTAATCTCCAAAATATTTACATAAGAATTTAAACTCCTTCAAAAAATGGAGAAAAAAAACCTAAGACTACAAACTTAGGTAAAACAAAAATATCTTAACCTAAACTTAAAACTAACTAGTGCTAGGTGACCACATATTTACATTCATTTTAAGCCGTGTTGTACGCAGTATTGTTTATATTTAAAGTGTTAAACCTTCTATGATAAAACATCAATTTTTTTATTGCTATGTCAATTGCTCTTATGCAACAATAGGAGATGTTTTGCTGACAAATACTTATGTGTAAGTGTCAGTGTGGAAGTGGTCATTATCTCAGAAAATTTTTTCAACTCATTATTTTCTGTGTTCCCATTATTTTCTATGTTCCTGAGATGTGGAACCAAACTGGAGAACCATAAGCCAACGGTCGTCTGACTATTTGTTTATAAATATTTATTTGAATTTTGGTATTAAGGCAACAAGAACCCTTCAAAACCTTTATGTTTTACCTTTACGCGTATTTGGATAATCGTCTTTTGAATAGCCTTTGAATAATGTACATTCGCATTTGTCAATGTTCGTTTTTAACTTCTATTTTTCAAAATACTTATGAAGTTCTTTCAGATAGCTGTTCAGTTTATCATTATTTTTCTTTTGCCTGGGTGTTGAACTAAGCAGTAAAATATCATATGCATATATGAGAGTCAGAATTCTATCTGAACTCTTTATATCATTGGCTGGTTCGGGTAGGTCAGCTAAGTACGAGTTATATAAGCATAGCCCCAACAAGGAGCCTTCAGGCACTCCTGCTAAAACGCTTTTAATACACGATTTCTTACTCCGATGCTCAACATAAAATACTTGATTCGTAAGATATGTGTACAGTATTCTACACAGTGGCTTACTAAATTTTAATTTAGCATATAATTTATAGATAAAGCCCTCATTCCACACCGTTTCGCTTTCTCTAAGTCAAGTGCTGCCGCAATCGTACCCTGCCGTCTATTTAACTTTTCAGTAATATAATCAGATGAAAGGTGTAAAGCATGGACAGTAGAATGACTTTTCCTAAAACCAAACTGTCCATCTTTAAGTAATTTATTACCATAAGCGTGAATATCAAATTTTTCGAGTAGAAAAAACTCACAAAGCTTGCTGACATTTGAAAGCAACGACACAGGGCGATAGCTATCTCCTTTTTTGGGATTTCTTCCAGGCTTAAGCACTGGTATTACTTTTGCAATTTTGTTGGAAAGTACCGTATGTTAATACAATGATTAAAGAGTATTGCGGCGTATCGACAGAAAATTGAATTTGTCTTTTTATACCCTACACCTTAAGGTTGAGGGTATATTCACTTTCTACCGGAGTGTGTAACGCATAGAACTAGACAAGATAGGTATGGAAAAGTATATATATTCTTGATCAGCATCACCACCAAAATTGAAATAACGATATCTGTCCGTCTGTCTGTCTGTCTGTCTGTCCGTTGAAATCACGATCATAGGAGAACGGATTAAGATTTCAAAATGAAATTTGGCAAAAATATTTGTTGCTATGTTGGGGTGTTTTGTATTGAAAATGGGCAAAATCTCCCAAGGACCACGCCTACTTTTTATATCGAGAGTGCAGGTACCTCTGTTTTGCCTATTAAAAAAGGCCATATCAGCATCACTTTTTGAGAGAAGACAAGAAAATTTTATATGTAGGTTTAGACTAATGCTTCCAGTTAATATGCCAAATATGGGCGTGATCCGCCCACTGTTAGTTTACATAGGTCATGGAGGGTTTTACATGGATTGTATTGAAAAATATATAAGTTTCCAGAATAATGGTGTACATAATATTGTAGTTTGTGAACCAATAATATTCTGTTGGGAAAAAAATGGGCGGGCCACGCCTCCTTTTTACCCATCCACCCAGTATTGCAATATATTTTTATACCCTACACCTAAATTTTGAGAGTAAACGCACTTAGTACCGGTGTTTGTAACGCACAGAAATAGTTAAGCAGCTATAATTATAGTTTATCTTCCGAATTTGGGCGTGAGCCGCCCACTTTGAGTTTACATAGGTCATGGAGTATATATGCAGCTTTAAGGTGTAGGGTATTTCGGTTACAGCCCGGATGTAGACAACACCTTTACTAGTTATTATATATATTTTTTGTAGACAGAAAAAACACGTCCGATCAGCAGAGAGTATACACATATCTATGCTCTCTGCGATCAGCTTGAAAATAAATTCCCACATTCCAGTCGACGCTCCATTATTACACAAGTGTAAGTTTTTAGGGAGTTTATTATTTGAAGCTTGCTAAAGAAAACGTTGGAGATGTCAATATTTTCAATCAACTTCTTACTTAACTTCTATTTATTTAAGCGACCCGAAAAACTATTTGAAAATTGGAAACTTCGTATTGTAAATAACAAGCGATGTCATGAGCAAATATCCAAGTGGTTTTATAGAAAGGTCGTGACACACATTTAAAAATCCTTTTTTCAGTGGTAACTTATTCAGATTTTCCCCTTTTCATGGTGAATTCACATGACTAATCACATTTTAATTTATTTCGTCACTACTAAAGTTTTCTTTAATTCACTTTGACATACATAATTTTCATCGTAGCGCAAAGCGCAAACCTCATTACCAACTCCGAAAAGGAAAAATGAGTAAAGAATACGGGGAAAAATAAGTAACTTAAAAGGGGCCATTTAACTTGAGGCGTTTAAAGCAGTTCAAGGATTTGTTTACGTATGCACAAAGGACTCGACTGACTGTCAGAAGGAAAGTAGACGTCACACGTTTGTGTTTAACGCGTTGCACATTTTGCGAAGGAAATCATAACGAGAGACGATGACAGACGAAAGATAACGGAAACACACACATACTTCGCTTTGTGGCACAGAATGCGTCATAATCATCAAGAGACATCAAGTGGCAAGTGGCTGAGTTGCGGCTGACGCTGCAGTTCACTCGAGCGCCATCTATGCACAGCTGAGAGCAGAACATCGAGAGCAAACAGATGTGAGAGTGTCTCTGTTTGGCTGTTATTAACTCTCTTGGAAGCTGTATTCACCAGTAACCCGCAGACACAAAACCATCGAATCGCCTTCTTAAACATGCATCAAGTGAGATGTTAAATTGTTTGGCTTAAAGAAACTTGTGACTGTTTGGTAATGAAGTAAATCCTCAGTCGAATTCAAATTGAAGCTAACATTCCCTGTTCGCTAAGAAAAAATTCAGCGATCTATGAAATTAATTTGGCCGGCTTCCATTGTGTAGCACACATTTTCCAGTCAGTTGGCTTCCACTTGAACCAGTTGGAATTCCTGCTACGACAAAGAAGCAGAAGGGAGAAGAAGCAGCGCAAAAGAAAAGCTGTTTGCAAATTGAAAATTTATGAATATGCATTGAAGCAAAAATCCAAAAGTTCTTGATACTTTTTCGCCACCTACGGGAAAGTTTCTTTACTTCAAATACAAACTGTGTACCATAGTTACAATCTGTGTACGCATTTTAAATAAGCAACAGAAAAAATCTAAGAAAGTACTTCAAAGGATGGAGGAGGACTCACGACGTAATTGAAACGTAAAAAATATCTCATTAAAGTTTTACTCATTTATTTAAAATCACTTTTCAAAGTTTGCTTTTTCCCAGCGAATGTGGAACGAAACGGAGTGAAAAGTTGGTGCATTTTATTGTTATTCATCAGCAGCAAGGATCGATGAGGATTCCTGTCTCTTGTTCGGAAATCGTTTGGAGGTTCGAACACAATTTATCTTCGTGGAACAACAAAGACAGAAATACACAAAACGTCGACTCATCTCGGTTTTTATAAACCCAAGCGAATGCATTACACAACAAATGCTTTGTTAATGTTCTGTTGGTTTTTCTAACTTTATGCGTGCCAAACAATTTATTGCTTTCCAGCAGCAGTCAATGGAATCGGTGCAATAAATCAAGGAAGCAAAAAAAGACTAAATTTGAATGCATTCATCTATAAAAGGACTCGTAAAAACGAAGCTGATATGAAGAAATTGTCAGAAATGGATTATTTTGCAACCTACAGCTTTAAATTTCTTGTTTAAATTTTACTTGTGATATCGGCTGAGGTTTCACTTTAATCCTTCATTACTACAAACTGGCCATATTTTAACCGACGGCCTTAAAATTATGATTTATTTACATATATATGTATATATTCAGTATATAAATCAGGATTGGCAACCTTAAAAGTTTAAAGTTGCCAAAGTACTTTCCAAAGTGCTTCTTTTAAACTGTGTTTTCCATCACTTCGTTTACATCTCGTTCTTTTATATGAGAACTTCACTTTCAATTTGTTCTTAGTTTTTACTGCGTAGTTTATGGAAAATAGATTCGTATAATTTTATTGCGTAGCTTAAACTTACCTGGACAACTTCCACGTTTGCTCAACATTCAGACTAATATTCACTATGTTAACTTTATTTACTCCACTATAAATAGAAGCTAGAATTTATAGAAATTCACATATTTTCATAAATTTGGACCTGCCACTCAACAGAAAGCAACACTCACATCACAATTTTTAGTTATGGTCACAATGAAGAGAATGTAGAAAAAGTAAAGGCGATAAACTTCTGCATGGGCCACGACACAGGCTGCCTCATGATGACGCCTCATTTACAGCTGTCATCAGAGATTAATTTGAAGTGTCTTTCGTAACTTTACGTACTTTCGGATTGGAGCTTCTTTTAAGTCAGTTTTAATAAAATTCATTACAACTTATTGAGATTCTTACCATACGTGAGAGCAATTTATTAATGTATAATCAATTAATCAATTTATATTTAGAAATATGAAAAGTTTATTTTCGTTTTTTTCATGAAAAGAGAATAGGAAAATTGTACTATTTATTAATTACCAAGTTAGTTTAGAACTGTAAATATGTTCTAAAGTATTGCCTAAGTTTTTAAACGCAATAGCAACCCAGATATTCAGCATTAAGAACAGAGCAAATACTAAAATTTTTTAAACAAAAGTTGTACTTCTATTAAATAAATGCAGAGGAGTGAAGGGAGTGGCGCCATCTTCGGCACAGCTTCGGCATTAAAATCTATTCTCTATCCACGATTGTTGAATGTACGCCGTTGTAAAACAACGTGCTTGTGGAATCCAAGCGTGTATCTCTGATGGATGAACTTCCTCTTAGTCACGACGAGGAATTATAATTGCATATTTACTGAATCGAGTACAGTGAAACAAGTTCTTCACTTAATTATGTTTGACGGCGACACGATGAAGTGGGATTGGCGCTAAGGGTGGAGAGGACGAGACAATTGCACTTCTGTCTATCTTCAGTTTGACCTTCCTGTCTGTGTCTTGGAACATCCAAACATTTCAACTTGAAATCTACAAGATACCGAGACTGTTAGTTATTACAGGAGATATTCTCCTGATTTTATTGTATGAAAAGGAGCTGCAAGTAAAGACTGTTTATTATTCTTCCAAGTAATTTGCTGAGGCCTTGAGATGAGCAGTTTTGTTACATATCGAATTCATAACTACAACTTCGCTTTTCAATCTCTGTTCTGTTTCCTCTTCGTCTGAATAAAGCACAAGACTGCATATTTTTAATTAAGTACAGTTTTATTTATAATTCTGGAATTCCAAAACACCAAATATTGTTCAGGGGAAATGTTAAGTGACACAATCAAGGATTCGCCTAAGACAGACGTGACACACGGGCAACGAAATATATAAATCCAACTTGAATTGCAATGATTTTTGGATTGGGAACTGCAGAAAAAACTAAGATCAAAAAAAATATCCAACTAAACACAATTCCACGCTCTGTTGACTACGAAAATACGAAAAATAGTTAATTTTTGTTAATTAATTTCGTAGTCGTGGAATCGTGCAACGTATTCAGATTTATCTGTATCATATCCATTATTAATTTCGTATTTACTATGAAGATAGATTTATGTCTCACGAGAAGTAAATATAATTATTAGTTTCATCACCACAAAAACCCTTGAGAACCACTTGATTTGTTGGTATAAATATATTCATTCTTAGCTCAGCAATGTAACAGGCCTAGTTTGTGTTCCAGACAGGCGAGGCATATTCCAACAAAAGTCTAACAAGTGATTTGGTCTAACTGGGATCACTTTTACTCATCCATTTATTTCCTTATGGTTTTATCGATCTCTTTTGGTTTCACTTTCGGGATTTTAAATTCCTTTAATTATTTTTGTAAGAAGTTTAGTTATATTTTTAACTGTCTTTATATTTAGTTTATTTGAGTTCCTATTATAATCTATACAGAGTATTATTTAAAATTTGATTTTATATACTTTTATCTTAGTTTTTGCTGATTTCAATCTTTTCATTTATATACATATAAATATATATACATTTGTATTTATTTGAATTATTATTACTTAACAGTAGTTGTCTTCATATTTATTATTATTATTATTATTATTATATTAAGCTTTGATAGACTCGCTTGTTCCATTAGGTTTTTAGATATCTAATAAAATAAATAATAATTCTTCTAATTTATAACATTGTTACAGTCACAGCACAATCGAAACACATAATTAAGATTCCTTTGACATAAAAATTTCTATTTCGGGTGTTAAATACGATTTTCAATTGTATTATTTAATTGAATTATTTTATGAATTTTTTTTATATTCAAAGATTTACAAAAGCAAACAATTTACATCTATTGGTTTGTAGATAAAATCCACTACTGTTAAAACAATCGTAAGCTCTTAATAATTATTTAGATATTTGGAGTGATTCCATATCCATAGCGATATACAAACCTCTCAAAAAAGACTTTAATACAATTTATTTTAGAGTCCGGCAAGCATTCTGCTAGCCACTCCACTTTTCTAAAGCACATGCATAAGAAAATTCATAAATGAAGTTATGTCTGTCCTTTTATTTTTACTGTCGCCAAAAGAGGCTTTAGTTTTCAAACAAAAACCCTTTCCAATTGGTTGCCAGTAGCATTTAATCGTGTTACAAGTTACCATTTTTAGTGTTAAAGTAGTCCTTAATAATAGCAATTCCTGCAATGAATGAAGTAGTTCTTGAACAAACAGCTGATTGATCCTTACAAATCCGTTTGCAAGACATACGGTTGCTTGTCCCCATTCGCTGTGCTTCCGAAATCCGCTAAATCGCTTCCTGGTTCCAGTAGGTCTCTATTAGGTAACTCCTTCTGTCGCGTCGATGGTACATCATCCACTTCTGCGTAAACACACCTCGTCGACAACTCTGCACAAGTCGTTGCCGTTCCCGATGTTGTGGTTACTGTCAGTAAGTTCGACGCTGTGTTCGATCTGCATTTTGGTTTTCTTCGCTTGGACTTGCCACTACTCAGCAACGGGGAAGAACCACGCTGATTCCCGTCCCCTCCGCCTCCTGTTCCGCCTAGTTTCGGTAACATGCTGTTCTCGATTTGGAGCTGCGCGTTGATATCCTTCAACGTTGTGCAACTGCACGCTTTTAGGAAGCTCTTCTTGAAGTTGTCGCTGAGGAAGGCGTACAGAACAGGGTTCATGGCCGAATTGGAGTACCCGAGGCAGCCGACCAACAAGAACACGGTGACCTCCAGTCGCGAGGCACACTTAATCGGTGAGGAGGTGATGAGGGCCACTTGCGATATCCAATAGGGTAACCAACACATTATGTATACCGTAATCACCGTTAGCACCAGTTTGGTGACTTTGCGGTGCGACCGCTTCTTCACCTTGGATCTGTTCGTGGGTCCTACTGTGTGGATCTTTCGTATGACCAAGTAGTAGAAGCACAGAATGAAGCTGAGGGGCGTGGCAAAGCCCAGTGCCAAGGTGTACAGTATAAATGTGGTACCCGATTGTGCATTGTGTCCCTCGGGCCACTTGATGTTGCACGAGAAGTGTTCGCCGTTCTGCACGGTGCTGGCGAACATAATCACGGGCAACATCAGCATGGCCGACGCTAGCCAAGCGATGCCGGCAACGAACTTTGAGACAAGCGGCGTCCGGTAGCGCGGCGAGGAGATCGGATGACAAACGGCAACATAGCGGTCGGCCGCCATAATCAGCAGGAATATCGACGATGTGAACTGCGTGATTGAGGTGCTCACCATGTACGCCTTGCACATGTAGTCCCCGAATTTCCAGCTGCCAGTCTGCATCGTGTAGAGGAGGAAAGGGATGCCGATCAGGAAGCACTCATCCGCAATCGCCAGGTTGAGGATGTAGGTGTTGGTGACGGTCTGCATCTTGGAGAAGCGCAGCACCACGTAGATTACTAAAGTGTTGCCGAATAGCCCAACGATGCACACCAATGAGTAAAGGACCATGGCGATGATGTTTTCAACTGGCTTTTGGCCCGAAAAGCAGTCAAAGTCGTCCTCCTCGTAGGCGAGGCTGTAGTTGTTAAAGGTCGAATTCCTGCAATAGGTGCTGTGATTGTCGTTGGTACTGTACAGGTAAGAAGTATCGTTAACCGAATCCATGTTAACGAGGCTCATGGCGTCACTCATAACAACATATATACATATGCCGAAAGCGATCTCGCAGACGAATCTCATTGCAGTGAATAGCCGATCATATCAGAAAACTGTGGATGAAATACAATAAAGTCGCCAACAACATGATTTACATTCGGTACTAGATGAGCATCGATAAAGAAAAGTTGTACAATCTTAGATACAATCGGTAATAAGAAAAGTTTGTGTAATGTTGTGTATAAGCATTGCAAAAAATTTAATGTTGTTAAGTACCAAAAAAGCATAAATTTATTAAAATCACTACTAATATTGAAATAAAATATATTATATTATATAATAAAATAGTCTCTATGGTAGCACGTTGAGAGGAAGTAAACTAGAGTCACTGCCGACCTAGTTACCGACCTAGTTACCGCGGAAATCAAATCCAGTTTTGACAAAATATAAAGAAAGCTCCTCTTAAAGTTTGCGAGAACGACTTATCTCCTAAGCACGGCAACCAAAGATATGGCCAATATAATGTTGGAGTACGAAGGTAGGATGGGCGACAGTTGCCATTCTTTCAGTAGAAGCCATTCCTTCAGTAGAAGCAGCTTAGATACCAATCCTTCACCGACAATATGGAGAAGATGTCTGAAATCAAATTTACGAGTTTCTGGGAAACAATAATTCCTAAAATGGCTTGTCTCTACTACTGAGAACTATTTTAAGTTAGGACTGAGCGCCACCTATCTCTGTGGAGGGGGAAGAATTCAAAAAAATTTCAATTTAATTTAAATAAGGTAAATATTACTAGGACAATTTTTTAAACATAAATTTAATATTTCATTGAACAAACAGCTATCGCCATTGAGTAAAATGCCGATTGTTTGCAATTTACACGAACCGTCGAAAAATAACTTTTTTCTAAGCTAATGAAACAATGATTGCGGTTATTTATGTTATTTTGCGGCTATAAATAAAATTAATTTACAGAATGAAAATATTGCTGTAGCTGTTTATTTGTTTTTTATCTTAATATTTATCGACACATACGATGTACGATTGCGAATGTGCGTTGTGAAAAATCAACTCTATGTAGATTATTGTTGTAGCCGCTTTTGCTTCATTCAGAGCTGCCCCAAGAAATATTTTTGGAGGGATTCTAAAAAAATACATTGATTCTTCTATTAACTCTATAATTTTGTTCATATCTTCACAGCCTAAAAGACATGATTCATCAATATGGGAATTCCTAAAGTAGGAACTCAAACAACGTAAAGTACAATTAAATTGTAACTGAACCTTGTATTAATGGAATCATTGAACAATAAGAAAACCGACAAATAAATTAAATCTTCCCACAAATATATTTAAAAATGGCAAATCGTAATTATTTTTGGTAAAGGGGCGTCAAACCCATCCATCCATCTCTAAATAAGGCACTGTATTGAATTCTTTTTTATTTCTATTTATTCTTCTTTCTAGTTTATTATACCCTACATCCGAAGGAATGAGGGTATATTCACTTTGTGCTTCCGTGTGTAACGCATTAAAGGAGGCGTGGCAGGTATGGAAAAGTATATATATTCTTGATCAGTGTCACCTCCTGAGTCGATTTAGCCATGTCCGTAGTCTGTCTGTCTGTCTGTCTGTCTGTCTGTCTGTCTGTGGAAATCACGATTACAGGAGAACGAATGAAGCTATCGCGATGAAATTTTGCACGTATATTCTTTGTCATCCGAAACTCTGTGGGATTGAAAATGGGATAAATCAGTGCAGCGCCACGCCTACTTTTTTAACAAATACTAATTCTTTTAACAATATTTCAACTTGTAGACTTAGTTTTGAGCTTCAATTTTGTTTCCGAATACATCGGTACAGGTAGATTAAATTTTTAAAAAAAATGGGCGTGTCCGCCCACGAACATATGACATTGATATAAACCGCAATTCCAGAATAACGGTTGGAAGAATTGACTTGAAATTCGGTACGAATATTCTCTGCCATCATAGATAACTCTGTATTGAAAATGGGGAAAATCGGCGGAGTGACACGCCTACTTTTTATAACAAATTCTTCTGTGCTTTTCAAAATGTCAGCTCAATTTTGAGCTGATACGGAAATTTAAGAAAATCGGACTATTTAAATAAATCGGAAATATGTATAAATATGTATAATAAAGGTTGCTGGAATGTAGGGTATATAAGCTTCGGTCTGACCGAAGGTACCCTTACTAGTTATATTTCACTTTCTTCCTTTCTTTTAGTCGCACTAAAAAATATGAAGTGCAATCTTTCTCCTTTCTCTTTTTCAATCTTTTGATGTTCTTTTGGGTTATTTTTCCGGTTCGAGCTGCTTCTTGGTGCATTTAGTTTCGGTGCATTTAACCTGCAGCCTCTGGAGCTTTCGATTGTCTATCACGTTTGTTGTGTAGCTGTTGTTGTTACTGGTACGGAAAAAATACCTACGAAAAGTGTTTCCATAAAAATAATCATAAAAATCTCTCAGCTTTAATTTGCTTCAACATATTTTAGAAGCGAGAAATCATCACTTAAGACGTTATAAAACACTGTGATTATAAATGATATTCAGTCGAAAACGATATTAAATATTAAATTATATAAATTATGAGCTTTGTGCTTTGTGTAATGGAAAGAAATGAAACGAAAGGGGATCCTTCGTTTGTGCAAGCATAACAATTTCAATATGAACCATTCCACTGTGAATTCAAAAACTTTTGCTTATATTTATTGGATTATAGGGAAAAACGAAAGTAAAAGTGACTCAAAGATGCATTAAAAAAATGACATCTGGATTTTAAGAGTTTCGATTGACATTCTATCGGGTCTGTTAATGGAAAACTATGAATTTTTCAACATTAAAAAATTTTCGAATACTTCGACATATGTACATAAAATTCTTTAAATATTTTTATACCCTACACCTTAAGGTTGAGGGTATATTCACTTTCTACCGGAGTGTGTAACGCATAGAACTAGACAAGATAGGTATGGAAAAGTATATATATTCTTGATCAGCATCACCACCAAAATTGAAATAACGATGTCTGTCCGTCTGTCTGTCTGTCTGTCTGTCCGTTGAAATCACGATCACAGTATTGAAAATGGGCAAAATCGCCCAAGGACCACGCCTACTTTTTATATCGAGAGTGCAGGTACCTCTGTTTTGCCTATTAAAAAAGGCCATATCAGCATCACTTTTTGAGAGAAGACAAGAAAATTTTATATCTAGGTTTAGACTAATGCTTCCAGTTAATATGCCAAATATGGGCGTGATCCGCCCACTTTTAGTTTACATAGGTCATGGAGGGTTTTACATGGGTTGTATTGAAAAGTATATAAGTTTCCAGAATAATGGTGTACATAATATTGTAGTTTGTGAACCAATAATATTCTGTTAGGAAAAAAATGGGCGGGCCATGCCTCCTTTTTACCCATCCACCCAGTATTGCAATATATTTTTATACCCTACACCTAAATTTTGAAAGTAAACGCACTTAGTAGCGGTGTTTGTAACGCACAGAAATAGTTAAGCAGCTATAATTATAGTTTATCTTATATATCTTATATATATACGAGTATATATGCAGCTTTAAGGTGTAGGGTATTTCGGCTACAGCCCGGCTGTAGACAACACCTTTACTAGTTTTTACTTCAATTATTGCCAACGTAAGCTACAAATGTTTCGATTAAATTTATTTTTGTTGCTTCACCATTTATATAAAAATTAATTAAAAGATTAATTGGTAAAGTCCAATTGGTATTTGTGACAGATACCAAACTTAATGAAATTGTAATTTAAGTGCTTCATTTCGCTGCGGACTTTTATTATAGATTAATCTGAACGTTTGTCGTGACTGATGCACGAGTTGCCGAATCAGATTCTGTAGATTTGTAACTAGATTGCATTCAAATTGGCATAATAATTCCATTATTGTGTCATGAATTACAGTACAACCTCGACTCTGCTCAAAAGTTGCACTTTTGACGTCGATGGAGGTCTAAAGAAAAAGTAAAATACTTCAGAAAAGTAATTACTATAAACCCCAAGCTGTAATTAATCAAAATAACAATTGTAATCAATATTGTAATTGTAATCAATATTGACTATAATGCTTAATATCTATAATGTCTGTTATCTGAAAAACATATGCGTCAAGTATTTAAAAAATTCGCTTCCTAAAAATTGCTAAAAATTGCAGTTCAAATTATCATAAATATCAAACGTTTTGGTAACGGAGAAAAAACTGTGAAATTTTTAATCAGTCAATAAAGGGCTGTAAGGATTTCAACACGAACAGATAAAATAATTAAGAGAAACTGTAACTCTAACTGAAACTTAGCAAGCGAAAGGATTTGGTTTATAGAAGATGAAAGCAAAATTTCATGTGATTACATAACTTTAGTACAAAAGTAATTTCATTAAATCTTCTCTAGCAAAAATGTTTCTTAATCTGTTCGAAGTATCGAGCTTTTACTGTAACCTGTGCGCACTAAATTATAGCTACTAATAATAAGTTATAAATTTGTGATTACGATTTCAGTGTCGACAGCAACTCATCAAAACTCAAATAATAACATTATTATTATCATCAGCACTCATTAACAGTTATGAAAGTGAAGCAACCGGAAGTAAATGTCAAAACATACGCACAAACACACACATAAGCATCATGCACGAGGGATAAGAGTCCTTTGACGAGGTTTGTGCAATTTATTTGAGATGTTTGAAATTATGTAATCGATAATTACATTTAAAAGTTTTCGTTGAATGGATAAAGAAGGAAAGTTGAAGGAAAATGCTTTAACTGAATTGGACTCGTGTTGAAGTAGTTTTCACAGTTGTTGATGTTTCTGTCGTAGTTCAACTTGGATTAAACTAAATTAATTGGACTGAACAGCTTTGAACTACAGCAAAGGATCCGATTCTGAAAGCTGCTGCTGTTACGTATTCTTTCAATTTATTTCGTTGTAATATTTCCGATACTCGTTGAGGTAGAAATTCCTCAAACAGAAGCAGAAAATCCTCATCGGGAAGAACTCTTTCAATTGAATTAGTATCGAATCCAAGTGATGGTAAACTTGTGTTCAAAATGTCTGATAAGTAAATTCTAAAGCCTGTAAACTACTGAAATGTTGCTATTCAATTTTGAATGAAGTTTCTTTATCGAGCTCCAATACTAATAGTGCTTTTCAATCTCGTTTCAAGAACTCTAGTTGCTCTGTCAAGTGGCATCATGAAGCGTGGATAATCATGAAATTAACACCTTCGATTTTGATGTACCATCGATGGTATTCTAAATCGCCTCGAACCTTTCTACGCTCACACTGAAAGCAGCAACCGGAACCTCCTCCGGCACAACTCAAAGATTGATCCGATTCGATGCAATCTGCTGTGTTGCTGATCTCTCGATTGCTGTACAGATTGTGCTGTTTCAGTCCTCGAAGATGTGAACAACACTACACGGATATGTTGATAAAAGACACATCTGATGATAGGCAATCAACTGATGAAGGAATGCGGAAAGTCTCACAATTGAAGCATGGAATTAGATTCAAAGGACGAAGGAAGAAGGTTAAATGAAAGCCTATCATCGATGTCACCTCAACGTGTGTCATCAAGCCTTTGAATTCACCCACAATCGCATTAATTTTGAGGGTACTTTTAAAGGATTTTTTTAATTTCTCGCTTCGCTAAGCAGTTCTTCGTGGAACTCGAAGCGATGTTTGACGTCGTCATCTGAGAAACTGCTTCTTATTTCTCCGTGTTCGTCTTCTCACTTGAGTATTATAAATGTCGTCGACACCATCATGTCTCACTTCGTGAAAAATCCCAGTTTAATTCACTTGTTGCTCTGACCAATTGCAAAAAGTTAGAAGAACTGCGAAAAGTGGCAAAGTTCAAAAGTTGTAAGCAAGAAGGATTTTTCTTGATGACTTTAAATCGTATCAAAGTTAAACAAGTTCAGTGATGTGATTCTCGGCACAATAGAAGTTGAATCACAGGATTTCTAGAATAAACATTCGCAGCTTTCAGTAGTTCACGGACTTTTGAAGTGCTGAAAGTGATTTAGCAGCAGCTGCTGCTCCGTTTGAAGCCGAATGCACGTCGTCCTTGCTACAGATTCAAGACTGGCTTGAAACCCACCCCTTTGACTTACAGAGCTTGTTAAAAGGCGATTACAGTCGCTATAGTGAGCAGTACGTGAGGCCGGCAACCGCAACAAACTAAAAGCAATCAAGGCGCTGTTGCTGCTGCGAAGGAAGCAAAGCAAATAACAACAACCGGCGCGTTGCAGCAACTGGATGCAATTCTTAGCGGAAATTCCATGGAAGCTGAGAGCTATTAGAGAAGTTTTTTAACTCTTTTCCCTCCCTATAAGAAATTAAATAACCAAATAAATACACACATATCGCATTGCGATATTCAACACACGTCGATTTTCATTAAAATATATTAAATTATGGACATGACATAGAAAGGAGGCGGAGGAAGGAGAAGCTTGCTTTGCATGTGTGATTGCATTTAGCCAAGTTTAATGCACAGCGTGACGCATGCAGAACACACAAAACGTTGTACAGAAGCGCAATAATAATCATGTGGTCGAAATCATATTCAATTGGATGCAAATTAAGAAAGAAGATCGACGAAGGGCAACACAAACACACATTAAGGCATTGTTTGCAGTTGCTACATGCGATGTTTCTGTTGCTGGTGCTGATAACGCATAATTAATTGCGTTTGTCCACACGTTTTCATCACACATCGAAATTTAACAGTAATCGATATAAATTTAATTGCGTTTTAATTACACATTCAGCGGCGGCTGGCGATTTCAGCTCTTCACAAGCATCAACAATGGACACTAAACTGGTCTTTGACCCATTGAGTCCTCGCTGCAAAGAGCATATATTCATGAATATATACTCCTTGCTCGCTGTTCGTCGTTCTTTACTCGTTGACCCTGATTCCAGCAGAAATTAGCCCGATTCTGGGTTCAGTCACGAATTATCAGCGCAGCCTAAAAATCTGCAATCGCATTATGTTACAAATTAAATTGCGTTTTCTTTTTTGGATTTTAAAAATTAAACAAAAAATCATTTCTTCATCTATTTTCCATTGACTCGTTCCTACCGTAAATCATAATTTTTAAGCTCTTTGAAAATCCCCGCAATTTTGTGTCAATTGACAATTTTGTTACCGGGCCCAGAATCGGGCTGTAAAATATTGAAATGAGTGATCAAAGACACTCAAGTCACTTCTTTTGGGTGAGGGAATTTGCTGATGTTATAAATAAGAGTTTTGTTTAATAATAAAAATCGTGTCAGGCATTTTTAAGCAGAAGCTTTGAGCTCCTTTTGACACTTTTTGATTTAATCTTATTTTAGTTTCTGCATGAAATCGAGTGGGAAGAAAAACATGAAAAAATTAATAAATATTCCTTTTATTTTATGCTACAGTTATCCCAACCTTTTTTCTTCTCATTGCAGTACAGAAAATAGCCGCAATATTCCTTCGTGGGCGACTTTTCTCCTTTGAATCTTTGAATTTAACCATAGAGAAAGAATAATTCATTCTTAAAGAATAACTTATTCTTTTTCTATGCGTTAACTAATTTAACTTGGTTAATTTAACACTCAAAAACACACATTTTCACTGCGAGTTCTTCTGATACACAAATCGAATTTTGCTCCGTTGGTGGCGTTGCTGTGCTGCGGTTCTTTCATATGCGCTTTAATTAATTACGTAATAAGCGTAATCCTAACTTGACTTAATTGCAATAAACCACATCAGCCGAGTTAATCATGTTTTGGCCGAAGGATTTCCGCATCACTGCGTTAAGTGAATTAATTTCAAAACCCTTAAAGAGAAAAGATCTCGCAGTAAATACTTCTCCAAATTTCGGTATTGAAGCTTCAATGAATCAGGGGAAAAACCAAGAAATGCAACGTTAAAAACCTGGCTAAAATAAATGCATAACGAGTCTTCTGTCAACGCAAGAACTGAAAACAACCGCAGATTCAGCCACTGATAACCGCGCTGGAGGACCTTAGAGAGACCAAATTGAGGAATCCATTTCCCATCAGCCCAATGGCGAACTTAAAGACCTCCTTTGCTAGGAAGTCATTTCCCAGAAGTTCCACTTTGATTTCTGGACTCTCAATTTACTTAAAAGCTTAAACTAAATATGAACTCGAGCACCTGTATTTGCTCATCGACGACCTTTTCTGCCTAGAATAGATTTCAGCCTTGAATTTATATTGTATATTTATATTATTGATGGTTCTTCAAATCATTATTTCGCCAAAGAAAAACCGACTTGCGTTGAGCGGAGCTTCTTTCCATGCCTTTCACGTTTCCTCTTTTGAATACTAACGAAAGATCTCCTCTTTCCTTATATAATTCACAGTTTGAATTAGCCAATATTTATTCGTAAATACATTTTCATAGAATTGCAATATGTAAATAACAATAAATTGTAATTTTGATATACAAAATCTTTTGTTTTTCAGAAATCTAACTCATATTTCTTAATAATGGTTTTATTACAGCCTTCACCGTAAACTGCTATCCTGTATAAAATCCTGAGGCAATAATGAATGCGAAATGAGATAAAAAAAGGAAAAAATAAGACTACAAAAACAATCTACTAAGAAGAAAATGAGTACACAACATAGAGAAAAGGAGTAAATAATAAAGTAAAGAAAGTGAGATAATAATAGACAATGGACCGTGATGAATTGATAATGACAAAGAACCTCGATAATGAAACCATTTGCAAAGGCAATGAATTATTATTATTACAGAGAAAAGTGGAAAGTCTAAGTATAATAATAATAAAATAATAAGTGATAAGGACCCGAATAAATATTGTTTAATGTTACCAATCATTTTTAATTGCCTTTAATGTTACCATGATTGCTGCTTCTTTCTGCTTTTAATATCCGCATTCAGTTTTCTTTTCTATTTTAATTTTTAATGCTGGGAAATGTTCAAATCGTTTGCTTTTAATATTTTATGCCACTTATCATTCGTATTTATATTCGTAGTTGCTGAAAACATCCGTCGAAATGTGGGCACATTTTTTGTTAAATTCTTGACGCGTTCGATGCTTTCTGTTGTCGGCGTTAAACTGAAAACATCCATGAATCTGCAGACTTTCTACTTCGTAAAGTTATTTGCAGGAGAGATGAGAGAATGAAAGAGAAAAACAAGCGTGATGGAAAGCGAATTATGAAGAGTAAAAGCTCCAAAAAATCCCTTCACTTGAACTGAGGAAAACTCTGCTGCTCGTCGCTTTTGTGGTTTGTTTTGGGGAATTCGTTGGTGGTTTTTTCTTCGTCGAAGGCAAGCAACACGTACACAAACACACATAAAATCGAGCTGTGTTTGTGTGGCTGAATGGAGTCGAAGTAAGCAAAATTGTGAAAAGTTTTTGCATAGATTTCGATACTCGATGTCATGCTTTTAATACTCGATAATCGATTTATGCATAATCATAATAAATACTTTTACACGCCAAGATTGTTTAATCAAGTGTAATTTTGAATCCACTCACGGTTATTCAAATCCCATCCGGTTCCCTTCTCATATTTTTTATTTCTTGCTACAAAGATTCAGTTAAATGTCATCAGCGAAGGAAGACATTTTGTATTGCGAGGTTAAGGCGAATCTCGTCCTACATTCATCTCAATGCTCTCTGTAGGTCAACTACCTCTGCATGAGAATTTGAATCCTCCACGACTGGCAACGAAGAATTACCACACAGCATCTCAAAGGAAGGATCTTCAATTGGAAGCCTCCTCGAGTAATAAAATGAAGTGATAACTGCAAATGTAATGATTCAGCTAGATTCTGAGGTATGGTCTACTTCATCCCTGCTTCCAGGATGGACCCACGTGGAACAGCTAGAAAATTATGATAATAATAATAATAGAAACAAGCTTTCTTCCCCATTGAAATCAAATTCTAAGCAAGTGAATTTTTAAATATTATTACGATCCATTAATTTTACTCAATTCTTTCAATAGAATGTCTACAAACATTTCATAGACTTTGGCTCAGCGTTTAAACGCACAGACGAGGAACAAACAAAGACTCTCGACAAGTAATGAAATAATAAAGACTGTTATTATTTAGATTTATAATCTTTTGTCCTCATGTCTGCTGTGTTGCTTTGCATCGAAGTACAACAAATCATTGACACTAGTGCCAAGTGCAGCTCTCTGCAGGAAATAATCGAAACCTTACATAAATAACCTTCAAAACACGTGCGAAGAGACGAGACAAGTTTTTCTGCACTCGACGACGGTCGAGAAGTGAACACACAAAGTACAATAGCGGTCAATAACAGCAGTAAAATTAACCCATTCATAAACGTAGACAGAAAAGAATGCACAGATTTAATAGCTTCGTCCTTGGAACGTAGCTTATACGAGATAGATGAGCCTCAGACTCCTCAGGACCCTTTATTCTGAAGAAGTTAATGTTATGCATATGAAAATCAGTTTTGAAACCGTTTTCGAGAAGAAGAGCAAGGAAATTATACTCGAAACAACGCTATTTAAGAACCAAGAAAGATTCCTGGAAGGTCAAACAAACTCAAAAATGCAAATTCAGAGTATAATGAACCACGGAATTCATTTAGAAATTCATGTAGTTTTAACATATGCCATAAACAATCGCCAGTAAAAAATGTGTTGCTTAAAAACTTGTTATTAATATGAAAAATGCAATTTCAACAGCGAAGTTCAGTATATTTCTGGCTCAGTGAAGAAACATCAACTAATGAACAATAAACACCGCAAATAACATTCAAATCTTGGTTCTGAAATCTGAATTCCGAGTCTCTGCCTGCCTTGAAAACTCTACAGTCGCTGTGATTGCAACGAGTATTCCTCATTCATCACGGAATTCAGATTTTCAAGTCGTATCGTTCGAATCGCTTGCAAATCCATTTACTAAAAAGCTTTTTAATGAAAATTAATTTCGATCTGTACAAAAACGGCAACGGAATGTAACCAAAAAGTGTATCAGCGAGGATAAAACGGTGAAAGGGGGAAGGAAGGAAGAAGAAGGGAGATGTTGAAACTGCAAAAGTTAGAAATTAGAATCGTAATCGAACTAATTGCGAATAATTCCGCAGAAGAGTGGATGCGAAACGTTGCCACTTCATGCTCTACAGGAACGATGTGTGAGGAGGACTAGAACTTAATGCCAAGGTGGAGGTGCCCTCGATAAATATTGCAAGGATATTTGGATTTCTCGATGGGTCACAATTCGATTGGTACCTAAAAAGTCTTCGAATTCCTGCTGTGAATTTATTCACACTGCTTCCAACGGTCCAAGAGCTCTATTTAAGCAGCTGTAAAACACACACGTTGCATCATGGAACCTCTGATTTGTGGAGCAGATCCTATCACACACGGCTGCATCCTCGTTTTCCCTCGCCTTTGAAGAGGACGCTTCAATCCACACACTCAACAGACTTTTCAACACATGGACGCAGCTACTAACAAGTGGCCAATTTGAACGAATTGATCATTTGGAAGCCATTGCAAGGCTGCGTTATCCACTTCGAGAACACTGCTGAAACACAGTGGAAAAGTAGTCCGCAAAAACGGAAAAATGGACAAGTAGAATGCGTGAAGGATGGATACTCCATCTGGTTACTGGTCTTGCTTTCATCTCTGCTAATTTGCATCAGAATGATTTCGATGTCATGCCATTTGCACGGCTTGCGTCCTGCATCGCTGATGGTCTCATTACCTTTAATTTCAGAGTGGCATAAAATTACTTAATGAAGGCGGATAATTTGTCGAAGGCTCGCTGATGTAATCGACGGTTGATAACAAAATCCACTTCATTCACAGATTTTGGCGCCTTGGATTTACGGAACGCTTATATTTTGTTGGTAATTTTATTATTTCGAATTACATTTCAATCAATAAATCGATCAAATTCAATATTAAACACAATTTGTTTAATGTTTGTCTGCAGCAATAAAATTGAAATTAGCTGACATGAGATCATGTTAATATTTTGCATAAATTCTTTCTTAAAAGCTACGAAAGATTCTTACGATGGTGAATTTTCCTTAAAAAATTGGCAAATTCCATTAGTCTGTGGAGAAGTTGATGACAGCGGATTCGATGGAAACAACTGGAACCCTTTTCTCCCCTCGTCTAAGGAAACTGATTAAACTTTTACTTGTTCTTTTTAATGTTTTTATAGAAGCAGTGGACAGCAGTATTTTTTATAATTATTTATATGAACTGCATTCTGTTCGGTTTACTTTCGAAATGCTTTTTGTATCCACTTCCCTTGCTGCTGCACCTGCTGCACGCTTCATCCAGCCGACAAGCAAAATGTCTGTGACATGCTTACGTCACGTCAACATTCCGATTTGACAGCTGAGACGCGTTACTCTTTCGCATATTTCACGAATGCATGAAAATCCACAGCCTCACCGACACCACAAACACAGACACACGGTTTTTTACCTACGTAGCGAGGGGCCAACGAAGAGGCGTAATAAAAACGAAGCTGCTGCGTTGGACAAATCATTCGGTTCTTTTGGCTGGCTTTCTTTTCCATTTTTCTCTATTACGAGACACGGAAACAAATCGGACACAAATTTCGTGCAGTTTAATGTTCGATGAACGAACGACGAACGTCGTCATCATTTGCAGCATTTTCTATGCCTTTGTTCCCAGTCGGTCTTCGATTTTCCTCTTTTAGAATTGCTTTAAACAGAACCAAAGAAGATGCTTTTTCAGCATTAAAAATCATTTTTGGAGGATTTAGTTAATATTTAGAATTTTTTGTGGAGATGCGTACGAAGTCTTGTGTGCTTCTGGGACAGAAAAATTCGCCTAAAGCCTCCTTGAGTGGCTGTACTTAAGCGCTTTTTTTGTTCAAAGGACAAAACTTAAAATACAGCAGCCACAAGCAGAATGTATTTTCTATCGACGTGATCCAATTTCTTCGAAGCTCCAAAACATTTTCTTTTATGCTTCGTACCTTCTTCACTCCGTTGCAAGGATTCAAGCGTAAAAATTGTCACCGTGAATTCAGTAAATTCAAGTTGGTTGGCTTATTATTGGCCCAGCATTTCCTCCTTTTAACTATATCCCCAAACAACGTTTGCATACATCGAATGATCGACAAACAATAACAATGGTTGTGGAAAACGAGTAGAATTAAAAAAAACTTTATTGTTACTCGTACGAAAGCAATATTTTCCCCAACTACAGTTAAAATAGCGGTTGTCGTATCACCTGAGACCTTTTATAAAGTCTGTGTTAAAAATATATTATTATTATTATTATTATTATATTAATATAATATTATATTAATTATTCCTCCAATTAGAAGCTTCGGCTGTCTGAGTCCGATAGTGCAGTTTCAAGATGAGGTAATATCGGCGAGCTCCTCTATTCTACTCTGTTCCTTATAATTGTGTGGACCAATTCCACACTAGTCCAAGACTTGGACCAAGTGGTTCTGGTCCAAGAAAAGGAGTACTAGCTACACATTCCCACACTAACCTTGAGGTTATGTCGTAGCGCGCTAGTGCCTTAATAACTGTCAGGCATAATGGCAATACTTTAGCCCCTTATGTCACGCCTCAGCTTGAGTTCTGCACATATGTTTATAGCTAGGTTCCGATTGTCTTGTGTGAGGTCCTGCCACGCCCGCACCCAACCATAAGGGTGTTTTCGAGCCATCCGTATACCATCTGTGAGTGTGAGCCTCAAGATGTCGTTTGAAGCAATAATCATTCCACTGCCCTTTGTTATTGATTACTACCTCAAAAAGTTTCCCAAAACTGATTTGTTTGTTCATATCATCCCTGGGGTGGGTGGCGAAGGGAATGTCCTTGATAGCGTTGGTACTAATTCTACTCCTTCTGCCTACACCTTCCCTTGCAAAACGCACGAGTGTCCTCGTTGCTGTCTGTGTTATTAGGATATGTAGGGGAGTCAAATCAAGCAAGGCCTCCATAGCTGCCGTAGGGCAAATTCTCATTGTGCCTGTGATGGATAGGGATGCCAGTGTTTGCATCTTAGTAAGGGAATTCCTTACTTTTACCAGACACGACCGCCTACCCCAAACTACACTTCCATATGTAATGATAGGTCTCACAATGGAAGTGTACACCCATCGCATAATAAGAGGGTTCGGGCCCCACGTTTTCCCAACTAGGTTCCTACATATTAATAGAGACCTAGTAGCTAAACTAAAATCTATATAAAATAAAATTAAATTAAATTTACACTCAGTTTCAACATTTTTTACATGGTTCTATTCTGCAGTTGGAAATCGAGCAGAAAATTAAACGAAAGAGAAAACGCAGCAACAGCCACTTCACGAAAGTATTCAGCAACTGATTCCTACTGAAGACCACCCAAAAGTCCATTCTTTCTAAATTTAGTCGTGGGGAATGTCTGTTTATTTGAATTCTTAAGCACAATAATTACACAGCTTTCCTTGCGTTACACGATGCAGCATCGATGACGACCACAGAAACGCAACGACCCAATAAAAAGCCAAATATAATGAAAGCAACGAAGAAACACGAAGCAATTAAACTTACTTTTTATGCAAAACAATTTAATGTAAAGAAAAAACACTTTCCTCGTACAAGCATTCGTAATTTCCCCGGCTTTTCAATCTAAAGCCAAACTTCAGAGCCACAAACAGCTTCTAGAAATTTTCCACTTGACCGAAATTTCGATTTGTAGATAGAGTGTTTTCTCTTTATAATTGTCCTTCCTTAAATGAAACTCGGATGCAGATTTGATAGACACTATTTAGAATTATTTTAGTTTTCGTCGTTCAAAGGCTGGTTGCGGTTTTCTTTCTGCAGCCGCAAACAGATAATTGTTCAAAGCAAATGTTTAATTAATCACTTCAACATTCTGTCATTAAATTGTTTTGTTGTCCTCTTCTTTATTAGATCTGTTAGTATTCCATGTGTTCAATATACGTCTATAATAACATTGGTTGGAAATTTACACTTGATTGGAACTTTCTGTATAATAGGTGTTTAGTTCAATGAAAGAGGAAGCGGGGTCAATTCGCTCGTATTCCTGTATGCTTCTAAGCCCAGATTATTTATTGACAATGCAAAGTTATTATATGCAGGTAACTGAAGTTAGTGGTTCTTCACCTTAGTAGTGAGTCAATATGTATTCGAATGTATGCGTTCAAGCACTAAATTAAACATTTAACCTCAATTATGCATACACTAAATTCCTCTTAAGGTGAAATTAATAGGCAAGCTGCACACATTGCTGCAAGAATAATCAGTGAAACATAGACAATAATGACCACCAAATAGGAAAACTGTACAGCATCCCTTTCTAAACAAAGGAGGCGTTTCCAGGAAAGCGTAGTTATAAGGGATCAAAGCAATATATGTATGGCTACTACCAGAAAAGCGAACTGGTAATTTTACTGTATGCATTATTTAAATTGTAAAAATGTGGAAATCCATTTGGCAAAGAAAATGTGAGAATGTAATAAAATTATAAGCTGTATTTGCAATTTGCAAAAGTTGGAATATCGGTTGCGAGCTTTGTACTTCCCGATGCAATTTGACTGGATTACACAATTTTGAGCTGGGAGATTAATAAATAAACACTAAATACATTTAATGCAAGGTGGTCACAAGCGACAGCGACTCTTCCTCCTCACTATATTACATTTTAAAGATCGGCCGTCATCCGTTCTAATCGTGCTTGGATCTAATTCCAAAGTGAATCTTTCAACTTTTGCAAGTTGTCACAGGCGTAAACGCGTCGGTGCCGGTGACAGAAGCGAGACACTACAACTGTCACATAACTCAAAATAACACAATGAACAAACACTCGCACGAGGGAATCCGAAGTGTGCACGGAATGAGGTGACAACAAGATGGCACTGATTGATGGAACCGAATGCAATGGAATTTCTGAACGAGTAATTGCAAGCGATACGAAGCAAGACAAAATTGGCGCATCAACACAAATCTTGGATTGAAAGAGATACAAATTTTGGCGCCAGGTGAACGAAAGACATTCATCTAGGATTCAAAAAAAAAACAGAAGGAAGAAAAGAAATGCTTAATGCCATTATGAATAATGAGTCTCTAGGATGTTTTGAATGTTTTTCAATTCACATGAAGCAAATGAAAATAACAGGCAAATTCTAAAGACTTTTTTAGCGCTGAGCAACAACCTCAGCATCCCTGTGTAGCCAGCAACATCGCTAAACGCGACAGAAACGCCATTTTCGCCGCCGCCTGCATCCGAGTCAAAGTTTTTCTATTGCTTTCCATGCTCTAGGCTGCTACTCCGCCCAATCGATTGCGAGACAAGCCGAAGACGACTCGAAACAATGAATCATCCGAGGGACTTTTCAGCCACAGACACACACTCATACAGTACCATCCTACTGTCCAATGATCCTTGCTGCGCAAAAACCGACCTGGACAGGAAAGCCACGAAAGCAAAGCAGCATTGCAGCTGTCTAATTCCATGGAAAGCCATCGCAGCCGGAACTGTCTTTCTCTGGTCCCGTATATTCCCTCCATGACCTTCTTCAGCAGACTTTACCGTTTACTGGGAAAAAGTTTGCTGCGCCGTATTCAGAGCTGGAAATAAATGCGTTTCTTCCGCGAGGTTGGAAAAACTTTTATTTGGCAGCAACTTGACCGGAATTCGAACGAAGGTAGAATAAATAAACTTTGTTCGAGTTAGAAACATTGAAAGGAAGGAAACATTAAAGCTAGGCGAAGGGTTTAGTTTGAAATAAATAGCGTGGTACACAAGACAAAAACTGATTGAATAAAAGGTATGAAAAGTACTATCAATTAAATTACAAATCAATTCAATAAAAAGTTTTATTCAGGCAATAGTTGGTTTTATTCAATATTTTATTCTTATGTCTGTATTTTTTTATTGTAAAATATTTTATTGTTTATTATGTTACTTGATAATGATAAAAGATTTGTCACATTCGAACAACTTGTTTAAGTCTTGTCTACTGAAAGCTTTCATGTTGTCTGTCTGTTCAAAAGAGTCGGAAAGACGAGTCTACTTTCCAATGAAGAGCGAAATTTAACTCCTAATAAAGACCGTCATTTCATCTCCGATTTTTATGGTCGTCCTTTTATAGTCGAGATTCTGCACAAATCCCGCCTTCACTTTTATTAACTGACCTTAAACTTTATTACATTCTGCTTCATTGCAGCGTCCTGGAAGTCAGCGTCGTACACAATCCTTTGATTTACATCCTTGTTAAGCAATTTCATGGCGATGTAATAAAATAGCGATTTGTTTTTTCAGGTTGAAAAAGCAGAATAAACGAATTCCTGACTAACAACAGCAACTCCGGCTTCTTTCTCATCAAAACTTTATGAAAACTCTAAAAGGGAAATATTAATATTATTTTAAAAGCGAAGCAAATTTAATTTTCACAGCTTCGTAGTTCCGTGGGAGTTTTACTACAATTCATTTATCCAAAAAAATAAATGAAAGAGATGAGAATCCTTTCACAAATCGATCCTAATTTAGCCGATTTTTTCGCTTTTTTGAAGTGAATTATTAAATTTATATATTATATTTAATTCATTGGTAAGCTCAACAGAGAATCGGTGACGAATTCTGAAAAATATGACCTGCGGAGCATTGAAGCTAAGCCCCAAAGACCAACTTTTGTGTTATCCAGGAATCTAAAACAGACAAAAAAGAGCCGGATAGCAGCCAGAGCATCGGCATTCAGCTTCACTTTTTTGAATCCTGTAAAGTTCGTTGTTTTTTGCTCTACGTGGGTCATCGTCAGAGTTTTCAGCATTGCTGCTTATGGAAGCTTTTAAAATGCTGAAATGGAATGCTCCAGGCCATGGAGAAGACTGGGAAGGACCCTATTTAGGACAAAAGCGTACACTTGGCAAATGGGAGAGTAGAAAAAAATCTGAAATCTGAATCGCAAAAATACCAACATCCTCCCAAAACTTGTCGGCACTTTTTATCAGAAAGGTTCTTAGTTTCATGCAATATTTACGGGTCACTCTATCAAGATTTAGTGAAAGTCTGTTGTGAAATTTTCCTGTGTAAACAAACACGCATGAAATTGTAACGAACGAACCATTGCATAGTTTTAAGGGCGTTGAATGCAATCGAAACTTCTGCAGAAATAGCACATGAACGTTTCTTTCTCAGTTAATTCCTTAAATGTTAATTAAACAATTGCTTTCGACGAAGAATTTTATTTCAAGCTCAAAACTTTGTTTTAAAGCGGAAGCACAGCATCAAGAATCTTCGAGAAAGTAGACACCACCAACAAATCTTTTACATCCTACGGTGGTGTTTGTCTATGATTCACATTGGATCACGTCTGCTGTTGTCCATTAAATGGTTTCGTACCAAATTTGAAACGTGGCCAACAGGGAAAAAAATAATAATGATGAAGATTTGTGGGGCCTCCTTTTACCTAATGATTGACCACCATTGAATTTCTTGTAACAGGAATTTTTGTAATTCGATAGCGTGAACTACAATTATTACACTAACGCTATTAAAGCTTAGATCATAAAGAGAATCCCTTAAGTGCATACAGTTGCAGAAATGCAACAAAATCATTTTAACATGTAAAATAAAAGCGAAAACAATTTATCTACCCATACATGATGTTACAGAAATGCAACAGTGTGTTACATATTAAAATAACGGTTCTGCACTTAGAAATTGAAAAATAATGTGTCAGTCAAGCCAATCTCGTGGTGAAAGTCTTATAAACTAATCCGTGCCGTTATTGAGCATTTATATAGCTTATAAAGTGAAAACTAGTCTTACGAGTGATAAATAAAATTGTGTTTGATGCTGATTAAGGTAAGTACAATAAACATTTTATAAGGATTCGTGTAAAAACATGCATGATCTTGATTTTTTTCGTATAAAGCTATATGTTGTAGAAATGCAACATTATGCATTGCGAACCATTTAAAAGTTTAACTAAAGGTGTTATTTTGAAGACTGTTTTATTCTTATTTTAGCCATGTCAAAGCGACTTTACAGAAAGGTTCTTAGCGATGCTGAGGTGCAACATTTGGTTGATAATTTAAGTGATATTAGTGAAGATATGGACTTTTCGGACGTAGATTCTATGGCTGATCCAGAGTTTTTACCCGATAATCTCTTCGAAGAACAAGAAGAAGAACAAGAAGAAGAACAATTACAAACTGCTGAAATATACAATATGATTTTACCATCTGCACTACCATCCGCTTCAAAAAACAAGAAACCTACAAGAACCGCAATAAAATGGAAAAATAAAAATCTTTCTTTGAATGAGGCTCAACTAAGCTTTAGAGGAAATGAAAGTATGCCAAATGCACTTCTGGAAATGGACACTCCATATGAATGTTTTCAGCATTACTTTTCGGATGATTTATTGGAAAATATTGTTAGTGAATCAAATTTATATGCTCAACAAGCTGATGTAAATAATCCACTACACCTGTCTGTCACTGAACTTAGAAGATACATTGGTATTATTATTTATATGTCTCTCGTACGGCTACCGAACACTCGCCATTATTGGGCACCAGATATTGGTATCGACATAATATCAAACATAATGACGATAAATAGATTTGAGAAAATTCGCAGGTATTTGCATTTCAACGATAATAACAAACATTTACCTCGGGATCATCCGAATCACGACAGAATTCATAAAATAAGACCGATCATTACTCATTTGAATGCAAAAAATTGTACAGTACCATTCGAAGCTCAGCTTTCAGTTGATGAACAACTATGTTCTACCAAAGTACATCACTATATGAAGCAGTACTTACCGATGAAACCTCACAAATGGGGATTTAAACTATTTGTTCTTTGTGGTATAAGTGGGTACGCTTATAACTTTGAAGTCTATTCTGGCCAAGAAAATAATGACAGACAAAGGATAGATGCAGATGAACCAGATCTAGGTGCTTCTGCTAACGTAGTGGTTCGATTATCAAGAACTATACCTAGAAACCAAAATTACAGACTATATTTTGACAATTATTATACAACTCCATCTTTGATGGTATACCTAGCACAGAACGGAATATACAGCGTGGGAACTGTACGCCGCAATAGAATAACAAATTGTAAGTTACCAACTGAAAAAGATATGAAGCAGGATCCGAGGGGCACTTCTTACGAGTATGTAGGCGACCTTGATGGGATAGATATATCTTCAGTGGCTTGGAAAGACAACAAGATAGTGACTCTTCTATCAACGTTTGCTGGAAAACTCCCATTAACCTCTGTAAACAGGTATGACAAAAGAAATAAAACTACTGCAGAAATTAGTTGTCCCTTCGTTATAAAAGAATATAACCGTCACATGGGTGGAGTGGACTTACTTGATGCCTTTATGGCAAGGCATAAAATATTAATTAAAAGTAAAAAATGGTATATTCGCCTCTTTTATCATTTCCTCGATATGACACTAGCTAACTCGTGGATTTTATTAAAAAAAGTATTTGAAACGACACCAAGTAGGCAACAAGCAATTACACTTTTCGAGTTCCGGAAACAAGTAGCACTATCCCTTATAATGATTGGACAACACAACCCAATTAAACGAGGTCGTCCAAGTAATAATACTGTGGAAGGAATGATAACTGCTAAGAAGAAATGTGGTCCTGCTCAGCATGCTCCTCCAAAGGATGTTCGCCTTGATCAAGTAGGGCATTGGATAGTATGGACAGATGTACGTGGTCGATGCAAGTACCCGAGCTGCAAAGGATATTCACAAACTCTATGTGAGAAATGTGGCGTCAATTTGTGTTGTAACAAAAAAAACAACTGTTTCAAAAATTATCATACAAATAATTATAATTTTGTAATTTAATGCATAAAGTTGCAGAAATGCAACAATTAGTTTTTTATTAAAAACATTTTTATACTGTTATTAATAAAATTATTGTTATTTTTCTCTAAAAGAAGATATCAAAACAAACATTTGTAATTATTTTCAACAATTTTAAAAAAATCATGCACTTAAGGGAAGAAATCAGAATTACTAAGTATTTACCAAAATTAAACCTAAGACGGCGACTTCACCTCGTAATAAAGCTGTACAGTCGGCTGAAGAAAGCGAATTGGTTTGGAAAAAGATTACGAATTAGAAAAACATAAGCAATAAAGCGATATTGTAAAATATCAAAGAGAAATAAATGCTACAGAGCCAAGCATTGCAGGTTTTACTTATGGGATGTATGAGTTACTAAAAAACGGTTTTTAAATAAAATAAAATCTGGAATAAAGGAAATTTATTGAAGCGAATCTTTCGTTATGTGATTTAAAATATTCTCCATAAAAAAAAAATACAAAGCACCGTAAATCGACGCTTGAATATATTCACCAGCTATGAAAATTGATCCTTTTCGCCTAACTCTCCATTCACCCCACCTTTTTTAGCACACTTTACAAACTGCGTTTTGTTGGTGGAAAATATGCAAAGAAGATTAATTTAAAGCCGCTTGTAATCATCACCGTGTAAAAACTGGACACGGTGACGAATGTGTGCCTCGTTTTGGTGGGTGCTTTCGTGATTTCAGATCCAGAGGAAAGTAAATTGTCCTTAAGGTGCATTAACATAAGAAACACAGGAAACTGCAACTGAATCAAATTTCAGCCTTGAACCGATTTCATTTTATTACTTGGCTTTTTTTCACTCTAAATTCAAAAAGAATTATATTTAAATGAAAAACATGGCTTTTATTTTATGTCCTCATTAATCATTAATTAACTGAAAGAACATGGAATAATAAAAAGCGACACAGACGAAAAAGTTCAAAGAAATTTAATGAGGAAGGTGATGCGATTTAATTGAAATCGCTTTTGCAACGTGTTCCGCTCCGGCTGAATGCTTCTCTCTTGCTAACGGAAACAGTTTTAACTGCATCCGGACTTCAACATCGCTACTTCAAACGTGGGAATGAAAGGGAATAATTTTCAATTTCTTCCTTCGTTTGTCAAGTGATTTTTTCAAGTATCGAAGGGAATTATAAGAAATAAGTTTGTTCTAAAGCAAAGTTGAATCTCATGCAACTAAAAATCTTCGAAATTGAAAGTTTTTGTAGGGAGCGCATTCAAGTCCTTCAAAGGGGCCCTTTATAGTGTTGCTTCATCTTCCTTCTCCTCCCTGTTTCTTCGTTTCCCATCACTGATGAGATAATTAAAGTCGATGAACAGCGACTGCAAATTGAGTCCTCAACGAAAAAGTCAAACTTGTCGAAGTTCCGGAAGGCATGAGAAGGAATCCGAGGAGATAATCAGCTGGCACCTCAAAAGGGGCACTGCCATCTCGAGACACTGAAACTTGGAAACCTCCGCCAACAAAATGCTAAATTATCGTTTGACTGATTATAGACAAGTTCAATAAAGGTTTTAATGAAGAGTTAAGAAGTAAACACACACACATCTCCACCCTAAGAAGCACACACATCACAAAAAAGTGATAGAAACACACACAGCCTTGAAAGTCTTTCAACAAGTTCTCCACTTCGAGTTTCGTGTTTGCTTCAGTTGCCAATTTTAAGCAAAGCCGACTTTGTTGACAGTTCTTGTTGGCAAGGCAACTTCGCTACGTAATGAAAGAGTGAAAAGGAATACAATCGAAATTGGGGAAAATTCAAAACATCCCGCTGAAGTCTGTGACAGGAAACTCCTCGTGGATGACGCCTACGAAGCTCGATGAAGCCACAAGAGATTTACGAAGATTATCCGTGAGACTTAAGAGGTGCTTCGTTTCGTTTCGGTCCTTCGAGGTACGAAACACACGCTGCAATCAAAGTGATAAATGGAGGACAAGACAAAGTAAAGTTCTCAATGTGTTCAAGTTATTTATATCCGCCATCCAGAAACTCCTCGTCACGTCCCGCCGACGCGATGGAAAAGTGATGAAAGGACGACACAGAAACTTGTTACACGGAAACGAGCGTCATCGCAGTCGTCTGAGTGCAACACAGCGAACAACTGCACCAAATGGAAGTGGGCGGAACGAGGCGGAAGTAGGTGTGGCACAGGTAACACGCTGCTGTCACGATGCTGTCATTTTTGTGGCAAATTCAAAGTTGCATCTGAAGGAATTCGCTGCTTGAATCCGTTGAACTTTCATCGCGGTTTCGTTGATGTTTCTTTTCGAAGTCATGTTCAATGATTGTTTTTATCGATTTTATTTCGGTACAAGGTTTGGTTGTTCAGCTGTAGAAGGTTCCTACAACGTAGTTGGCCAAGTGACCAGCTTTTAGGACGTCTTCAGCCATAGAAACCACCAGGAATTCGCTGGTCATCGCTTATCAACGTCAACACAAACGCATTTATTGTCAAACATTGCATCGACTGCGGAGCCACAAACACTCTGACTAATAATTTATTTCCAAAAAGAAAATAAGTCACTAAATGCTAAATTCCATGCATTGAAGATGTCATGCGAAGCTTTAGTCTCATGATATTGATTTATTTGTCATGCAATAAATAATCTTAATGAACTCGCAGTTATTCCTCGGCACGCACAGAAAACTTCGGGGCAACTGCGGTTGTGATCTTCGGATCTTTGGTCTGCTGATTTCTGGCTTTTGCTTTCTTCAAAGCGCTGCTTGCGAGAATCTTGATTTTGGTGGATAAAATGTATCATGCAATATGTTTATGAATGCGAATTCCTTGCAGTGTACGATTCAAATTCCATTTTCCACTTTTGTTCTTCTGTGGATAGTTTGTTTTCTACGTTTTATCAACGTTTACTTAAGAAAGCACCTTCTTAAGAACGTCCAAGGACTCTTAAAGCTGCTTTGAAGTCTAAGTAGACTTCAATTAAAATAAATCAGCTTCAATAGCAACTTAAAGGCGCTGATTCGATCGCCTGAAGACGATGGAAGAGAATCTAACAAATTAAGAAACCGCGTACCGTTTTTCAGTTTAATTACGAGTTTTTATTACGTTGTAATTTTCGCTGAATGCGATAAAATCGTGGACACTCAACACCAATTTTATTCTTCAGTAGGCGAAGGGAAGGAGAACAAGAAAACTACCGTCATTGAAGATCCAAAGCAATAATCGCGTCCTTTGTTTTAATTTTAACCAGAAAGGCTGAAGAAGCAACTAATTATTTTTCACTTGGACGTAGTCGCTATTGTTCCGTTGACGTCGCAGCGTTCGTCGTCAACGTATTCCTTGGGAAGCATTTCGCTGTTAAATGTCACTTGCAATAATCAGCATCGAACAATGAATGCAATTAAAAGCTGCTTTTATTGCGCTCCAAACACACTGGAAACGTCTCCGCGGAGCTCTGTAAAAACACGACGAGTGCATTTTTCACATTTTTATCTTCTCTTTTATTAGTTGCGAGTCTTCCGAGAGCCTTTGTTTGCTTCTTTAATTGTTTAAAATGAAGTGGAAGTGGCAGCTAATAGCGCCTTGCGTGAGGCCAAGGTTGCCATCCAACGTGGAAACGTGTGCGGAAATCAGACAGCGAGGAGCAACGCAATCATTTCGCTCTCTTGAACTTTGTTTGCTCTCAGGAGGTGGGGAAGAAGTCTATTAAATTCAGAGTTAAGTACGTTTTAAAAATTGTTATGTTTCAATGCATTCACTTCACATTTCGAAAACTATTTCGAATTATTCAATAAAAACGAAAAACTGAATTGAGTTTCATTTCCCCTTCTTTTGTCCCCCGCTTCCATTTCCTGCTGTTCCGATTCCATTTCTTTGGCTTTACGTCGTCCAACATCGGAAAATATCTTGGAATTTCTTTTCTGCTCGATTCAGTGGAGCGGAATGACATCATTCGTCAAAATGTCTTCATGCATGCTTCGAACAACTCACACGAAGTCCTCACACACGCACCGGCGCGCACACACACACACCCACAACGCGATAACGAGGCACAAAATATGCTCAAATATCATCAATTTTGTCCGTTTATTCTTTGATCGCCTTTTTTATATAAAATTATATTTTAGTACGCATTTGTGAAAGTGCTAAATTTTACCACTAAGAACTAAAAATTTTATGCCTCCTCGATCTCCATAAAGTTAACCTTTGGAAAGCATTCTTCTAAAATTTAGCATTGAAGAGGCAAATTTTTGGCATGATTCACCACTGAATTTGATTCAAGATATTTATGAGAAATATTAAAAAATAATCTAACGGCCCACATCGGAACCGACGAACCATTTTTGAACCATTCTCCAAGTTATTTTTGTATCAAAAATTTAGTACATAATTTAATATGACAGCTAAACGCGTTGAAATATCTTCGTGACTGACAACCCGCCCACTGCGCACTTTCACACTTAATGACGGTAGAATTACCGAATGTAGGTCACGTGCAGCCATTAAATGAAACGTCCGCAGCAGTAAAAGTAAAATTTGCACTTTGTCGGAGAGGCCAACGCCACCAACGAGACAGGACAGCGTGACACGTGACAAGTGACTCGCTAAGATCCATCAGACGGTCAGCTGTCAGATATTCTTGCAAGAGCGACTCGCCGAGGCGACGTGCAGCGGTTTTTCTTGCCATAAACTGCCATCACTCGACTCGGTTGGCTGTTAACGACGACGACGAATGCAGTTAATCGAGGTCACTTCCTAGATGGACGTTTTTTTGGATATAACTTCACAAAATGCAATATTTTATCAAAGGTTAGAAAAGCTAATCGACGATCAGACGATTTGCAGAACGCAAACAAGTAATTATTTACTGTCGACTTTCTCGTTTAAATCTTGAAGGAAGGTTTGTAATTTGCTTTTTGTTGACTTTTGAACATTTGAATAAAAAAACATTGCATTGCCACATAATCAAAGCAGCAGCGGCTCACGTCCGTTATTGTTTTCATCATTTCGACTGTACTTTCAGAAATAATTCTTACTTAAACTGGCAAATATCCATGTATTTGACTATACAAGTGACAATGCTCGTTGAGGATCATCACTCACATCAATCACTTCAGAAAATTGACTTTTCTTCGGGATCTGATTGACAGGAAAAATCTTCAGTCGACACACAGAAATTGGAACTATTTTACAGTTCCTTTTCCTCTCCAATCCAAACAATTATCCAAGAATATCCGCTGCACTCGTCAAATCATTTGACAGCTACTTAAAAAGACAGTTCATCCGAAAAGTGAATATTTAACGCACTCGCAGACTTCTCGGAGGCGCGGATCACATCTCGATGTGGATCATGCCTTGAGTTCATCGATCTTTATTCATTTCGAAAGCACTTAACGGAAATTCGCTTCGAATTCGTTTGATGATTAATGATGCTTTTTCGACCGTTTCGAATAATGAAATGCAGCCACCGAATGCATGGACAGACATCCGCGAGTGAATCACTCCTCGAGTAGCACAACAAATTCCCAATAAAGCGAAATACATTTCAGATTTCGCGAAAAGTCTATCTTTTCAAAGATTTTAGTAAAAAACGTTTATCAATAATTCCTCGATTTCCTATGTTCGAAATACTTATGTAAATATTTATGTTCGAAATATTAATGTATTTATTTATGCCAATTGTATTAAAGCCGATGTTTATCTATATTTAATGTCATTTAAAATTAAGTGCTAAAAATAAAATTAAGATAAATTCACAATTTGGATTCCGAATTTTCTGAAAAGTTTTATTTAATAAAGTCTTTAAGAATGCCTCGATAATTCGTTCAATATATTGAATTGAATTGAATGAGCTTAACATAATTTATTTAAAAATTTATTCACCTTTAGGTATAATATTTAAGAGTACTTTTATTTTTGATTTCCTTAATTTTTGTTTTGCTTGTTTACCGCTCGATGGTTGAATGACTACTAATAGAGGAAACCAAAGCGGTTACTTCAATTCTTATTTAGTCTTTATTGAAATTACAAAAATTTTTGTTATCTCAACAAAGGCTTTATCATGGTAACAAAATTTTTTGTTAACAACCGAAAACAGATATTGTCATGGTAACAAAATTTTATTCAATATGACAGACGCATAATTTTGTTGATATGATTGTGTATTTATCATCTCAACAAAGGCTTTATCATGGTAACAAAAGTTTTTGTTAACAACCGAAAACAGATATTGTCATGGTAACAAAATTTTATTCAATATGACAGACGCATAATTCTATTGATACGATTGTGTATTTATCATCTCAATCAAGAATTCTAGGAAAAAGAGGAAAAATAATTTGTCATATTGACTAAAAATAAAATTTACAAAATTGAAAAAAAATTTCTGTGAAATTGACCACATCTTGTTTATCATGAAAAAGAGAAATTAGAAATCAACAAAGTGTTAGTCAGTAACACAAAACTTTATTCACCCTGATAAAAATTATGATTGTTACATTAACAAAAAGATTTTTATCAATATGATTCAAAGTTTTGGTTCAGTGTACCAATTCGGAAAGGGGAGAATAAATGCTGAGTGATATTTAATTAAAACCTTGTGAACTCTTTGGAAGTGAACGACGAACAGAACATGAATCGGGGGTCACTCATCTCTGTCCCAACAATAATCGTCCGTATCTGCGTATAAACAAATATCAATACGAGTTTTTAAACACGTCCAGACACGTTCACGCGACGTTAACGAAAATACAGGCTGCATAACCATTTATGTCCGTCTATGAATATTGAACCGATTTCCATATAAATACATATGACGAAGTCCATCAGTCAAGTGACGGTCAAATGTTATTTACCAAAGCAATTGGTTTTTAGTGGGTTTAACATTGCATATAATTCAATTCCAACTTTTAAACAGTTTTTAGTTAAATTTTATTAGTTTTTGTTAATTTTATTATTAATACAAATTTTTTAGTTTATAATTGTTTTTTGATGAAATATACTGAAAAAAGAGCCAAACTTTTGCGACGGCTACTCTGTTTTTAATTTCCAAGCTAGAAACTTCGCTGTTTTCACCTCACTTCGAGGTATTGACATTTCGGGCGTGTTTCTGCGCCTTTGAAAGCATCATTGCCAAAGAAACACACACACATTGAACAAAGGTCTAACAACGAAAACTCTGTGAGCAAAAAACTTTGTCGGTGCAAAAACAGGTGCCGGTGCAAAAAGTGTTTCCAGCGGTGATTTAACCGCCACCAGTCGAAACCATAACGAAATTAAAGTTCAAATGAACGCGCGTTTGACATGTGGAGATGACCTACTTTACGGCGAAAGAAAATGGAAACAAACACGAAAATTAAAAACTGTCGTCGGTCGTGACATTCTACGTAGAATTTCTTAAAGGGGATCCACATAATCACACGGATTTATCGATGAATGCATCGGTTTTAAAGCAAGAAGCTTTCGTTAAAATTCGCCGGTCGAACGAAGATTCAACCAATTAAATTAATTAAAACGACTTCACGCAATGAAATCTTCGGAAGCATCCGCAGTATGCCGTGTTTGTTGCTGTGTGCGTTTCAACGATTTTTAATGTAACTCGAATTCAGATCTAAGTCAAGCAAAGCTTAGTGTTCAGAATCTGATATGCCTAAGGAAGTTTCTAAAAATTTGCGTTTCTAAAAAAGTTTCTAACTTTTGCGAAGGTCTGGTACCTAAAGGAAGAGCCATCAGAGCCGCTAAATTGCGATAATGATCAAGCTGTGGTCAAATTCCAGAAGAATATGTACCTGAGGTAGACACAGCGCTCGCGGGCACGGTGACGCATTCTTTCACGGATATAAGACCGGGAGGGAGGTGGACCTGGGCGGGGAAACGCAGCGGTTGTGTCGGAACATTCATCACAGTAGCACGGCATTAGCGATGATGCTAAAGCACTTCACGGAGCAGGGTTTTCACATAGCCTTAGTGCAGGAACCTTGGATACTACATGGTAGTATTAAGGGTCTGTCCTGCAAAAGAGAGGGCATTTGGGGGCAGGAAACGTAATTGGATTTTGGTGAGACATGATCTAAGCGGTACTCATGCCCCACCTAACTCGTGAGAATTGGGAGCGGGAATGGCTTTTTTCTAATCGCATCTTCCTATCTACCATACAACTTGCCCGAGCCAAACGGAGGTTGAGCGTTTAGCCATGTATGGACTAGAGAAAGGGGTACAGGTGATTATAAGTTGTGATGACACAGAGGCGAGTACTTACTCCAATTTGTGAACAGATTCGATCTTTAAATCTTCAATAAAGGATTAAACCGACTTTTGTCAACGCGATCAGAAATTAGTTTATCGACCTAACCACATTAAGTATTGGGTTAGTGGAAAGATTGTCGAAGTTGGTTCCGTGATAGGGTAACCACGTCTCATCACAGGGCTGTTCAGTTCGACGTTTTGTCAGGTCTGGGTCGCGACGAGGAAGTAAGATGGTACGCATCCCAAAGAACACAAATTGTCAATTGGTGGTGGAAAAACCTAGATACACAACGGAAGTAATGATCAATGTGAGGGGATTAAAATTAGTCAAGATCTTCGCTTTTGAAAGAGCGTCTCATCGAACCAAATGGATAAAGAATACCCCGTCCCCGGTGAAACGCGAACTGGAATCCCTGAAGAGGGAAACGAGAAGAGTCTTTGATCGGTACATGGGGCACAAAGATGATGTGACGTGGGCTGAATGCAAGGAAAAAAAATCTGTTTGAGACATGCACTATCACAGGGGATATGTCCGATGTATGCAAACTACAGAGGATTATATCAGAGAGGTCATTCTGGAGATAATGGAGGGGACTCCTTTATTCAAATGGAGAAAAAGTGCTTAGGTGGACAGACATTTTCCTCTTTAGCATTGGATCCTGCGAAGCTTGTACACAACTTCGCAGATGATTATCCAGGTCAGGAAGGCCCGAAGTGCAAATCTTTGTGAGTTCTAACGGGTTAAGAGGAGCGCTTTTGGCCTTCTCCCCGTTTAAGACTCCAAGACCGGACGGGATATTTCCCGCGCTATTCCAATGGTGCAGCGGGCATCTGATTGACAGACCGCGGGCGATATTTTTAGCGTGTCCTGATTGAAAATAGTGCCAACTTTCTGGAGGGAGGAAAGGGTGGTCTTCCAACCTAAACCAGGCAAAACGATGGAGCCTAAATCGTTTCGACTGGTCTGTATAACTTCATTCGTTCTGAAGACGATGGAGGGAGTTGTGGTAAACAATCTAGAGAGGACTAATTTTGTTGAACGTCCCTTGATTTCAGCATGCTTATAGTGCGGGGACATCAACTGAGACTGCTCTCAACGACTTAGTTGGAGCGGTGGAGAGGGAGCTCAATAACGGAGGAATTGCTACCACCATTTTTATGGACATATGGGCGTCCTTCGGCAAAATCTGTTTCGGCAGATTGAGATGTGTTCTTGGACCGTGGCGTAGACCCCTGACGTAGACCCGATTATAATAAACTGGGTTGATTTCAATCTGCGGAGTCATAGCCGCAGAGCAATAGTGGCGACCGGTGTGCACAGGGTGGGGTTTTGTCACCCGTCCTGTGTAATGTCACTGTTGAATCCTTGCTTCAGCGGCTGGACTCGAGTGGTATAGACACTATTCGGTATTGGCAGATGACGGTAAAATATATAGGATTCATGCGGGACATCACCGACTATCAAAAGATGGTGTAGAGATTATGGCCGTACCCTCAACGCTACAAAGTCGGACTTGGGCCTTTTCACAAAAAAAATTAAGATTCCGAGTACGAGCCCTCTAAGGATTTTTAGGTTCGACAATCAACGTATCCGTAAGGCTAAAATAACTGTGAGTAATCCTAAATAGGCTTCTCTAGAAGGAACATGGTGATGTTTGGACAGGACCAAAAAAGCAATGATCGTGCTTTTCTAGTGCAGGAGGGTGTGTGGCATCTGATGGAGTATCTCCCCACAAAGGGTCCAATAGACCTACACGTCCATGGTTAAACACTGTCTCACGTCGGTATTGACTGCATTCCGAATATATAGAAACGCCGAACGGCTGCACGTGTTTTCCATTAGTAATTGAACCTTAACTTTGCACTTCACTTAGGAAAGTTTGTGGTCGCATATAAGACTGAATTGCTGGCTCTGGTACATGCTCTGGATCATCTAATTGATGGTCAGTGCAGAATAAAGGAATTCTGGTAGCACTTTAAAACTAGGCGGCGGTCAGGATTATGGGACGGAAAAGTGTAAGTTCCAGGTTTGTGCTTGAGGATGTCCACAAACACAATGAGTGTGCCCAGGAGAAGAAGGTAACATTCTGCTGAGTGAGGGGACATTTTGGCACAGGACAGAATGGGAAAGTGGACTCTCACGCTAAGAAAGGGACTGCTGAATATTTCTGTTGGCCCGAACGGAACGTAGGTTAAAGTGAAGGGAAAGTTCGATCCCTGATGAACAAGTGCTTGTTCTCGGAGCACTCACGGAGATGGTCAGAGCTAACCACTTGTCGGCAGACGAAGCTCTTTATTACACAATCATTTCGTGGAGAGGCTAGTAGAATGCAGAACTATGGCCATGGAAACTATAAGGGTCTCTCGTTTCAAGAAGTGTGCGTGATCATGAAACCACACGTGGATTCGTTTGTCCATCTACAGTGACCTACGTGTTCTGGCGTGATATTCCCATCGAATAGAAAGGTTTTAATGGGTTTTCCATATGAGTGGAAGTCCACCACTGCTGGAAGTTGGTTCGGCAACCGTATCGATGTTAGTGCTTAAATGTATGTCTTGCCTCTATAAAAATAAAATAAAAACATACAAAAAATGATTTCCATTCTCTAAGGTCATCGAAGCAGCACCAAAAAAATCCTTTTGCCTGAACAAGGATAAAGAGGTTCCATTAACTTCGTCGTCTTGTTTGATGTTTCTTCCAATCCCAGGACTTTTCTAGAGATTTCCTAGATCTCCACATTAGTGAAACTCAGCGATATCATTGATGAAAATACAATTTTAACCAATTGATTCATTCACACATTCTTTGGTTCATTGCATCGATTGTGTTATTTTCAGTCTAATTTTTGTTGTTATCAAACAAAAATATTTGTAGTGGAATGCAACTTCCTCACCACGCTCTGTCCATCAACGTATCGATGTTGAGAGCAGAAAATGTAAACACAAATCAATAATTTATTTTGTGTTTGTTTAGAACGCGTTCCATATAAAATTGAAAACTGCATTCAATGAAAATTCAATTCAATTAACAAATTTCATTACCTCTTCATCATCATTGACATCATTGCAAAAGAAATAAAGGCGCTTTTTCAAATTATTTCAAATTCACTTTTCGCAGAATAACTGCAGAAACACATTACGACTGCCGCCGCAGCTGCAATGCTCTCTAACGCGCTGCCGGAGCACATTGCCCGGCAGCAGCAGCGACCGCACACTCGGCAGCTTCAGCTGTTTGTGTTACTTTTGTTAGTGAACTGCAAAATAAATTTGCACACTGATGCACATATTATACAATTATACATAATTGATAGTAAAATTAAGTTAAATTATTAATAATAATTGGTTTCTGTATGGTACATTTGTGAAAATATTGACTATTTTTCAGATTAATATTGACAAATATTGCTATAAAAAATCAAGTACAGCCATCAACACATGTTTTCGTTTCATTTCAATGATGTCCTTCACGGAATATTTGAAATTACACTAAAAGAGTGGCAACCTTTTTCTAGAGAAAGAGAGCAGAAGTTGTGCGGTTAGGGTAGATGACGACTGCACGGCTGCCGAGAGTCCCATATACATACAATGTGCAGTTGCGGCGGCATTCGTAATGTGTTTCTGCAGTAAAATTAGAACATTTGGCAACACAAATTCACATGCAGCACAACAATATCAGCAATATAAAAAACCAATAAATATCTTATATTTAAGTACTGTACTTATAAATCCTTTGACAAGATTTAAAAATTCTCTTTTCCTCTAAATATTAAAAGCTTAAATATTAAAGCCTTAAATTTCCTCGTTTTATAGTTGTTCTCACCAGCTGCGTACGTATCTACACACAAATGCACACACCAGTTGTAGTCTCTTCTTCTAATCGGATTATTTGTAGGTAGTGAATTCACGAGGTGAATTCTCGCAATTTGTAGAGGGCAGCACTTGGCAAGCGCATCTGCAACATTGAAGCAATGCATTTTTGGCACAAAGTATGAAGCAGTGCAAAAACAAAAAGCAGTCATAGTTCAAGGCGAATAAAACGTTTACTTTTCGCTGTGGAAATAGTGTATTAGTCCCTCTCCTTTCTCTTGAAGCGAACTTGTACTTGAACTTGAATTGAAACTGTACAACTAGCACCAAGGTTTGGCTTAGCACTGTACAGAGCCTTCCATTGAAAGCCTTTCGGCAGAAATTAAACTTTTGAGGGGTAATTTTTACCAATTTCCAGTAGACAAAATATTTATATAATAAAAACATTCATATTTACATAAGAAGATAATAAACTAGTAAAGGTAACTTCGGCCTGGCCGAAGCTTAGATACCCTACATCCGAAGAAGGATATACTACTATTCCTTCTTCTATTATTGTAGTATATATTAAAAGGGGCGGAGCACGGCCATGTTGGTACATTATTTATGACGTGATGCGATGATTCGAGACTATAACTCCAACTCAAAACTAAGACTACAATCTGAAAATTACGGTATTAGCACAGAAGAATTGCTCCTATTTTGCCCATTTTCAATGTCAAGGAATCTATGATGGCAGAGAATAATCGTACCGAATTTTAAGCCAATTGTTCTACTATGCTATGCTACTGCTATGTGTACGTGGGCGGACACGCCCCTTTTTTTACAAATTTTTTTTTAACTGAACCGATGTATTCGGAAACGCAATTCCAGCTCAAAACTCAGTCTTCAAGTTGAAAAATTTACTTGTTAAAGAATTCATATTTGCCCCGATTTATTCCATTTCCACGTGCAACATTTCATAGCGATAGCTTCATTCGTTCTCCTGTAATCGTGACTTCTACAGACAGACATAAATAAAGACGGACGGACATAGCTAAATCGACTCAGAAGGGGACCCTGATCAAGAATATATATACTTTTCCATACCTGCCACGTCTCCTTAAATGCGTAACAAACGGAAACACAAAAAGAATATGCCCTCACTCCTTGGGAAGTATAGTACATAAATAGATATCCATGCATAGTTTAATTTCAAAACGCGTTGTATAAATCAACACGGTCAAATTTCCCAAAAACATCCCAAGAGCACAGCGCAGCCGGCGAAAAGCTTTCTCTCTTAAAACCATCATCTTGCTCTCTTCCACAGTTTCCTACAAGAACTAACAACTGCAAAATTTCCCGAAACTCTGTGAAATGCGAAACTTGCATTTCGTTGAAGTTTTGCCGGCTGCGTGTACGAGAGAACCGTTAGTACGCAGAGAAACGCAGGAAAGTGCGGATGTTAGACGGAGCGCGAACACTTGGCATGACCGCTAAATTCGTATCAGTTTTCAGTCGCAATCACAGACCAACAATAGACTAACCTAAAACAACAAAGATAAGAGTTTTCCAGCTCGGCACAAAGTGAAAGTAAGCATTCAAAATAAAGGGCACCGAAATCGAACTAATTCAGAGATCCGTTTCGCAACGGAAATCAACCAGAAATTGAAAAATTGCTTCGTGTAGTGTTTATGTGTGTGTATGTGTAAGAATTTTGCTGTTGGAACATTTTTCGAGCCCTTCAATTAAGGTTATACTAGAGAATTTGAGGATTTATGTGCGCCGCTACAAACACCGAATTTGAGTGCGATTTCCCCTTTCCTTCGCTTCTTTGTGTTTTCTAATTGCCAAAATCAATCGCGGTTCCCTTATCGCAAAATAGATTCAATGAAGTGCGAATGCTGAAGCGTGTTGCTCGTCATTGGTCATCAATCAGCCGACGCTTGTTTATATACAATCGCTTCCCTGAGCTGCGAAAACTAATTGTGTGATTATATTTAATTATCGGCAGCGTCAAATCTGAAGTGAACGCAATCCTCCTGTAGTTGCACACGTTCGATGCTTCTATTGTTCGTTATTCAGTGCTTAATTAACCCGTCGTACTCCGTTACAAACGGCAGCCACCGAAGTGATGACGATTGACGATGATGCATGCCGCGCAGACCGACGAAAAGACTTGAAATAAAGAACTGCTGATATTAATCGATCTCTCTACAAATACTTGCTCCGAGCTACGTGAGCACCTGCAGAATTTGTATTCAAAGTGTTGTGAAACAAGAACTCCTTGCGGTCCCTTAAAGGACATCAAATTGTATCACGATGGTCGTTAAATCATTCCTTAAATGATAAACGTGGGAATATAAGATGAATCAATTCGAATCCTCACTGAATTCGAATGCCCTTTATAAGTTTCGGAAGCCTGTTAAAAGCGCATTTGGAAATGAATGTTGCACGAAGACGTGTGTCAAATGGGTCATTAACAGCTTCGTAACTGTAAATGTTTTATTCACGCAAATTTAATAGAGTAATTTAATGAAGTCATTTTCAAATTCGACGTCTGAAATGATTTGCAGAATCAGAATTTTTATGCAGAATCATTAATTTTTGCGAAAACAACTCTTAGAAACACTGCGTTATACGAATTGGATTAAATTGAAAGCAATCCTTTACCTTTTGTCACAAATTTCTCAATCGATTCATCTACCAGACAATTTGTTGATAGCCAGAGACAAGCGTCTACCTCAACAAAGAAGAAGTTGAAAGATGGTCAGAAGGGAAGCGAAGGGGGGTCATTAGTTATCCTCAACACGTTTGTTTCTCCATTTCGCGACCAACATTCTTCATCCCAGCTTCCTGTGCACTATCAACCACACACACACACACACACACATCGTTGTAGTTGTGTTGGTGTCCATGTACACATTTCAGAATCCGAGTCACGTCACGTGGCAAGGTTATTAGAACCTGAACGACCCCGTTTGTGGTTCCGCTGCAGACACTGCAACCACTTGATTGAGTTTGTGTAGTTTGTCACGTTCTCCGTTGACGCTGAACCGCCCACCTTCCTCACCTTGAACCCCTTCGAGATGCACTCACGGATACTTACTGGCGCATTTCGACTTCAGAGGTTCCCAGAGCTTCATCATGGGGAGTAATTTGAATATTGTGACCATTAAATTTTGCAAGTGACGTAATTTCCTCACTTCCTGCGAGAATGGAGCTCATTTCTTGACCCAACAGACATGAAGACGCTCTGGGAACGATTGCAGTGAACCCAATTTTAGCAACTGCTGACTTTAAATATGACCCAAGTGTAACTTTTTCATGTTCTGTGTTCCAACAACTGGAACTTCTTTTTATTCATTTTTGGGAGTTGAGTTTTCTAAATATTGAAACCCGGCTGTTTTCTTATTGAACTACTGCTTGAAGGCTCCCCTTTTTATATAGCGCCTTTTCTTTATCGTTTCAGGTAACGAATATGTAGTTTGAATCCTCTTCCGAGTCGCACAGCCAGACCACACTGACACGTCCTTGAGGAAAAGCGATTAGTCTGATACGAGGAACCTGGATAGCCTTAGCATGCTCCTTCCTCAGCTGCCCGGAAAGTCCTTTAACAGCACGTTACCAATGCTTTTGATGGTTTCTACGGAGATCATGTCCATGGTTGCTGCGACGGCGAACAGCACTCAGACGCACCCGAATGCTGACCAGCAACCTACCAGCGGCTTTATCGACGCTCCTTCCTCTTTTCCACGTCCGATCTTCAACAAAAACTCATCATTATTATTTCGGAATGATTCGATTTGGCTGACAGACTTAGCCGCGGAATATTGCATTGCGCATCGTAATTCCTTTGCGAACCTCTTCACGATCGTCCTCTATTCATTCGTCTGCTTCGTGGGCATTTTCGGCAACACACTCGTCATCTACGTGGTGCTGCGCTTCTCCAAGATGCAGACCGTCACCAACATCTATATCCTCAACCTGGCGATTGCCGACGAGTGCTTCCTGATCGGCATCCCTTTCCTGCTCTACACGATGCGCATCTGCAGCTGGCGCTTCGGCGACTTCATGTGCAAAGCATACATGGTGAGCACTTCGATAACGCAGTTCACCTCGTCCATCTTCTTGCTGATTATGTCTGCGGATCGCTTCATCGCAGTCTGTCATCCCATAACTTCGCCGCGCTACCGCACGGTGCACGTAGCGAAGTTGGTCTCGACCCTCGCCTGGCTCACGTCCGCCATACTGATGATGCCCGTGATCCTTTTCGCCAGCACCGTTCATCAGGAAGACGGCGTCAACTTCTCCTGCAACATCGAGTGGCCGGACGCTCACACTCTGCACTCGGGGTCCACATTCATCATGTACACGTTTGCGCTTGGCTTTGCCACACCCCTCTGCTTCATTCTGTGCTTCTATTATCTGGTCATTCGGAAGCTACATTCAGTGGGACCCAAGCACAAGTCGAAGGAGAAGCGTCGCTCCCATCGCAAGGTCACACGCCTCGTGCTCACCGTCATCACGGTCTACGTTCTGTGTTGGTTGCCGCACTGGATCTCGCAGCTTTCGTTGATCCACTCCAACCCGGCGCAAAGTGATCTGACGCGACTCGAGATTTTGATTTTCCTGCTACTCGGATGTCTCGCCTACTCGAACTCGGCCATGAATCCCGTACTGTACGCTTTCTTAAGCGACAACTTTCGAAAGAGCTTCTTTAAAGCATTCGTCTGCATGGAACGCAGTTTGGTGAACGCTCAACTTCAACTGGAACCGAGTGTTTGCACCAAGCTGGGCGGCGGCAAGCGCCGACGTGAGTCCTCCATGCGTCTGCGTTGCAAAGAAGAACGTCGCTGCTGTAACCAGCCAACAGCCGAGCAGGCAAACACCTCGTCCACGACAGCAACGGAAAAAAACGCGCCGTCGTCCCGCGAATCGCAGAACGGGCAGGTTCCAATGGATGTGGAAGACACTTGTTTGATTTTGGAAGATCTTAAGAAGATCTCTGGCCTGACCGAAAAAAACACAGTGCTTCAAACTGATCTGTAGCACTCGTCTCAAATACAAGCTACACTTTGTTAAAAAGTTATTTATTTTCAATTTAATTTCATTTTTGAAAATTCCACTTCATCGAATTAAACTATGTGTTAAATAATAAACAATTTAAAATAATGTTTGAATAATATGTCAATTAAATTCCAAAGTGAATTGTGATTCGTATTTTAGACTCATTTGAATCAGTGGACGGAAATGTAATCATAGAGCTAAAATAACAAGAAACAGGAGCAACCAAAATGCTCGTTCGGCTTGTTCGATATAAAGGACGTTTTATGTGTGTAATGAGAGAGCAGATTGTCTAGCAAGGCGCGCTGCTCAGCGGGCTTTTATAGGTCCGGAACCCTTTTGTAGGCCATCCAATCGATATAATGGTAATCCGGAAATGGGAGGACATTGAGTTTGAGCAAACGTAGACAAACACTTTAGGGCATCGCAAGGCCCAGATATTTCTTACCTTGGCAAAAGGAGTATCAAGGAAACTTCTTAGGATAACCAGGAAGGACTTACGTCTCCCTTCAGCTTTTCTGACGGCCCATTGTGGCCTAAGATATCACCTTGAAAAAATCATGTTGCTTGAAACGGACACGGCTGATTTGGCGCGACTGCTAAGCATGATCTCAGCGATTGTCCTGCTCTTAGCCATCGGAGGCGTTGATCGAATCTTGCCTCTGTCCGAGGATTGGACCACTAACCTAAGAACGGTGCTGGGTTTCTTAAAAAGTTTAGATCTGGCTGAGGCAAGGGCATGCACAATAGATCCATGGGATCGCGGTGCTTTACTGCCTACAGTAATGATAATCGTTGCTTCGTGCGACTGATTGGCGAAAGCACAGACCTTTCTATACGTGCAAATGCACAGAGGGTTGCCTGTAGGTTGCTTACAACGCTGCTTGCATTGTAGTGCAAAAAAAGGAAAGAAAGGAGACAATAAACGAATCGCACACAAACAAAATATTTGCTTTTAATCCTTCACTACTCGTTATAATCTTTAAAAATGTCTTTCCTCCTCATTATGTATATATATATATATGAAATTTACGTACGTGCAATTGCAGTTTTTTTTATGACACGGTAGCGCGCTTTCTGAATAATTTTATTTAGGAGGCGTGGCACTCCTCCGATTTTCCGCATTTTCAATACAAAGAAATCTATGACGGCAGAGAATATTCGTACAGAATTTCAAGACAATTATTCTATTCGTTCTTCTGTTATTGCCGTTTATGTCAATGTTATATGTACGTGGGCGGACACTCCCATTTTTACAAAAAAAAAAATCTACCTGAAATGATGTATTCGGGAATAAAATTCCAGCTCAAAACTCAGTCTTCAAGTTGAAACATTGACTTGTTAAAAAATGTATATTTGTTAAAAAAGTAGCCGTGGCGCTGCTCCAAATTAATAAAATTTTCAATACCAAACAGTTTAGGATGACATAGCGATAGTTTCAATCGTTCTCCTGTAATCGTGACTTCCACAGACAGACAGACGGACGGGCATGGCTAAATCGACTCAGGAGGCGACACTGATCAAGAATATATATACTTTTCCATACTTGCCACTCCTACTTTAATGCGTTACAAACGGAAGCACAGATAAAGATAGACTCATTCCTTCGGATGTAAGGTACAAAAACAGCTATTTTCTACACTTTTATAATAAATTATTAAAAATGATTTACCTAATTTTATAGCCCAAAATGATGAAATTGATTTGTATGCACTTCCCAAAACAGAACTGCTTAATGGATCCACTCCAAAAACATGCTAACATTTAACAAAATTTAATAAAAGGAACACAAACAAAACAAAGTTGCCTCCTGTGAGGATTGAACTCACGACCCCTGGTTTACAAGACCAGTGCTCTGCCACTGAGCTAAAGAGGCTCATAATATAAGTGCGTAATGAGAACATAAAATGATAGTCTCCATTTTATAACATTTATAAAACTTCACTTCACTGCCTACTATGTAGATGATATAAAAGTCGCAATATATTTTTCCATTACTAAAACATAAATAAATAAATACATACCTCGACGAAGATTCATTACGAGAATTATTAATTACTTAGATTTGGATTAATTGCGGAAAAATATATGGAAGAAAGCCCTCCAATATATATAAATTTGATGATATGTATAAGGAAATACTTTTTTATTTAGTTTATTTAGTTTTATTGAATTGTCGATTTAAGTTACAGCTTATTACCTCTGAAAAATTAAATATTAATGCAGTCAACGTTTACTTTCCTAATGGGACAACCCTAGCGTCTCCGTTATTTCAACTAAACACTTTCGCTGTACATCGTTTGAGAACGCAGAGATTATAGCTAAAAACCTCACTCAAGCAAACATTTTAAAAGGTATAGTATCCAATTCTATTCCAGTTAAAGTGCATTGATATTAATATTAGAAGTTAACAGTAAGTAATGCAAATTAGTGAACACAGAAGCGTTTCGAATTACCCACCAAAGCCAACATCTTGGCACACAGCAGTATATATAGAAAAATACCTCAAACAACTCACCACCCTTTGCTACTTGGAACTCTCTACTTGATGTGATTTAGCAGGAAACCGAAGCATGGCTCGTTGGTCTAGGGGTATGATTCTCGCTTCGGGTGCGAGAGGTCCCGGGTTCAATTCCCGGACGAGCCCAAGTTGAACTTATATTTTTATGTACACTTCTCAAAGATGTTGTTTTATTTTTTGGCTTTATTTTAATTAAATTTTATTTAAATTATATTAAAAACTATAAAAATTCTGCTACTTGTGTTGCTTTCTGTGCCTGTGTGTCTGATGGAGTTGATGAAGCGATTGATAACTTAGAATTTGGATTTTTGGATTTGTGTCTGTTTGTACGCAGTAACAAACAATGAAAGTTTCTGTGCGAGGAGGAAATGGCGTTGTGCTGGCGCGAATGTGAACAAAAATAACGTGGAACAATGAATCACGGCTTGCTTGTAGTGTTTTTCTTCTTAATTGTAGTGTTTGTCTTATGTTTTGTAATTTAGTCATTTAATTGAGGTTATTGAATTCGTAGTAGTTGATTATTTGACAGTCTATTCGTATTCCAAAATGTTCTTGTGGTAAAAGAGCAAATAGCTACAATGCAGAATAAATACATTATTATTCATTGTGTAGTCGCGAGCCCTCGAGTACTTACCCTTCACTATCCAGCACTTGCTTTAAGGTGGCAGTCGTTATGACGTGGTCATCGCACTTGACCCATGTATCTTTGTGATGACGCACGTAGGCAGTGTAGTGACCGGTGTCTATGGTGCCTACATGGTTGACCACTGCGTACAGCGAGTAACGAAAGTCACCGTACGCATTGTTCTTCTCTGACATAAATGGCGTCATGTCAAACTCCACCGGGAACGAAATAAATGTAGAAATCTTTTTATCTATTAAGGACGAATGTTCAAAGCGTTTAAGATGAAAGCTGGCGACGCTGGGAAGTGTGCGCAAAGAGAACTGCTTGGTGGACTCTTGGTAGGACTTGCAGGTGGAGCACTTGATTTTGGCGCTAGAGCCGAGATGTTCTGCTCGGGTATAGCGTTCCAGGCAGTCTATTAGACTCTTGGGCGTGATACCAGCGTGGTGAGTCTCACCCAAATCGAGGGAAATATCCCAGAAGGGATCGATCGTGGTGGAGACACCCTTGCAGGCCTGACACACCAAATCACTCTGCAACATGCCCGTGAAGATTTGATCGATGATGCAGTTGCACTGCGTAGGGCAATTAGTATGGTTACTGGACGAGGATTTGGCACTTTCGTCAGAATTTGCTTTGATACAATGGCGGTGTAAGACATCCAGTGTGGCGATGAAAAACTCGTGAGCGTCCTGTTGCTCGTATCCGGCTAGATGCTTTGCATGATTCCAGATCAAGTGAAGCAGCCGGTGGAGCGAGAGCGGTGAACGAGATCCCGAATAAAATTCCTATTAAGATAAAACTCTACATGGCGTCGTTCCAACAAATAACACTACAACTACCTGAAACAAACGCGATACTTCGCAAACTAAACACTTTAACGAGGACTTGGAATTGCATTCGTGGCGCTCCGACAGGAAATAGTCGCTCAGCAACGGTGTATGTATCAGTGCCTATCGTCACAAAGAGAAGCCATAAAAAATATGATTTATAAAAGTCAATTACACCGCACCTGCACGATGCAGTTCATGAAGCAGGTAGATCCCAGATTGATTAAACCACGCAACCCGAAGCTCTTGTTAGCGCGTACATAACGTCTGCGGGGGCTGCTCAATAGCAGGTTGGTCTCTTTGGGCGTAGGTATCCAAGGCCGGTAGCTTAGACTCTTTTGTAAATCCTTGGACTCTAGCTTACGATTCACTATGGCAATTTCCTGACAACGCGAATCGTAAATAAAGTCCTTGCAAGAGTTACAATACAAGGTTCCATATGAAAGTTCAAGTGCTATAGGATGCTTTTTACCCTTAAGGTGGGCTGTTATGTGCTGTCCGCGACAGCCGAAATAAATACAGTGGAGGCAGGCGTACATCTGAAGCCCATAGTTGCCGCACTCAAAACAGCAACAGGAAAGGGCCTAGAAGCACACAATTGCAAAGTTTTCGGCCGCAATACCCACACACTCACCTTCTTCTCCCTAGCGTCGCCGCTCACGCATGCAGCGAAGAAGGCGTCAATAATACGATACGTGTCAAGGCTCTGCTCTTTTACGTATACCTGGAAGTGCTTGCAGCCAGTCTCGGCCATATCGGATCCACTTTTCGGCATCGACAGCTGCTGCAATAGCTGCTCTGGACGTGCTTGGTTACAACTAGTCGTATCCGCTGGGCTGCAGAACCGGCCGGCTTTTCGCTTTTCAATTTTTTAGCTTCCAGGTAGCTGAATTTGCAATTGTTTTCAATTTACGGGCGATTTGGCGTTGAACGTTTTAGGAACTTAATGCAATCAATATTTAAGGATAAAATCCCTGCACTTTTTTTTTCTCAGATTTCTCTACTCTGCTGATTTCCTCTCGACAGAATATAATTTTTTTTTTTTTTAGTTTTTCCACTTTTCTTTGTTTACCTTTTATGCTGCTTCTTTTCACCTTTCTCAGAATGAACTTACATGATATGATTTTTTCATGTGATAATGAAAATTATAGATAATTTCAAATATTTTCTACTCATTTTTTTTCTTAAATTATGCGGCCAATTTATGTCATCAATTCAATTGAAAAAACGACGGAACTCGACCCCTAAAAATCACCACTTCTTCGGCTTATGAACATTGAAACATTTTAACCAGAGATATTATTTCAACCTTGCAATCCTCAAATATAGCAGTCAATCCCTGTTACCAGTTTTCTGCCAGTTTTTCAATCTAAACTGCAGACGCTTTCCACTAGATTGTTGTTTTATCATTCCATGGTTGGAAGTATTTCACGAAATATTTGGAATGCAAGCGGCAGTGTTGCCATATCTAACAACAGAAGCGGTGTTGCCACGTGGGCACTTTGCTTTGGGGAACATTAGTTTCTAGAAAACTAGAAAACATATGCATATGGTTTGCAATTCAGTTAATTAAAAAAAACATGGAACCTAAAACGTATGTCAAACCCTTAATCAAAATTGCGAATGGGAACACCATGTAGTGCTAATTTTTTTTTGTAAACAATCAAGTATTTTTAAAAAAAAAAATTGGAGAGAGTAACAGCATCAAAGCAGCGCTGTTTTCTTGTTTCTATTTGCTCTTTTCGTTTTTTACGTATCCAACGCCGACGTCGCGTACGCTAATTTACGCACACCGACGGAATGATGCGGAAAAAATATCCCAGTTGATGTTACGGCACATCAAAATATTCTAAAAATGTCAATTTGCATGTAAACAAAGAAAAAACAAGGGCAGCGACCAACGTCGAAATTGCAAGAATTCACATTTCAACGCTTCTCTTCGGCAGCGACATCTTTACATTTTGTTCTCGATTCCCATTAGAGCCCGCGTTATTTTAAGAAACCGTCGCGACCTGATACGTTGGCGACTTGTTCTGTGTTACAGCATAAGGCAATGTTTATCATCATCTTAATTATTGGTCAAGAAGTTGTCTAGAATGATGAAGGTGATCAGAAGGTGCAACATGATAGAAAACAGTATTTGGCCATGCGCAGGTCCGTTATGTTTTTCCAGCACTGCTTTCCAATATATTGCGTCATTGAGGACTAGAATGATGGAAGATGATCAGAAGATGAAACACACTTCTTTTCTACAATCCACTTGTTGTTTTCACTCCGAACAGGAAAATATGTAATTTAGATGTTTAATTTGTTAACTAAAATTAAGTAAACCTTTAATGTTGATTGCAATGACTCAATACAATATAAATAATTATTGTATATTCAATATACTTTGTTCAATTGCCTCCTCTTAAGTATTTCCAGTTCATGAACTTGAACCATATGTGGCGACCTTAATGCTCACCGTTTGACTTCCAAAGTCTCTGGTGACGTAGCTGCGCACAATGAAACCACTTTTTGTTGTTGGTTGGCCTAATCTTGTTTTCTCTCGTTCTTGGGTGCAACACACTTCTTTTCTACAATCCACTTGAACAGAACAGAAAAATGTGTAATTTAGATATGTAAGCCTTTACTGTTTGAAAAGGCTATTATAATTATAATTATTGAAAAGGCTGAATACAATTTTAATAAATGTTGTATTTTCAATATACTTTATATAATTATACAGAATTTTTTTAAAAAATGTAACTAAAATAATAGTAATCAATTCAAAAAAACAGTAGTGCCTATGCAAGAGGTGACAGAAGTAGCTATGCAAGAGGAGACAGAACATACAAAAATAATACTGTAGACATTGGGATTTAAGTAGAAATTTTTCTACTTTTTAAACTATGTAGAACTATGTAGACTTCTACTGGTCAATTGTCAACGTTTGTAGTTACAATCACGGGATGGTTTATGTGAAACGTCGTTGCCACTCTGTATAAGCCTTAAAATGTACGTCGCGTAATATAAACATGTTGTGTGATTGTGCCTTTACTGGCATGGGCAGTTTGAAATCGTTTGAATTTTAACATCAGTCGGGACTGGATTAGTTAAAAGTTTCCGTAGCACTTTTTATTTTAGTTGAAAGTGTGACATTTAATTAAAATTTGAACATACTTTCAGAGTTCCTGCAAAAATGAGCAGTGATGGATACGATACACCCCAAAAAACTAAGTTGATATCCTCCTTGTCAGGCTTTCTACCACAAAAAGGTAACTGCAATGGTGTAGGTAGCCCCATCAACAAAAGCAGAAAGTCGCTTCGCGCGCGTACACCCCGTAAGAGCCAATCGCTTTATAGCGCTACATGCTCGTCTTTCCACATATTTCCAAACCAAGTTACCAATTCACCTCCGGCAAAGCGCTTCCATAAAGTACGAAATCCATTTGAAGCTGCGTTGACTGAACGTTTGCATCTGCCACTAATTGTGAGGTAAGTTCTTAGTGCAAAATAATAAAAGAATAGCTATTTAGTTTCACTTTTAGTCCTTCGCTTTTTCAACGTCCCACGACACCTCAGCTATCATCCACACAATTTGAGTGGACGATCGAAGACGTGTCGTCACTAAAGCCCACACATTTAGAGCCTCATGAGACACAGTTTCAGGATTCGCCTGATCCAGACTACGAGGCAAAAGCTCAGTCGGCCATAAGCTCGTACTTCAAAGAGCAGCAAATCGTTCCAAGTCCTGTGGAATGTCCGTTGCGCGCTCAACGTATAATACTCTCGGAGTTGAATGGTAACACACCCATTACAAAACCTGGTCGCCGTATTCGTGACTGCGGTACTCAAACCGAGCTGTCACTACCACTAGTTCTTCCCAAGAATTTGGAGGAAGCTCTGAGGGCATACTTACAACCTCATTTAGCAGGAAATGTTGAGAATGAGTCAACGCCAATAATTCAAGTTGATCGCGTAAACAACGATTCGAACGGCGAATCTAGCGGGCACTTTAAGGACACTTCTTTACGACGAAAACTATTTGACATGCACAATATAATTGTGCTAGATGGAGAGAGTAAAGTATCTGCTGTGGGAAGTGTATTTTGCCACTCCAACTCCAGTCCTATGTCTCTGGACCCTCAAGAGCACACAGCTATCGCAGGGAAGTTATCTGATTCGTTGGACAAAAGTTCATTCGGTTCACTTTCTCCAATATCAGCCAGTGATGGTCTGTCAATATCGCCTCAATCACCACACAGCGGAAAACGGAAGTCGCGACTAGGGAACTTTCTAGATTTTTGTGAAACGGAGGCACTATCACCAATCCTTCCACCAGCACGTAACGCGTTCTCCAAACGCAGGTCGTTGAAGAATTTCAGTAATACTGCGATTTCTAATGAAAACTATCGATCAGCAGCTAACGTCAGCGAACAAATAACAGATGTTTTGAATTGCGATGAACTAAATAAAAGTGAAAAATTCTATGTACATCAAAGTTCGCCAACTTCAAACGGATTGTCGATTGCAGATCTTACCGCCGATAATAGCATTAACATTAAAGTCAGTCGTCTTGCTGTAAACGTCGACCAATCTCTGGCTGTGAAGGAATCTGAAAAGAATGCAGGCCCAAAAAAATGTTCCGATGTGGTTCTGTTTCTAAACGAGGACACAAACGACATACTCGATGTTGATGACGAAGATCTGCAGATAAGTCAATTATCTGGACACAGTTCTACATGCAGCTCAGCGAACTCAGATACTCCGCGTGGAAAACGTCGTTCCGCAAGTCCCAAAAACCTATCACAGTCCTTCTCTACTAATTGTTACGAAGAAGACGAAACGGAGGATCAAGAGAAAATTGAGCAGCAATCCAAGCAATTACAGGCTTTGTTTAAATCAGATTCACGAATGATTACTGAAAAAGGGAGAAATGAAGTATTAAGTCCTACGGTTGCTCCCAAGGACGCTACTTCAGAGCAACGCCTCTTATTTTATCGAACCGACAGCGGTTTTAATGAAATGACTTGCAGCCAACCAACGCATACCGATGAACTCTTCAATAAAGTTCCGGAAGCTATGGAATGCGACATAAGCATGGCCTGCTGCTCAACACCATCCAAACATATCACCGACGCCTTTTAAGGACTCTTACGGTACTTTAATAAATTAGTTCATGAGTAAGTGCCAACAGAAACACATTTTGCAATACACACATAAATTCTAAACCTAAGTTAAGTTTTGGCCACACTTTTGAAAAAAGTAAAAGATATTAAAAAGGACCAGTAAGACTGATGAATGAAGGATCTATCAACAAATACCAGATTCAATTAAAAACTCATTTATTCTGCTATTTAATATTGTGTGCTTACAATTTTAACTCTATTTATACGCATTTATAGCTTAGGTTTCAATTAGATCAATTAAATTAATACATAATTACTCAATGTTTAGAAGACTTTATTGTCAGATTTTAATTAAATATTTGCATTTAGATACATACATATACAATTTACATCATCATCTGCTGTAATTCATATTATCCAATTATTTTGTAATCGAGATTTTAAAAGTAATAAAACATGCTTGTATCATGAATCAAGTAGTAAACTAAATTTTTTCCTATGCTGTATGTAGATATCTAGCAAGCTGTGTCGCTATGAACAGTTTTAGACAAAAATCTTGAAAATAAAATGGTTTGGCATAAATTGGGGGGAAAATGCATAGAATCCATCTGAACACTAAATTCAGCAGAATCTTTTCCTTTAATTTGATAGAATACGTTGAGCAGCTGCAAGGTTTCATAGTGACCTGCTACAATGTGAAAATGTGATTATTTTATAATGATATTTATGCCACTTATTTTATAAATTGCTCTCTTGAAAATGTAATGAAATTACTACACTTTTCTCACTAACTCTAGAAGCGTCACATGTAAATCAAAACGCATAAAGGGCTAATTAGTTGAACTTTCCGTGACAGAGCAGGGCAGATTGAACTGTCAAAAACAAAGTCAGACTTATGGGATATGCATGTAACCGATTAGTAGAACTTTGACATGGCATGGCAGAGCAGAAAACTCAGATCGATTCTGATATTTGAGGAATTTCTGCTATGTGACAGCTGAAGTCGTGATGCCATTTGTTTGTTTTGATTTGAAAACAACGAAGTGAGCTGATGATATCATGGGTTTTGAAACTAAATTAAATATTCCGAAACCTAAAATAAATATTAATATAGGACTTAATAAAATAGTAAGCAGTTGTTTACATTTGAGCGAATGTTTTTAAAGTTCTATTATTGTATTTGTATTATATTGTATATAATATATATTGTATATAATATTTATATATTGTATTGTATTATATTAGTATATATCTAATCGTATAAATATGAAATAATTTTTCGATTTGTGTGCGCTTTCAACAGCACACGCATTCAACAGTAGCAAACCGTATATAATAAATTATTTAAAAGATATGACTTCTTAAAATGTTTAGCGGTAAACTTCGAATCGGTAAAAATTAAAGAAAAATAGAAGATTTATTTAGATTTAGAAGACTTGCAAGGTCTAATACCCATATAATTCGGTTTACAATGCCAACTTTCTTCATTATTTTAAGCTGAAAATAAACTATGCTAAAAAACATTAAAAATTAAACATAATATGTACTACTCACGTTCACCAATTATCAAGGATTGTAGTTTGATATCCTTTGCGAATGTGGGATTAAAGTTATTCACAAGATATTTACATCAAAATATTACCCGCCAACGATGACAATATTCAGACGACAAGCAAAATTGTGGCAATGAATCAGAATGTGGCAACACCTTTGTTTACAAATTTTCCAGTTTTTGGTTTTCTTTCCCTTCACCCTCCTATGTTCTGCTATGTCAAGTTTTTGAGAAAAGTTCAACTAACTAGCCCTTAATTCTTAGATTGCATAGACATTATCTATAACATTTCTGAATTTCACTTGACACTTTCTGATGTACAAGTGACACTCTGAAAGTGAAAAAGATTTAGAATTTCTGGAGGAAAGTTGTGATAATGTATTTTTCGCACAACATATTTCTTCTTTTTCTTCTTTTTTTTTTTTTTTTTTTTTTTTGAGATATTGATTATGTCCCACGATGACAGGACTGCTTGGCCAATCAGCTGAGGATTATAAAGCCATTCAAAAACGCTGTTTTGGTGATCCTTCAATCACTCGTCTTTTGGAATTTTAGACTTTCCAAAATTTAAATATTTATATTGGCTACAAACATATTTCTAATAGATTAAACCGATTGTAACAGAGAAAAGTTGGAATAATTTTAACATCATACAAATAATGGCGTTATAATCCTTTGTACTGACAATAAGATCCTTCGCTTGAAGATGTAATAGAAAAAAAAATTCTACTTCTATTAGTTTTCATACGGAAACGTGCGTAACTCATATAGGGTACAGACGGTAAGTTTAAAGCATCTATGGTTTAAAGATATTTTTGTTTTTCTCCCTTTTATTTTTTACGCGTTGAACGCAGATGTACGTGGAAATAATATTGACTGAAACGCACTAACGCGGCGAAAAAACTCAAATTTCCATTTTTGCTTGCGTTACAAAGTAAAGTTGGTAGTATGGTTAATTTTATTTGAAGTACCTTTTGACAGCAAGACAGTGCATTGTGCTCTCACAACAGCACAGTGAGCAATCCTAATAACAACAAGCAAAACGTCGTGACGTTCCATTCAGTTCTTTTGGTATCGTAACTTTTCGTTCTTAGCCATGGCTAATTTTAAACACTAGAGAAAATAATAATTGTTGCTTCAAACGCGTTTATCGTGAGCTATGCCGCAATAAAGTTTGGTGCAAATGTTTAATAATATAAAAAAATATATGGCGAGTTAATTAGTTAATGCAACAACAGTTAGTAAAGCCCTGTCAAGTTAGTAAAGTAACGTCATATGCTAAAATGCATTGGAGCCAGCGGAGTATGCCTGATAACCACGACAAAAGTTGCTCTTGATTATAGAACAAAATGGTGAGTGCGTTAGTATATGCTGCAGTAATTGCTTTCCCCCCAAAGCTGGTTGCTCTATTTGTAAGCTGCGAGGAAAATATTTAATTGGATAAAAAGAGAATGGGTGCTAGATGCCCGCAGTTGCAGGTGAATCGTTTTTTTGTAACAATAGCGAAAGTTGGCATCTTTCTTAAAAGGATAGAAAAAATTTGTTGGTCTTTAAATTTATCTTCTCCGCATTTTTTTCGTTTTATAGCGATTTTATTGGTAGGGATTAAGGCAGTTCTAGTGTTAACTTAAACAGAATACAAATAAGCTTATAAAATCGTAATTATTATTGTCTAATGAGTGTTTTAAATTGGCTCGGTTGACATTATCTGTCGCTGGTGATTCTGAAGGCAAGAATTATATTGGCTAATACCGATATTAGTCAGTTTCCACATAACACATTCTCTAGAATAAGTAAGAAATTTGGACTTTGTTGGACTAATTCCTTTAGCTGTGAGTGTGTGTTAGCGAACAGGTTAAGCTATCGGATGACCGGTTCGAAATACTTGAAGGTGCAGGCAAGAATCTGGCACACTGACATGTATTTCACTGCAGCAGAAAATTTAAGTAACCAATATATTTTCTCTTGCTATGTTAAAGCTGACATAATTGATCTAAGGGAAATGAAGAAATGCAATCTGCATACATTCATTTGTGATGTTTATGATTTCAATATCATTAGAAAGCCAACGATTTCATTCATTACACATTCGCATGTCTTTTGTCTTATTGCATTTACTATACATACTATTATTAAATTTACATTACAATTCGTTATGTGAAGGCCTTAAATGAAAAAGCTAGATCGAAAAATACGTCTATGTAAACCGGCTTTAAGTGTAGATAAGCTGCAAATACACATTTGTAACAACAACGATACTCCACAGGAGTTAAAGTGTTACGGGCAACATTAGAGGACAGTCTCTCTCTCTACGACATGTAGTCACTACTTTAGTTTATTTACTTCTGACGGATTGTGTCATTTTCCCCTTGTGGCGGCTACTGACTGCATCAGTTGTATACCTTGAAATCTGCCTTTGTTTTGACTTATTTATTGAAGATAGTTCAATCCTTTTTCTTTTATATGTAAATCAATATACATACCACATAATCTATGCCACTTTGAATATATTCGCTAATGGGCGATTGTTTGAATGCATGTCTTTAAATTATTTCTATATTATTCAATACTAAAATAAATTAACCTACCCGAACTCAGCAAATTCCAAAAAAGAACGATTCTACATGATTCTTAATCGTATGTCACGAGTCAATTATGGAATATAATATATGTATGAGGTATGTATATATATATACATATGTATGTATGTATGTATGTTTGAAGAGAATGAATACGTTGGTGCGTAGGTTTTTATTTCATTGAAATAATGTTAAATTCTGATAAAATCTTTCATGTGTAGCTCGAACAAATACAATATTACATGAGCTTTAAAAGTAAACCATGAAAATTATTTAGTTAAAATTTAGTTGGTAATTGCTTGAAGCAGAAACTATAGTTTGTGGTTTACAGTTTTGGATGAATTTGTTGCTTAATTCTACTTTCTAACGTGTGTTAAGAGAGCACCGATTGTTCAATCAACTCCGTAATCAGCATGTAAAGAAGTTAGTTTAGCTATTCCTCTCCGATTTCTAGTTTCGTTCACTACATTTTTCTATTGTGTATGAATTAAGCGTTGAGACTTGTTAAATTTAATTGATAATTTCTAATGCTATTTTGCATGAAGAAAGATTAATGTTTCTTTTCTTTAAAGAGAATATGAAAATGACTAGTGATGTCGATCCACTATTTGAGCGTTAACATCATCGTCTCTGCTTAACATACACAACAATAACTCATAACGACATTTGCACTCAGTGAATTTCGCAAAGTTGTTTGTGAAATTACCTTTTGATCAAAAGTGTTTTCGAGTTGCTGAAACCTCATCACAGACAGAAACATGGTTTCTGCATAATAAAAGAAAGTATAAAACGTATATTAATGTAAAACGCAGATATAATATGTACATACATATATATCTACATGTGCATGCAATATACATATCTACAGAAACGATGGATTGGGTTGTGTTATCAGTCGGGCGGCCTCCATTTTTATTAAAGGTGTGCGAATTATTGCAGTTGTTTTTGATGTTAGTGGCAGATGCAGCTGTGTTATGGTTGGATCTGTGAATTCGGTTGCAGTACTTTTTCGCAGAATTTCGGCGATGTTCATTTATGTTAGAGGGATGATGAAAATATTCAAATAAATGTCAATAATGAATTCGACTAGAGTTAATTTTTTGTGGTATGATTTATGTTCAGTTTGTGATAATAAATGTAACCAACTAAAAGAATGTCTACTTCATTTTTGTGTAGTTGTTCTAGAGAAATCAGTTTGCATGCATAAATTTTCTGGTTTATTATGTTTGATGATAAGTTAGTGATATTAATCGATTTTAGTGCAGTGATTGTACCCTGTTCCAAAGATCTAAGTGAAACGTCTTTTTTTAACACTTTTAGCATTTTGAACCCGGAATGTTTTCGAGGCCATAGCGGACAGCTGCATCAACTCGCCACAACAATAACATGTGTTTTTACTATACGTAAACAGCTGAAAACGTTTCGCTTGATTGCGCCTCTAACAGCAGCAAATCAAAATCATTCAAAATGGTTAAAGGCATTCTAGTAAATCGAAAAAGTGACGAGATGCTGAAAAATCAGTTGAAGATGGAGCATGCGGATCTCGTAGCTGAAATGCAAACAGTGGAAAACCTGCCTACACATGAGCGTCTGCAGCTAGCACGACTGTAAGTGAATTGCTGTGTGTACGAAGGATATTTGAAATTTGACAAAATTAACTTTCTTTGTTCATCTAGACGCCGCACACAACAGTTGAAAGCCGCTCGACAAAAAGAAAAAGAGTGGATGAAATTGCAACGTGCTAAAGGTGTGGCGCCTTCATTGAATGGCTCCACTACGCATCACTTCCGCTCCTCATTGAGTCGCCACATATCGTTCGAGAACAGTGTCGTTCTGCTGGAGGCTGCCAGTCGCAATGACATGCAGGAGGTGGCTGACCTTTTGCAGCATGGAATCACGCCGGATGCTGCCAACGAAGATGGTCTGACGGCGCTGCATCAGTGCTGCATTGACAACAACGTGGAGATGTTGAAGCTGCTGCTGCAGTACGGTGCTAATGTAGACGCCCAGGACAGTGATAAGTGGACGCCGTTGCATGCTGCGTCTACATGCGGTCACTTGGAATTGGTGCGAATATTGATCGAACATGGTGCGAACTTGCTTTCGGTGAACACGGACGGGAATATGCCATACGACCTTTGCGATGATGAGAATACGTTGGATTTTATTGAGGCTGAAATGTCAAAGCGTGGCGTTACCCAAGAACTGATCGACGAGACGCGTTCATCGACGGAGCGACAAATGCTACGTGATCTAGCAGATATTGCTCGTCTGGGTGGAGACCTGGAAGAGCCCGATTGTCAGGGCGCTACTCCAGTGAGCTAAACCGAATCTCTTTCTGTGTCCTCGCATCTCTTTATATAGGCAAATCTTGTTACACTTGCAGCTTCATATTGCAGCTGCAAATGGTTACACTAGAGTTGTGGAATTTCTGCTAGAATCGCATGTGAACGTTGATGCGCTGGACAAGGATTTGTGGTCACCGGTGCACGCGGCTGCTTGTTGGGGGCATGTAAGTTTCTCGTTGCGCAATTGTTAACGTCGCTTTAATACTCCGTTTGTAGCTGGAAGTACTAGAGTTGTTGGCACAGTTTGGCGCTGATTTGAATGTGAAGAATAAGGACGATGAAACGCCTTCCGGTAGTGTTTTTTTATAAAATTAATTATTTCATAGTATATTACTATTAATTATTTCAAAAACAAATAAACTCTGCTTAGACATATGCGAGGATCCCGAAATCCGTGAACGCATAGAACAACTGAAAACGGAACAAGAAAGCAAACGTTTAGCAGAAGCGCAACGACGGCGGGTGCGTCGATCTCAAAGCAATAACACAAGGTTTGTTGTAACTAAAAATCTTACGCATGTACTTAAAAAAATAGTATAAACTAAACCAATAACTAATTTCAGAGCACAATCTGTCCGTCGCACATCATTACGGGATAAAACACTAACAACCAAAAAAGATGCTGTTGAAGAGGCGCGCCTTCGATTGCAAGCACAAGAAGTATTAATAGCTCCTGATAGTCTGACATTGGAGCCTCCTCTCAATGCTGCCACCCTATCTGCCACTACTAACCCTGGAAACATAGAAACTAACTCTACAAATGATAAAACGCAGAAGAAATGGACTGCACTCGACACAAATGGCGACATTCACTCTTCAGCGACTAATTCCAAAAATCAAAATAACAATACAATATATAACAAGGAGAAGAAGTTCAGCCCCAGTCTTGCCTTCACTAACGGTCCGCTTGTGACTCAAATAGTTGCAACGCCCGATTGCATCGATTCATTACCACGTCGGCCGCCAGACGGAAAAGAAACCGATAACGAAATGCTTCCGAATTCAAATGTTGTTGGCGTTGAGCAAAATAGAATTCATTCATCCGCATCATCTGCTGTTGGAGCCTCAACTCGTCATGCAGCCGCTGCCAGCACTTCGGAAGCATGGACAGCACTTGGGCCCACCAAAGAGCCAGCCAACGGTAAAATTAATGTGCAAGTGACTGTGTTAGTAGGTGAGTGAATAAACTCCACTCGCACCGTAACAATTTTGTTTCATGTTGGCGTATCCTTAGCACAGACAATGCATAATTTTATTTATTTTAATTCCGTACATTTCGTCTCGTTTTTCATATATGTATAACCTCCATCATGTAAACGTCCACGTCCAATAACAATCGAATCCAATCGTTCTCATTCTATCAGACACAACAAGCACACATCGTCATCTCCACAATGTGTCTCAGCTGCCGCAGCTTGAGTCGAGTTCTTTTTCAGGCGCTACTTTGGCCAATTTGAAGAAGCAGCGCTCCCATTTACGCTCATGTATTCTTAATGAGAATGGTTCTGTTTTAGGAGCCGCCAATAGTACTGCGAGCACTGCTGCCAGCGCTGCCACCCACAGCAACAACATTCCTTCGGGTGAAAGCTCTTCAGTGGTTAGTTTGAATCCGGCGTTGATGGACTTCATGGATGTGAACACAAACGATACCAACTCGGCATTTTCCGTAAATAGGTTCAGTGGAGTGACTGGAGACGTAGTGAGTGACAGTACGCGATCAAGGAAATGTTGCACGGTTATGTAAGACGAAGTTACGTCGATTTTAATAATGCACACATCTAGCATATCATTTGTACATATTCCATTTGAATATTATTTGTTTTGCTTGAACACATGTATATAAATATATGTCTAAAGCAGTTGCTGGCGTGAATTAACGTGTAAAACTAGAGCAATTATCTTTAAAACTGATAGTTATTAACACATAACGACAATTAAACCAGTTACTTTGCAAAAGAGATATGTTTTATGGTTGTGGGAAGTTTATTTATTCTAAGTAAAACTTTAAAAAATCTTTCGTATTAGAAAAAGTGAAAACGATTTATTCCAAGAAGCATTCCTTTAGTTACGTGTTTAATTTATAACTTTATTTAATCTACAATTTAGCCACTTTTCTTACCAATGCATCACGATTGAAGTACATCAAAGACATAGCTATAATTATTTATTTATATACATATGTATTCATATATCTAGTTTTAATGAATGTTATATTACAATATGCGGAAGTGTCTTTTAGATTTACTTTGTTATTAAAAGCGACTGCTAGAAGCCACTGTTGGTATTGACTTATTTATTGAAATTTAAAAAATTGTCTGTTGTTTAAGTATTGCCTTTTCATATAATCTAAGCATATCTAATTAACTAGATATGTATAATTAATAGCTTTTAAAATGTTCATGGCCTTTGACATTCGCTTAAAAAGTGTTTATATATAAATAATGTATACATTCTGCTAAACTAAATTATTGAGTTAGTTACAATTCTTATACAAATTATTAAACAAATTCATAAATAAATCAAATTTTTACAGTTCTATAAAGCAATATTTGTTACACAATCGTTGCTATTTATAATTGTAGTTATTAAACTAAGATCAAATCAAATTGTATGCAGTGAAATAATGAAATATATATTCAAGACGTTTTAGACATTGGTATCTCAACGTTTAATTAAATCCTTTCCAATTTAAACATGAAAATATATAGAAAATCTAATGAGTATAAATTAACGAATGTTTTTATATCATCGTTACATTTTCATTAATTTTGTTTTTTATAAATATCCAATAAAAAATACTTTGGAAAGTTCTGTTGGGAAATTAATTGACAGTGTTGGTTTCAAAGGTAAGTTGGCAACTTTCAAAATTTATATTGATAAAGAACTGTCAGTTAAAAATGGACACCCCGCGGGAAGAGTTTATTTATAATATCTGCAGTGACATTCTATGAACGTTGTGTCGATGTCAAAGCGACAATGAGTCGGGAAGATACCGATACAAATATTTATAAGGGACTCCAAAAGTACTTTGGACACAAATCTTTCAAAAGCCAGCTGCAAGAAGAAGCAATAAAATGTGCAGTAAATGGTAAGTTGTTGGTATTTAAAAGAAATCTACTGTTTTCAAGAGCAATGATAATTGTAAAAATAGGCAATCGGGACATCTACGTAAGTATGCCGACAGGATCCGGAAAGTCTTTGTGCTTCCAATTGCCTGGACTTCTGTCAGAAAAATACATCACAATCGTCTTCTCACCATTGCTAGCACTGATTAAAGATCAAATTGATCACTTGGCCAAAAAGAAGATTCTTGCTGATTCTCTTAATTCAAAAATGTCGCAGAAAGAACGTGAACGAGTAGTTAACGACCTAAAGTCCAAAAAGCCTAGCATACGATTTCTGTACATAACGCCGGAGCAAGCTGCTTCGAACAGCTTCCGAGAACTTCTGGAGTCATTAGTTAAGTACGATAAAATTGCTTTATTTGCCGTCGATGAGGCACACTGTGTGAGCCAATGGGGACATGACTTCCGACCTGACTATCTGAAATTGGGCGAACTGCGTAAGAAGTATCTAGAGATACCGTGGATAGCACTCACAGCAACTGCCTCAAAGGAAGTGCGTGAGGATATATACAAACAACTAAACCTTCGACCACCTGTATCAGTCTTCAAAACTTCAAGCTTTCGCGCAAATCTTTTCTACGATGTAGTTTTCAAAAACTCAATTGAGGATGACTTCAAGCACTTGGCCGCTTTTTCCAAATATTGCTTAGATATGGATTCGTCAGTGAAGGAAATTTCAGCGTCGAAACGTAGCTGTGGTATCGTATATTGCCGTAAACGTGAAAACGCAGAACGCGTAGCGCATGGAATTTCACGGCAAGGCGTTTCAGCTATAGCATACCACGGTGGTTTGAAGTCTTCGGAACGGATACTTGTGCAGGAGGAGTGGATGAGTGGTAAATACAAAATCATTTGTGCTACCAACAGCTTTGGAATGGGTGTCGACAAGGCCACCGTACGCTTTGTTATTCACTGGGACATACCTCAAAACATTGCAGCTTACTATCAGGAGTCAGGCCGAGCTGGGCGCGATGGTTTGCAGTCATTCTGTCGGCTGTATTACTCCCGTGATGATGTCAAGTCGATTCACTTTCTGCTACAATCAGACTTAAATAAACATAAAAACACACAGAAATCCGAGCAATCTCAACGCGCCATTAAAAACTTTGACAAAATTGTGTCATATTGTGAAATGTTGTGCTGCAGGCACCAACTTTTTTCGAACTATTTTGGCGATCCAATTCCAGATTGCGTAAAGCAATGCGACGTTTGCAAGCATCCGAAACAAGCAGAAAAAGCTCTTCAAATCTTCCATCAGTTAAGCATGGATGCGTCTTTTAAATCGAGTGTGAACCTGCAGGACAGCGAAGATCTGTACGAGGGTAAGTAACACACTTTAATCATACGGTTTTTATAACAAAAGGAGTCGTCATAGGGGGGCGTTCTGGGCAAAAGCGATGTGCACAGGAATATTCTGAAAATGATTCGGATAATGAATCTGACATTGCAACGAGCAACCTCAAAAAGAAAGCAAAACGCGAGACCGAGGAATTCATTAGGAAACAGTTTCAAATTCGTAGAGACTTGAAGGCAGCTATGGAACTAGATAACGAGTCGCAGGCGCGAATTGCAAAGGTAAAACAAGCACAATCAACGTCAGTCAAAGTCGCTGGCCTTAAAATTGCAGTACGGGAAAGTTACCTGCAAGCACTCGCAGATGCAATGAGAACAAATGTTGAACAAAGTAAGCACGATTCGCCAGCAAGTGCACTGCGACATAGAGATTTTGAAGACATTGCCTTGGACATTGAATACGAATGTTTTTCCAGGAGCAGAGTAGCTAATCTCTATCGTCTGTCTGTAGCCAAAGAGGTAGAAATATTTAAACTATTCATTTAATTACAATACAAATTGTGGATTCATCTTCCCAATAGCTATCTATTATACGGAAGGACTCTTCCAATGGCGCACTGTTTCACTTATTAAAGACATACATTCCAAAGCCTGAAGTAAGTAATCGACGTGTATGGAACGGTGGAAGTGTGGAATATTTTCAGCAGAAACTCGAGGAGTTGGAAAAGAGTCGACCGGAGATGGTAGGACAATCTGCAGCTTCTGTACCGACATCATCAAAACCTTTACCAAAAGCACTGCGTCAGAAGAAAAACTATAAGAAAGATCTGAATATCCAAACGAGTATTGATCGATTTTTTGAAAAGACAAAAATCGATTCGAATGACGTTGATGAGGCTAGCGAAGTGACTAATGGAATCATAAATACAAATAACTGCTGTCAGTCAGATACTGCAGAAGACGGTAAGTACAAAAGAATAGAAAGGAGTGCAGACAAAAGTCACTAACGAATGCTAATACTATGGGTATATTATGGAAATAGAAACTTCGCCTACAACTGAGAATTCTTATATTAAGAAGGAGAATGTTGATAATGAGCGTATAAACTCGGTGGAAAAATTCCGGAAAGGAACTTCGGAGGAAGGTTAGTTGAAGAATTTAATAATATGTGAATTAATCTATTTAATAATATATGTATTATAATTATACTATGATAAATGCAGAAAGTGATGTTGCGGGTAAATCTAACTCCTTAGAAGCCTCCTTAGAATTTCCAACTGCAGAAAAGTCATCTCTCGATAAACCTGGATGTGATAATGAGCACCTAAATTCGCTAAGTAGTAAACATGAGCATCATGAGAATATAAATAAAATTGTAAAGAAAAATTCGTGTGATGAAAGCGTGAAAGATGCAAAAGAGTTGTCACTTCACCAAGGCACGCATGAAAGAAAACCCGCTTCGAGTAGTAATAATCATAAGCCGCAAGGTTTGTCCTTAAACGAAGCGAAGGAAAGTTGCAGACGAAAATTGGAGAAACAAGTCGCTGCCAAAGAAAAGTGCGATATAAGTAAATGTGTGGTGGAACTTTTAAATCCGTATTATAAGCGTAAAATAGCATCCAAAGAACTATTTAAAGTAATTGCCAAACGCCTGACAAAACGCGTCTGCGAGAAAAAATTAGGTAATATGTTAAAAATCTATAACATCATTTATAAAATCTTTCATATCGCGAAACTTTATTTCTAGACTCCAAAAACTGTAAAAAGTTTATCTGGAATACGTTTCAAAATGTTAATGAGATAACCAACAACAAGGACATCGATAAGTATTTTCCAGAAAAGTAGCAAATTTTTTATGCATACATTGGCTGAGTTTTTTAATGAACTATATATGTTTCGGTATTCATTCAAATAAAATGAGGAAAATTTCATTATGTCGAAACATTAAGCAAAATATTAAGTGAAAGAACACGTTAAATTATGTATATAAATTGTAACAAAATATCATGTTATAAACAGAAAACACACAAATTGGAAAGTTTGCAAATTACCCATAACCTGCAGAGAAACTTTGAGAAACCCGGTTAGGAAGTGCCAAATTGTATGGCGAAAACTTACATATACAGTTCATTAAAAACCCAGCTATTAAAAAATACTAATTTACTAATTCCTAAGCTTATGTGAACAGCACTAGGTTTTTAATACTCGGTAAAATTATAAAATGTCGAGTTAAAATCAAACGAGAATTTCTGCAGGATATTCTCAAAATTCAGGTCGAAATTTTTTACTTGTTAATATATTATGTAGCTTTTAACGTTTATAGTTTAATTATTGTATTTAAGTTCAAAAGATTCATATATTAAACATAATATGTATTGATAGTCAAATTCAAAAAATTAAAATTTTGCCATTTACCTTGCTAAATTTTATGTTTTTTGGAAAGCTAACATAACTTTTTTTGTAATCCTGGTGCTGCAACGTCGGCCAATTACAACTGTTATCACTCTATCGGAAAATAATTAACACTAAATTAAAATAGAATTTTTAAAAAACGGAACGTTACGAAGGGAAGAATAGAATTTGGATTCGTCAATTTGGTAATGCGTTCACTTCCAATATTTCTTGGAAATGTAGGGTTTTTTGGAAATTATGAGAGAAGTAACATTTTGGAATATTTTACGTTAAATTCTCTTTTAAAAAATCAGTGTTGCCGCGAACCAAGAATGATAGAAGAATATTTTCTATCATTCTTGTCCGCGAACAATATATTAATATCTTTTTGTATAAAAGACATCAATCGAGATTTTGGTTTTTTGGTTTAAGACATAAAAACTTTTCCAATTTGTTACACAAAGTGTAATATAAAGTCGACTACTAATTTTTCTGATTAACAAGGCCTTATGGGGAACCACCAATAACTTCGAAGGAATTGATTTCTACAACCGCAGCTATTTGGGTGTAGTAATCTTTACATCAGACTTTCGTATTGTCGCAGTGAACTTTTACATTGAGGTTTAGGTGTATTATAGTTGTTTTGCTTTTTATTAGTTTGAAGATATTAAACTTAAGTGCAGTGTATGTATATTTTTATCTATGAATGCGTAAAATAATTGTGCAGCGTTAGTAGCTTTTTTTTTGTTTTTTCGTTATTTTTTGATATGCGGTTATGTAGTTGTAGATATTTTTAATTGAAAATTTAAGAAAAGGCTTTCAGCAACACTGATTTGGAAAGAATCAGATGCATGGAAATCTTTGAACCAAATTGTAGCTACCAGTGTTGCCGCGACCAGACAACAGTGAGGTTGTGTTGGGATTGATTGCGGATTTGTTTCCTTTGGTTGTTGCCGTCTTTAGCCTTTTATTTTGTTTAGTTTTTGTGGTTACCGGATTTTGTTTACTACAGCTACCTTTTGTGGTAACTTTTTTTCAATAACTTCGCTAATGTTTGTTTGACCGAATTGATGGTTAGTGCTTGGTGTTAAAGAAATTTAGTGCGTTAAAAATACTGTATTGTACAAGTGCCATCTACTAGCCAACTACCAGACGTTTTGAACATATGTAACACCAAACTACCTTTGTATACGCTGCATGCAGTGTTGTGATATCTGGTTAAGCCTATTTAATTCTATATCCGTTTAAAAAAAAAACGGATATATTTAGCTTATTTATTAAGAATGAAAAAGTCGCTTAGAATCTCGTGAAATTTGCATCGATTTTGTGCGTAGGCAGTCATCAAGCCGGTTTTCAGTAAGCAGCCAAGAAGAGTCTGCAACTCAATATTTGATTTTCGGCTGCATAACTGGAGAATCCCGTTGTTGCCATGAGAGCATCTTTAGAACGTAATATGCCGACATTAAAGCCCAGCAGAAGGAAGCTACAACGGACTCGAAAGAGCTTGCCACTTCCGAAGTGGTCAGACTGGCATTTTATTCTGTTAACTGTTCTGACGGTGTCTGAGTCATCGGTGGTTGTCGCCACGCAAATTTATAGCATCGAGAGCAATACATCACTCCACACAAGTGCAGATGCTGCTGTCGCGCCACATACAGCGGCTCTCGCAGCACCAGTTGCAGCTACTTCGATTCTGGAACAATTCAGCCCCAACTGCAGCGTGGTAGCGCATGTATTTGTGTCGAATGGAATCGACGCAACAGAGATTCCTCAAAAGCCCAATAATGGTAAGTACAATCGGATCTAGATAAATAAATCCATTCCCGTGGTAATCATCTATTATCGATAATCGGATCTGCCGCCCAGCGATCTCCGGCAACTCGCTGACAAGTAGCTTGCAACCGTAGAGTCGTAAAAAACAAGTATCAGAAAAATGTGGTCAATCTACTTTAAACATTGCAGCGTACAGGTCGTGTTGGATCTATTTTCATTCTTAGATACTCTTCGACGTTCATTCCCTTTGAGACTGCCACATCCACAGTTTATCGACATGTGTGTCGTTTCGCTCAGACGGATACAGGACCGAACGCCCAATATGAATGTGTGTGTCCACAGTCGACTTTTCATAAACGAATGTCTGCGCCCGGCGCTTTTCACCTCACATTATTATTATTCCTTTCGGCCGAACTTCGCACAAGCTACTTCGCCTTGCAACATGCCTGGTGGCGCTATTTCTGTGAATGATTTCGAAACCTTGCTTTAGATCCATACCACATTCCGCACTGAAGTGCTTGTGTTGGTGTCTTAATATAATGCTTCTTTTCGTCTTTCTCTCCTTTTTACGTTGCGCCTTTTACCTTTTTCATGTCTGCATTGTTGCTGGCCGTTTTCCTTGTCCTTTTGTAGAAAATTTACCTGAACCTTTATGTTTATTTATGGATTTCCACCGGCTGAAACCGAACTAAGGAAGTACATATTTTCCTCATCGCAGACTCGACCAGGTTTCTTAAAGTTCTTGCTAGAGGCACTTGTATATACACGTTATTACATTTCCATTTATTATGTGGTAGTTAACGAAGTCATATTAGCAAAACCTTTAAACCATTTACTATTAAAACCAAATTAACGACTTCGCTAATAGAGCGAAATGAATCGATCGTTTACTGGCTTGTCGAAGCTCCAAATACATCTACAATATGCACACTCGTACAATTTAACGCGATTATAAAATTAATTAATATTAAAAAAATTCTCAATTAAAACATGCGAGCTGTTTTTTTCCTTCCCTGACATAATTAAGAATCACTATCGAAGAAGTTGTTAGATAATAACACAGTTTGTTAAATCATTCGTCATAATTAAGTATTTTATTCTTTATAGTTGTCTTTATACCGCCAAAAAATATTTACTGTACAAATAATTACTGATGTGGAATAAATGATACATTATAATATAATAACAAATATCTTTATCCTGCTTCTCTCGTTTAGACTCTAAACTTTAGAGTTAAAGGACTCAGCGAAGATTTTAAGTGTGTGTGGTCCACTCAGGAAATAAATGTCTCTCTGCGTCCGACATAAAAGTGGCGGAGAAAATTCACTAAACAAACCAACAACGCCACAGACAAAAAGACCAAAAATTCCAAGGCATGTCAATGAAATATTTTCAAGAGCTGGCGAGAAGAGCGGCGAGAATCGTTGAATGGCACAAGAGAGCAAGTACACAATGGTTTAACATTCTCCACGAAGTCTGTTTGTTCGGTTGAACACCTTACTTTATCTAAAAAAATTAAGAAACTCGAATGATTGGCCTGCGGTTGCGCCGGGCCCGGCTTTATCCGCCGTTGAGTTTGTATTTTATGCCTTCTTCGTGTTGATGATGTTATAAGCATAAAATGCGTTTAATTATTGACTCTGTTTCTGAGAAGACGGTACTGATTCAACATTTCTCCCTTGGTAGTTCTCACGGTCGTGGTTTTTTAAACTCATAGACAGATGGGATTGCATTCACATGTGTAGAAATATGTACGTAAGTATGTAGAGGAGAAAACATAAGCATGCGAAAACACGATCGAACACGACCTACAATTAGGTCACATTGAGGCCAGATAACTTCGTTGGCGGAATGGTAAAATAATATTTGCTGAGAAAAAACACTTTTACATACCCTCGAAACGTTTAAGTTCTCTGTTGTTCAACCGTTTGCAAAACCTGTTTCGCATAAGCCAGATTAAAAGAGATAATCCTAACTGAGAAGGAATACAATTGAATTGCTACTTGCACAGTTCAAGTACGTAGAGGAAGAGCTAAGCTACAGGTTCTTACTATACCGCTGTGCACTGGTAATGAGCAACAGTCGAGTATTGCCGCTGAGATATTCGAGTGCTACGGGCAAATTGATGTTTAAACGAAAACAAACAAGCACGGAATATTTAATATGAAATGCAGGCGTCGAACTGGTCTGATTTTGCCCATTACCAAACACCCCATGAAAGAATACATTAGTCAAATTTCATCTTTATTCGTTCTCCTGTAATCGTGATTTCGACAGACGGACGGATATCGAATCGAGAGCTGACACTGACTCGAGAGTTGAGACTATACATACTTTTTCATACCTACTACGCCTCTTTTATTGAATTACAAAAGGCACCTCAACCTGAATATAGCTTGATTCTTTCCTATGAAGGGTACAGAAATAAAAAAAGAATTATTTGACTATTCGACTAATTTTGCGGAAAAGTTTAAACGCAACCCATTGCATTTATTATATTAATTTTATTTTTTATTTTAATTTTTATTTATTATATTTTATTGCTGAACAAGATCGAGTTTACAGAAACTGGAATCAGTAGGCAGTACATGCGACATCAGAAGACTATAAAATCCATTACGAACGCAGCGGGAAACCTATTTTCGACGTGACTATTAATTAAAGTTGATTGCTGAAGTAATATTGCAAGTTTGATCCGTGTAGTTGCACGATTATATTTCCGGTGCCAATTTTAATTTAGTGATTCAGTGATAAGAGTTGTTACACGACTCAAGAACCAAGAAGCAGGTTGGTTTAAGCGATAAATGCGATTAGCTTCTATTTGCTATTTAATGTCGGGTTTGGCTGAGAACATGAAGCGAAGACTGCTTTCCCCTCATCGTTAACTGAATAGCAATTTAATGCCATTTTTGCCAATTAAATGTATAACTCATTGCCATGCTTTTTCCGCCTATACGAATGATCAGTTCGAAAAAAGCCTGCTGCCTTCGTGACACAAGAATTTTATCTTTTATGAACTGATAAGAATACTTTTATTTATTTTCTCGGCTTCGCCTTGATCATCCCAGCTCGGTATAAAAAGCGAATACGCAATCAAGAGACGGCGACCACACGCCTGTTTGTATGTGAATTGGAGATATTATGGGAAGCACGTAACCAAACTTGCTTTTCACCAAAAACAGCGTTTTCGTCACAATCATCACTTTTTGCTCGAATCATTCAAATTAAGATTCCAGATTTCCAAAAATTGTTTATTAGCAAGCGTTGTTATTTACCATGAAGGCAATTGGCTGGACCACGCACTGGAAACCGGTCAAAGTTTTCGCAAAAAATACATGAGTTTCTTTTTAATTTTCTGAGTGTTCTACTTTCGAAAATCACTGCACAAATATGAGAATGACAAAGGAATCTCATTGAAAGCAGCATTTTTAATGGAGGTTGTTGCTGGTCCTTGCGGCGCTACTTTTTCATCACAAGAGAATTATAAATTTTTGGCTTAAATCGACGTAAAAGGGAATGGAAATGCTTTAGTGGAATGTAACTGGTTACACCGATTTAGGCCATTCGCAAAGGTCTGCTCAGTGTTGTGCTTACAGAAGGATCAATGCAGTGGCGAATATTATTACGAATCCATAAATCAAAAGTTAGTCCCTACACAACCCCATCGAAAATACGTTTAGCGAGACGATGAATCATTTAACTGAAATCCAATTCAATGGTTTCGCCCGATTCCAGTTGCTATGCGAACTCCGCATGTTTCTTTGCGCCTTCGCACTACGCACTCAACGAAGCATGTTTAGCATAGTTGCTGCAGCCTCGTCTGCACCTCCAGTTGGGAACCAGCCAACATGTGTACCGGACGACTGCCTACATTCCGAAGCATCGCGCCGATGCATGTGCCAGTATCTCTTACCTGTTCCTTGTGAACCGAGTACATTCCTGGCTCCATGCACACCAACGCAAAGCATTCGTTAGTGTGGAGAATTCGCGATACTCGCCGTTGATGATGCACAGTCGAAACGATTCGCATCTTCGATGTGCTGCTCAACATTCTGGCTTTGCTGCTGCAAGGGAATATGACAATATTTCATTACCGTGGCTAAATTCCGGTATTTCGAGTATTCGGTGTCCGTCTTGTGCGATTCTTAAAGGCAAGCAGACAGCCTCTCAGCACTGTCAGCCCCACTCAGGAAATTCTCATGCTTAAGGCATAAAAGCGGTCGTGTTTTCATGCAAAATGTACCTACTTTACGAACCCCGACGACATTCATTAGAAATGATGAGTTTAATGCTAAAGCGAATCAGTGAGGAAGCAAGCACAAAAAACACAACTCTCCGTAGGTGTATTCACACAAAGACGTCAGTCATGCTTCTGGAGTCTTCGTTCCGGCCTCCGTTGCACGAATTTCTCAGACCATGAGTACACGGCACCCTGTTTTCCACAGATTGTTGAATCACACCAGCAACCCTTTAAATAATATGTATTCCAGAACCTTGCATTCATGGGTTTATGCACGTTCACGCAGTTTCACACTCATCCTATTCGGGCTTTACTCGCATTTGTCTCGTTACTTCGCCGGTGACGTTTCAATTCTTGAGGAATGTGGAAGCTTAATTCGAGCAGTGTTCAAATATTCCGTTTCACGTGCCGCTGTGTGCGTAACAAACGTAAAAGAAACACTTTGAAACGTAGAATCTTTTGAACTTTACGCCGGTCTTATTCACTCGAAGGTACGAGTATGAATGCAGGAGATACTCCAGGCACCACCTCACAAAACCCTAGCAATCCATTGATTGGAGTGCATCAGCGAGGTGGAAATATTTCCGACTTCTGTTTTATGACTGTGCTTGTCAAAGTACTGAATTCCCGTTGATTGAGTATCATTTGACTCTTCTAGAATTCTGATTCTATCGATCAGATAATTTCCATTGCGATTCAGTTGCGCCGTGCTTTTTAATGATGGTTATGAGTTCATTATCTGGGTCTATTCATATCAGGTAAATACGGAAATATTCGAACAAAAAGAGTTATGAAAGTTGTAATAAATCATAAAGTAAAAAGAAACATAAATCAACGTTTGACACAACGAAGTGGAGGCCAATTAAGAGACTTCACTTCAGCGTCACTACAAAGAAGCTGACAGCAAAAATGCTTCTTTTTCTTAATTGAAATAAATCATTAATATAAAATAAAAATCCATCCTCTAAATTATTTATCCATCCGATGATATTCTTCCATTCTATAAAACTTAATGTTAGAAATCGTTGTGCATGGAATGTTCACGAAAGTTGAGCAGCAAGTAAACAGTTTCTCGCTGAATAAACAGCATTTCATTTATTATTGTTTATTTAGAAGAGTTTGGAGCTGCATAACCAATGCATTTGCTTCTTTTATTCCGGTGATAATTGAATCGTAGGGAATGTTTAACTGCAGCAATTAGTTGCAGTGGAATTTATTACAGAAAACGACTCTGTAAATCACTGCTGGGTCACAATTCATTCTCCAACGTCTGCATTCGTGATCTGTATACAAATTCTCCAGCGGGAGATCGAAATTTACGATGTTTAAACTGTGAAATGCTGTGAATCATTTGATTAAACACTTCACTTTAGTTATTTCCTAACCATTAAACTATTTACGAGGTGTTTATCTTAAAGGATTTTGAACCTGTTCCGAATTCGGTGCTTCCCTGACTTCACTGTCGAATTACTACTTCATTACACGAATGGAGAGAATCTTTTTAGTGTTTGCATGTTTTCTAAATGGTTGTAGTCGTTTATGCTGAGATTTTCTCTAAGATCAAACTAAAGTCTCTGTGTTTGGTTGCTTCTTGAACAGGAGCTGAATTAATTTCTGCCCTTTTCGCTCCACGTTCTCTGCGCAAGCAATTGTGGTTGATGGTACGAGGAAATTTCATACAAATTGAATCTCCTCTGTCGCCTAACCATTACAGACAACAACACTTAAAGCTGATGGCAATTAATTATTATTCATTGAAGATAGTTGCTCCTTTTTTGCATCAATTGCACTGATTGGAACGCATCATCATTAAGAGTGCCGTGGATGAATATGTAAAAGAAAAATCTAGTTAAGAGGTTCTCTGAATGTGCTATTTAGACGCTATTCCATGGTGCAACGTGTGCTTCACTTCGTGATATAAACGCTTGGAAAGACAACGATAAATTCTTATCTAACTCTCGTCCGACTTCTCTAAAGTTGAATGCCCGACAAGGTTTCGGAAAACCAAGTTTTGTATCTTCATGACAATATCGTAACTTTTCGATCATTTATTTTTAATCTGTATGAAGATTTTATTCACTCTGCACAACTGATTATAATCCTTAAACAACGTAGGAAGTTTTAATAATTCGAACCTACTTCAGCCGTTAATATGAAGGAATTTGTTTTTATGTTTGACGGGAAAAATTGCAGACTTTTTTACTCTTTTAAAGTGTTTGTTTAGTGCGCAGTGGGTGGCGAATCTCCATTAATCGAAAGTGAAAGTCAGAACTACTTCAGAGTTTTTCTTATGTGTTGAAATCTTGCAACCAACGGCGTTGAAATCTTGCAACCAACGGCGTTGCAATGATGATGCTTATTATCTTTCGGATTAAAGCGTTGGCAAATCGCATGAAAAGTGGATTGCGGTTGGAAAATGCATCAAGATTCACTTAACTCCCGTTTGCGGATTAAATTGATATCAGCTGATTGTAAATTCGACTTCCTTTGGTATTAACAGAACCGTCAAGTTTGTACTTACATCTCACGGTGCTCAAAAATATATTTAATTGATGATTCGATGCTAATTGGCAAGAGTTCAGATCTGTTCGGATTTTGGAAAAACTCTTCCTATGGATTTTTCTATACATTATTAATAAATTCGCCAGAATGGATGCTGTTTTATATAACGAAAGTTCACCGACGAATTCGATTTAGTTTAAATTTAATTCCGAAAACACATGTTTTTATATTTATTTATGTACAACGTCTCAGCCGCACGTTTCATTAAATAATTTCCCTTAACACATTTGCAAGGAAAGTGTTCAGAAGGAGATTTTAGCACTTATTTTATAAATAACCGATCGGCGTGAGGTATTTTTCTCCATTGCTCATTCCCCGAAACACAAACAACTGCAAATGTATTCAATTATGGTGAGTTTAGTCTGGTTTTGAGAATTTTAAAATAAAAATTACGCAAAGATTCAAGCGAAAAGATGCATGTGTTTTTGAAATGGCAGAAGCAAATTACAGAAAACCAAAAAGAAATACTGGTGGCTTTCGTTCTTACATGCATCGAATGTCGATTTCTTGCTGTATCGACACGTTGCCAATCCGAGAGTAATGAAAATCACCGCGGCTCATTACCAGGAGGAAGTTTTAAACGAAGTAGTTTTCTTGTTTCTCTGGGCATTTGAACGGAACGGGCGATAAAATGTACTTTGTTTACAAAACGCCAAAAAGAAAAGCGCAGAATTAAAATAAACACAGTATGGCGTGGACTCGGTGAAGAATAGAGCAAGTAATTCACTAGCTGGATGGATGCATGGGACGTGCTGAGTTGTTAGCATGCCTTCGACACTAAGCAGAACAGGCTCCACATCATTAGACGGGAAACGCTTTTGACGCTTGAGAAATATTCCAGTCAAAGATGTTTGTTTGTTTCTTGGAGCAGAAATTCAATGTACAAGCTCAGTGAGAATGCAAAGAACATCTCCGTACAGTAGAGGCTCTAGTGGCCGTCATTGACCCTGCCGTTTTGAAATCCTGTGCCAAACTGGCTCTTATTTATTCCAATATTTCTAGGAAACAATTTCAACAGTTTAGCTGCTGTTCTACACACTATAATTAAAAAGTACTCATGTAAACTCCAAACAAAGCGGAAGCTTTCGTCTGCTTCACTGTGAACCGAGCTGGAAATTCACCTCTGTACCTATAATTATCTTCCTCTGTTGTTATATTTTTGTATGTAGCTTAGAATTGCTGCATGAAGCAAAAAAATAATAGGAATCTTCAATGCTGTGGGTTTTTCTTGCCCTCGCCATCGCCATCGCTAAGGGTTCCTTTTTCGCCGCTCGTTTATGTTTCGCACCCTTTCAATAGCGACAAGGAAACTTGCCTGGAAACTTGTCGGTTTCAAGGGTGCGCTCGGTCGTTACAGTAAATCATTTTAATAGATTACATTCACTATGAATTTCCAAAATCAAAACTACATACAAATATCCGTCCGTAGGTTTAAGGGTGGTTTTGCTACTTCGTTCATTTGTGCTGCGGTAGACTGATGATGTTCTGAGTAAATGCATTCCACGCCGAACGATTTGCTATTGTATTTTTTACGAATTGAATGGAACACCTTTCGACAAGAAATGCGATGTGTGCCCAAAATCGACCGGATAAGAATACAAAACAATATCGATTTAATGTCGGCGAGCTGCCAGGAAAATTCGATAGTTCTGTTTACATTCATGAATGAATTTGTTGCTCATTTGGCTTTTTATTATTAAGAGCAAACTCTTGTTTTATACTTTGATATTTAAAGAGATCGTTCAAATGATTTTATGGTAAAGAAACAGAGCAGATGTCTTGCTGAGCGATTTCTGATAAAAGTCTGGAACGATGACATCACGAATGTCTGCTTCGTGTTGTTGCTGTTAATTAAAGAATGAGAATTGGGCTTGACGTACATCTTTTCATAATATCAGCGCACTACGAATGATAATCGTTGATTGATTGGAGTGGCTCGGTCCAGATTTGATTATGTAAACTTTAATGATCTATATTTAGATATTTGCAGACATTCAAACTTGCGAAAGACTCATTGTTCACATTTATAATCATCTTCTTCATTTATTAACCTCTTTTGAGTTGAAGTGCTACTTGATAACTTCATTAAACTCCATAAATAGCAACGAATGTATTCGATGTAGTATAATTTATCCAGATAAAGTTAATGAATTGATTGCTACTTTCAGATATGGTTCTGCGGTACTGTGAGTCTCCGTCCGTGGGTACGTGTTGCACCTACAGCATGGAAACGAAGATGGCGCAGCAGTCTCGTTTGCAACTGGAGAAGCAATCAAAGGAGCAGATATTCAAGCTGTCAACGATGCTATTTACAAAGGGACACAAATTTAATGGTGAGCATTTTTATGGTTATCTACTAATTAACAAATTGTAAACGAAAGCCTTCCGACATAAAATTCAAATATTTACGACCTCATCATTTCTGTTTGTCGCAAATAAGATGCAAATAAAATTTCATTTAATGAAACGCCCACGTAAAAATTCGCCTGCAGCAACACTTGCCACTTTGGAGTAAGAATTTTGTGTAAATTGAAGCCGCAGCAAGTGTATTAACCACATCTTCACGCATCTTTTCAATTGATTGTTTCCGTTCGGAGTAGGGCAAAGACTGCTTCGGTCTATACCTCGACTGATGATCTCCTCGCTTCGTAACGCCGCCAACGGTTGCCCAAGAATTGAATTGCACAGATTAATATTGCCAGAAGTGCTTTTGGAAACCCGCATTTTTCGTAAAACTCCAATTTAATAACATGACGAATCTTTCATTCTGCTTGAAGATTTTAGTAATGAAAAGTATCCAAGTGACAAACAAATTGTACAAAATTTAATTCAAGTGTTAGTTTTAGTTATAAGCTGGGCAAAAACGTAGCGTTTTTAATTGTGTATTCGTTGCTTTCCTGTTTGCAGATGTGTTTCAAGCTCTGCTGCTCGAGTCCAAGAAAGAGTTTCACAACATGTTCACGCGAACGTATGGCGTCATATATCAGCAGAACTCCTACGTGTTCTCGGACCTGTTCAACGAACTGGAAAACTACTACGCACGTGGTCGAGTGGATCTCACCGAGGTGATGGACAAGTTCTTCAATACGCTCTACCAGAAGATGTTCCAGGTGCTGAACGCGCAGTACTCCTTCGACGAAAAGTGAGTATGATTGCAAGATCGATTTCGACTTGTGTTCGCTGCGCTTGCTAAACTTGCTAAACGGTAATCAGAGCTTAATGCTGCAAGCTGCATTTCAGCTCGCATCCGTCCGCAGTGCAAAACCGCAAATGGCTTTTCCGCCCACAGCGACTTCGCATGTGACTACAGCGTCAACCAATTGCAAAGAGTTGCTTGTGTATTGAGACTTGCGGTGGCTCTTGTGGTGAAAAGATACCCAAGACGTCGCGAAAAATGAACACCTCACTGACGAAATGGTGTCATGTCGTTCCCACTCGGAATTGTAGCGAGAAACTCATGAGTAATCTCGAGTTGCTTAAACATTTGATATCAAAATTTTATCAATTTGCTATACAAATATTCAGCAATATTGTGCATTATGTTGCTCCATCTTCCTACAGCTTTAATGTTAAGATTTTAAAAGTCAATCACTTTAATATTTGCTGTAATTTTCTCTACTTCAGATACCTACTCTGCGTTAGCGAACATATGAAGGAACTGAAGCCATTCGGCGATGTACCCGACAAACTGTCCGTCCAACTGAAGCGTTCTTTCGTCGCCACGCGAACCTATGGCCACGCCCTAACCATTGCCGCAGAAGTCACCAAGAAATTAGTTAATGTAAGTTCACTGTTTTATTGTTTTTTTGTGAAAAGGTTTGTAAAAAGCGTTCCTGCGTGCTTTAGATACGATTAAATGCCGACTGTACGACGGCATTAACGAAGATGCACCATTGCGGTTCTTGCAAGGGATACGCCGAGAAGCCTTGCACCAACTACTGCATAAACGTTATGAAAGGATGTCTGCAATATTTCAGCGAACTGGAGACAGAGTGGGACAACTACGTACAGTACATGGATAAAGTTGCCGAACGATTGCTCGGTTCTTTCAACATCGTCATGGTTGTGGAGCCTATCAACATCAAAATTTCAGAAGCTATAATGAATTTTCAGGTATTTAATTGACTAAATAACTTCTTCAAATGAATCATATCGGTGAATAACTTGTTATTACTCAAGGATTCTGGCCGTGATATAACGAACCGTGTTTTCCAAGGCTGTGGTCGTCCCACGCTGGGACGTCAGACGCGAGAGATTCACCCGCGGTGGAAGTCTGCGGATTCTCATGTAGTAAGGAAGCGTTTCACGCAGCAGGGTCACTTTGACCAAGCCGACAAGGATATTGTTGACATCGATGCTTACTTGGACGAGGCGATAGTGTTACGCGATAGACGTGCTGCTGATCCAGGCGTCCGTGATGGTGGAAACACCTCAGAGGAACAGGTGTCAAATACACGCGGCGGAGGAAGTGGCAATCGCAGAAACAAGAAGAAACAGCAAAATCGCAAAAATGATGATGACGACTATTCTGGCCGCGATCCTATTTTAGATAAACTCATACGGGATATCCGTCAACGTGTCAAAGAAACGAAGAAGTTCTGGTCAACTTTGCCTCATCAACTTTGCAACGACGCTGAAACGCCTTCATTGCCAGAGGCGGACAACATGTGCTGGAATGGACACACAATTGATCGGTACTAAGGATCAACCGAATTTCTTTCATTGCTTATTAATAATTGTATCAACTCATTTCCAGCTACATGCATTCGGTTACTACAGAACACGGCAGGAACCCAGAGTTCCCAGGAAACCCTGCGACTACGCGACAAACTGCAATGGTAACTGCGCAGTTGTATTATCTGAAAAATGTCATAAATCACTTGCGGAATGCGTACAATGGACAGGACGTGGATTGGAGTGACCAAGGTAAGCAAACATATTATGGGACTTAAAGGGAGCATTAAATATGGCCCTCAATTGCAGATGATCCTTACGCAGGCAGTGGCTCCGGCTCTGGCGGAGGCGTTGATGACGAAGATGACGATGAAGAAGGTTCAGGTGACGATGCAAATGCATTCACACCTAATCAAAAGCCGGGCTTGCAGGAGGTCGACCATCCATCTGTACGGATCGATGATGAAGACGACGAAGACCGCAGCAACATCCCCACACAGACCTCGCGTCCCATTTACACTGGAGGCGGTGCGACGCATCACGACCAGGACACGAACGAACTGGAAGAAAACAGTGTTGATCACGCAGACAAGGAGACGGGAAGCAGCGGCAAGTCGAAGAACTCGCCCATGTCACTGCGGAGAGCATTAATGTTGTATTTGCTGCCATTATACATGGCATGGTTCGGCGGAATAAGCGGAGACTTGCTGTGATTTTATTGCACACTCGTATTGGCGCTTTCTGACAAAAAATAGATGAGTGCACCCAAATGCCCCATTTTGGTATTTCGGTCTTCATCGATTATCTTCCGCTTAGGAGATTTATTTTCTCTTTTTTGCTCAAGCAAAATCATTGAAAACGAAAAGAGTTTCAAGCTCGAATCCTAGTTCGTGTAGAACCAGGAACTTAGCCAAGCAATTAAAATATATACGTAACAGAAGCAGTTATTAGAAGTAATTTAAGCAAATCGTGTGAATGGTGCTGTTGTGCGGGGTGCTTCGAAAACTGAGAAGTTTGTGTGAATGCAATAATGTTTATGCACTGTGTGTATGGAAGTTTTATATATTTATATTATATATATATACATTTATGTGCAATATGCGAAAGCATATTGAAATAGAAAGTGTTTGTTTCGGAAATATTTGTAAAAAGAGAATCATTTTGGATGCTGTAGTAATTCACTTTATTAGTATTACGACTGTATTACTACTTCTTTTAAGGCTCTGAACAATGTAAAGCCTATGTATCTATTATTGAAATGATCATATCCGCTTAAGTTACCCTTTCAGAAATGCTATTTTTTATATATATTAATGTGTAGTGATAGAAAATTCTTGATTTCTTTTGTAAACGGTAACATTTTAAGATTAAAGCGTGCATTGATTTTATGTTTATTATAAAATATAACTATAATGGGTTTCGACGTGGTCCTTAGTAGTATATTAATATATTATAACTAGTAATAAGTAATTATTGATCTTTAGATTGTGTACGTTTTGACTGAATTCAAAAATATCTTGGGATATGGATTGACCCAGTTTTATCTTTTTCGGTCTTTCTAATCGATTTGTAGCGGCAGCATTCAGTAATCGTGCAATTCGTGATGCGCCAAGTGTGGCCATAAGTCATTTTTATGGTAACAAAAAACATGTTTATTTAATTGATGTCCTTATTTTGCCGGAGTTGTTTTAGTTTTATTAATAAAATTCAGAATGTGATTGTAATAATAATAAATAATTGTATATGTACATGAAATAGGATTCCTATTCTATTTACTTCAGGAACTTTGTAAGATGTGGAACTAAAATACACATGTTAAGCGGGAAATATCATAATCCACCGTTTGGAAAACTATTTCGGGTTTCATTTGTTACATCGCCTTCACTAATTGAAAATAAAAACATTTATTTGTAGTTTGTGATAGACTGTATATGTAGAAGTTTTTCTAAAATATAAAAGAAAATATCCGGATATGTCCAATCGATAAACTAATTTTCCTGCATAAAATATTATTTTCGTTTGGTTTGTGACATATGTATTCAGATCAATGTTGGATCGTTGCGCTTCAATGTGATTAATAAATTATCACTGATCGAGATTACTGCAATTTAATGGATTTAATTGTCGCGCATTAAATTTTTCAAGACGCCAACGTAACAATGATGATTAGAAGTACGCCTCGATTATAGCAACTTTATAGTCATTTTCTTTCCTGTTAAAATATAATAAATCCTATTTAATCCGTTAAAATTATATTCAATTGATGGCATCAATTACTAGGTAATAGAAAAAGTCGACGCGCATTTTAATTGTTTTTATGTTCATACGAATATCAAGTGGACAAAATGGAAATTGGGTGTAAAAGAATGGGAAAAAAAGGATGGCATAGCTTTAAAACACATTCTCGTAAGTACGTATTCTTGGTAGTATAAAATATAAAAAAATTTCAACTTAAATATTTGATTTGGTTGTTGACGTGGAAAAATTGTGCTTTTGGCACTGGACAGATTTCTGATGTTCCATTAACTGTAGAACTTCTAACAAAACTATTTGATTCTAAGATTCATTTATTAATCTTAAAATTTGTTATTTCAATTGGAAACATTTTATTTCAAATTTTTTAATTCAGAAAGTCGATTTTAGCACTTCAGCTATAGATTTTCGTAAATAATTTAAATATTGCATTACCGTTAAAATTCATTACTTAATGTAAAAATTCGAAAAATATCCCTCAAATGCAGTAAATATACATCTTTCAATAAGGCAGTTTTCTTTTAAAACTTTATTTACAGTTTTTTTGTTTTATATTTACAAATAACATTTTTTAGGAAGCACATGATAAGACATTGCAGTCATGATAATGTGTCGCTCATATTTATGCCTCTAAAGCTGGACGTGTTTTAAAGTACACAAATATAACAATTAACAAGCAAAGAAGGCAACAGGCTGGTAACACAACTGTTTGCACTTTGTTGTGAATTGCAATGTTTTCTAGTTTACGCTCCTTCCGCTGCTTTCGTGTTTCTTTCACCTTTCCTTTGAGTTGACGCATGACTTTATCTAATCCGAAAACTTAAATATATATGGTTGATTACTCCTTGAATTATTTACTATGCGTCGGTGAAATAAATTATCTGCGGTAATCTGACGATTCTAATCAAGTGGAATTGTGACGTACACAAATTTTAGGCTAAATTTTGTAGACGTGTGGTGGAGACGGATTTAAACTATCATCGTTGCCAGTCCAAATGATTGCCGAAAACATACCGTAATTATGACGGACGAAATAACTGCATTACGTTAAGGTGGCATACTTTTTAAACACAGTTTTAAATATTTTGTTAACATGATAATTTAATTTCTAATAACTCAATACTGGAACAACTGAAAGAGAGGATAGTTGAATTTACATGTAATTAAGTGTATATGTCGAACTAGTGCGTAAGCAAACAAATAAATATCTATTCTTTACGCAACTTACGTTGGCAATGTCACCGTTGGCAATGTTGAGAAAAAAGTGTTCTCAACATGTTGCCATATTTTTCATACTTATGTTATAACAAATAGTGATTTTGATAGTTTTACGAATATGCGATTGGAATACTGCTCAAATCTGTGGCAGAACTAATAGCCGCTTTAAATACTATATACAAGATTTGCAATAAAAACTAAATTATTGATTATTTAGAGATATTTGGATGATTTCGATAGTTTCGGTTTATTTATAAAGGCTCTACACTCTAAATCGACACTATATTTTGAAATTGTGTACACAAAACAAAAAGATGTGTGATAAAGAACAGCTGCTTTGGTGTGTTTAGCAGCATTTCAGTTCGCTGTGCTCTTTTGTAGCGATGTCACAAATTTTACTGTCACTTTAAAAGTGACAGTAGAAGCGCTGCTAAACACACCAAAGCGTCTGTTCTTTATTGCAAATCTTTGTTTTATGCGCACAATTTCACAATGGAATGCCGAACGTGATTGCAAAATAAATATAATTATAACAGAAAAAAAAAAATAAACAAGGTAACTACTTAAAGGCTACACGTATATACAAGAATTACATTGTTGCCTGCAACTGTCTAAAAATAAACGATGCAGTGAGGGATGATAGCTACTTCACAGAGTCCATGAAATCTTTTGCTTCGTTGATTTTGGCAGCCAAGTACGGAGACCCGCCACGATCAGGATGGTTAAGGAGCATTATTTTTTTGTGCGCATCTTTTATCTTTAATTAGAAAGGTGATGGTATAAAGCACACTAGGAAAATTGGGCATTACCTTTAATTTGGGCGCTCCGGGACTGATGCCAAGTATTAAAGCAGCCTCACGTTTATTCATTTTCGGGTCGAAACCACCTTTGTAGTATTTGGAGTAGGTGGCACTTTCAAAATTGGGTATGCTTTTCATTGCCTCCGATAGTTTTGAACTCATCGATGGTATTCTGCGGATTAAGCTTTTCCCAACATATCCAACAGCAGCAATGCCAAGACCGACCAATATCATAGAACTTGCCTTATATTTGTTAAGTATACTTCAAATATACGCATTATCCAAAATATTTGCAGGACTACTTACCATCGAATGCAATGCTTAAATATGCTAATAATTTTGGTATTGCCTTTTTACGTAGTTATATAAAAATAAAAATTTATTAATGAGGCGTTTTATAAGACGTTCCTTTGTGAAATATCTAGAAAAAACCTCAAAATCAAGTAATATCACTAAAATAAGATTGCGGTGAATTTAGCAAAATTTTCTGTCAAATACACCAAAATATTGCAAAGCGTTGTTGCCAGATTCAGAATAAAGTTTTTTAAATGGGACTTTTTAACAGATTGTGGGATTGGAATAGGCATTTTTCTACATTTCTTCTCACCACATTATTATTTTGGATAATATCTACCCCTGGACTGAGTAATTGTTGTTGCTTTTTTGTTGTTAGCACTACCAAAACAAAAAAAAAAACCACGCCCCTCGCTCCGGCCTCTTTTAGGAGTTATGGGCCTTCAAAGTTTGGAGCTTTTATAGGCTATATCTCCATAATCCCTCAACATATGGGAACGATATATACCGGTGGCAAGATAATTTCATTATCGATAAGGACATTTTCTAGAAAAACTTTTAATTTTCCCTTGAAATGCATTTATAGTTTTCAGTAATATTTTTACGTTATTTATTAATTTTTTTCACTCGAATTAATTGTAACCCAATCTTGCGAGTTAACACTAGGCAACGAGTATATATTGTATAGCATAAAATATATACTCGTTGCTATTCGTTACAGAGCACCTCGAGATGTTGCGCGGACGTACATATATCAACGAGTATATATTGATTAAGTACCACCTAAACATTAAGTACATATTACAAACTAAAATACAGGAAAGTTATTCGGCATACCATCAACAATGCCTCCCATGCAGTAGAAATTAGAGTATATTAGAGTATATTAGTATATTAGAGTTTTTAGTCGTAGTTTTAATTAGGAAAAATGCCAGATGGTTAAAAGAAAAATTAGAAAAGGTAATATCTTTACAAAGAACAGAAAAACGAAAAATAAATAAGGAAAAGCATAGCTTAAAAATGAAAAAATTTTCACATTGATTGATAATGTCTAATGAAATTCATAGTTTATTTATGTACATATACAAAAACTGAAATATACTATATTTACATACCTATAAAACGAAAATTGACATAAGCGACTTTTTATTTAATTTATTCCTGGTTACTTATCTTCAATTTTTAGTCAAAACTATGATAAGTATACTTTAGCGTTTCTAATTATCTTAAGCAAACATCAGCCCAATTGATGATTAATTACTATAAGCACAAAAGTTAAAAAAAAAAATTTAAATTCAACTATTAATAAAAGTAGTCAAACTATTAAGTTTTAATCAAAGAGACATAATAAATATAAAATATCTAATCCGAAGAAATTAATACAAATTTTTTTCTGCCCACAATGCTCAAATAAGAAAAGAAACCGAAAAGTCGAAAGTGTCCAGAAGCTAAAAATGTAAAAATTTAGGAAATGATCAGAAGCCCAAAAATCATAAACAGAATGCAATTCAACCTTCGTGGACAGACGGACTGACGCCTTTGTTTTGTTATTGCAAGCAAAGAAAACAAAGTCGAATTCTTTCAATTTCAATAATCTTCCTATTTCTTTCCACTCATTAATAAACTAATAGCTGATGTTCGTGTGCTATTCACTCTTAAAGCGAGAATACAATTCTGCTTTGCTACGAGCGTTGCTTCGAACCTACACACAAACACGTAGTTTCTGCCGTAAGTTCTCTGTCGACGTTTTTCTAGCGCTTCATTTTTGCAGCGACCTTAACGCCGTACCCAATCTTTTTTGAAAACAACGAGTACGATCTCATGAAATCTCTTTACAATATATACTCGTTGCATATATTACATACATTACATGTATATATGCTCGTTGTTGCGCGGACGTAAGGTGACAGCGAAAATGAAGCGCTAGAAAACGTCGGCAGGGACAATATATACTCGTTGGTGTCGGTGCGTGTGTGGCCTCTCGGACCTCGGGCGCGCGGATTAATTATAACCCTTATCTTGTAGCGTAATACCGGCTGCGCAGCATATTCTCTCCTGTCTTCTACATAAAAGAAGAAGTGCTTAAACTAAAAATGCGTACAACAAGGCTTTACGGGACAACTAAAATTGTTCTGGATAAATATCTCTAAAGATATATTGTAGATATTAAAATTACCTTTCGAAAAGTGTCTATATCGCCGCGATATGTGCCAGGCGTGGCGATGGGCGGGGTTTATTTTTCTGGGTAGCTACTACAGCAGCAAAAACAACAAAATTAACAAACACAACAACAAAAAATTACTCCGTCCATGTCTTGAACATAGGCAGATATTTCATCGTATGTCAAATCTTTATGCGAAATTACGAAAGCGTAAAAAGTGTGTATTGCTAAATTTGTGTTAGTTTGTAGTTTGTCTGTTTTTTTTTTGTGTAGGACGAGTGGAGGTGTGGAATCTTCATAGATACCAGCGGACCGGGCCGCTGGCATGCACGATTCACCATCCAAAAGTGGCACCTACGTACTAAACCACACTCCCCACATAGCACTACCTCTCTCCCTTTTGGAACCGTAACTCCAAAAGAACCTGTGTCACGTGCGCTTACGCTGTTCCAATTTCCAATATTTTTGAGCATATACCTAATAGTGAACTGCGGATCGCTCAGCGGCTAAGGTATCTGAAGAACACGTGCCCAACATCTTCAACCTTACTTAAACAATGTGGACACTCAGATGAGCTCTCGTGTCCAAACTTTCGTAGGTACTCCCGGTAGCAACCATGGCGCCTCTGCATCCACTCGCTGATACACGGTATGAGTCTGTGAGACCATCTGCCCTTCGTTGATTCAGTCCAACGCTCTTGCAACTCAGCGATCGCGGCTGCTCTTTCTTCTAGCTGCACTATATGCCTTCTTGTGTGGTCTGTTTGGAGACGATAGTACACTCGTTTCATCTCGCACGCCACTATATCAATGGGGATCATCGATGCTAAATCATCGAAAGCCCTAACAACTGTCAGTATACTTGTTCTATGGACACCCAACATCCGTCTTCTTGATGATTTAATGCGCCCAGATCGGCGCAGCGTACAATATTATAGCATTTACACCTGAAGCTAAGAGTTTTCTATAGGGAGGTTTCGCCCCGCCAACGTTTGGTAGAAGTCTTGTCAGTGAAGCTAGCGTTCTTGCGGCTTTGTCAGATGCATAGCTTATATGCTGCTTGAAGCTGACTCGATTGTCCAGTAGTACTCTGAGGTATTTTATCGAGGGCACTGAGTTTATAGTTAGATCACCTATTTGCACTTTTATGTGTTCTATTCGTTCATTCGTTCTTCCAATGGCTTTTCTCCCTTGGGTAAAAGTACAAGACGTTATAGTTTTCAAGTGCTTGGAAAACGCCTTCTTCGAGACACTTTCCACACATGCATGCAAAGAGTTCTGGTTTTCTAAGGATGGTAGCGTTCAGTACTCTGTTTGGCACCCCAACAGGACCAGGTGTCTCAGCATCACAAAACTTAGCGCACGCCTCCTCCACTTCGTTGGCAGGCAAGCTGGTGGACAAGCTGCCGTTGTGCTTACCATTGTCTAGGAAATAGCGTAGAAACAATTTTTCTTAATAGTGTGGCGCACGTAATCTGCGGTGATCTACTGCTCGTCAGCTTTTTCATCACGACTCTATACCCAGTACCCCAAGGGTTCGAATCCGTTTCCTCGCAGAGTTGATGAAAACAATGCGCTTTGCTATCTTAATGACCTTGTTTAGCGCCTTGCGGATGGTTTTAAACGCATTTAAAAGTTCTTGAAAATATGGTTTGCCGCGTGATCGCTGACAGCGTCGCCTCGCTTTGCAGCACTCTGTCTGAGCAAGCGAATGTTATCATTCCGCCAATAGCATGGTGGCGCTTGTCTACGCAATGTTCTACGCAGCATCGACGCATCGCACGCATCAATTACTGCTGCATGCATACTCCCGGCAAACTGTTCTGCAGATACAGGAGACGATTGGTAGGCATCAATCATTATATCAAACGCTGCTTTGTCGAAGGCTGATTCTCTCCATTTTGGACCAGTTGGTTTTCGCACATATTTTGACAACTCTTTCCGGCTTTCTATACTCAAGAACATAACCTGGTAAATCTTTAAGCTATGTCAAATCTTTAAGCGAAATTAAGAATGAGTAAAAAGTCTGTATTGCTAAATTTGTGTTAGTTTGTTGTTTTTCTCTTTGTTTGTTTCTGCTTCGAATGAATTCCAAATACAGCCACCAGAAAAAAAAAAGTTTAAATCCTGCGGGAATTTTTGGCAACTCTGCCAAAAACTTGTAACTTGTTTGAGTTACTATAAGTAAAATTATAGTAAAAGTAGCTATAATGGTACAATTAATTTAACAATATAATCAGTTTTTCCGCCAATTCTTTTATAAATTTGGTACAAAATGGAACGATAACATTTAAACATGATAAAAAATAGTTTATTTATTTATTTTTTTTATGGTATTGTTTGTTGGGATGTGTATTGTGTGCTTTTGAAAAAAAAAACATATGTATGCATGTGTGTGTCTGGCATTAATCGTATTTTGAACGTTACTGGAAATCGTTATGGCAAATCCGGATGTAGTAAATATATACAGCTTAACAGTTGTAGAAAAAATCTTAGGTCCACGACAGAAATACAAAAGAAATAACCCAGGAAAACTACGACTGTAGAAGTAATTGAGCTGTAGAGTAGGAAATAGGTAAATATTGCTATATTAAATCAAGTATCAAAATCAACTTTCGTCTAACACTAAACGCTTAAATATAAATAGATTTTTGGATGTATATTCGGACGGTTTCTTATTTCTGGAAGCGTTCCCTTGACGCTACGAACTCGATGCCTCGAATTCGGTATTTGTCTGCTATTCCAAATCTCCTTGTACGCCAAGCCGAGCAGTCACTAGCAGGTCGATCAGGAAGAGAAGCGCAGCGACCATGGACACAGAAGCAGTCCCGAGCACGAGGTCCAACCTCTGCATGTTGGGGTGCCAATAATTTCGGTCTTTTGTCGTGGCCCAGTCGCCGAACAGAAGACTTGTCGACACCAAAAGGAGCACGAAACCGACGATTAACCACAAAGTAGAGGTTCTCCATGGCATTCTAAAAAAGAACAGCCGAGGTCAATGAAATTTTCAGCACAAAGAGGAAGACTTTGATGCTCACATATCGCCGAACAGCGCCATAATCAAGTAGATGGCTGTGTAAAGAAACAAGCTACCGAAGGTTACGTAGCACAAAGCAATCACTCGCGGGGTAATGAAGACGCGAATCCGAGAATGTGTGGCTGGCTCGTCGATTAACCCGATGCAGCAACAGATGACACACTGTGATGAAGTTAAAGTTAATTAATTGAACAATGAAATGGGCTTACTCACCAGTTCTAGAACTTTGAGCACCACAAGCGTGTACACAGCCTTCTTGTTGCTGCTGCTGGGGAGCGATATCTCGTCGGACGGCGACATCTTCCTGCGTATGTGCGATCTGAAATGAAATCGAGTTTAATTGAACGAAAGCAACAGCGTTTAGCAGAGCGTAACATCGCCCAATGACCCCAATTAAAGCAAAAATAATTTCCCAGCGTCGAATTCACTCATCGATGGTCGAGTACTGGCTTATTTTTCATTTTTTCATTCATAAAGTTTCATTTATTCTTTCTACTAGAATATGGCTTTAATAAAGTTTACTTTGTTAGAAAAATACAAAAGTTTCATATGTGAATGTATTTTAAAGGCTTCGATTTGCTTCTAAATCTATTGTTTTGTTCTCAGCATTTTGTGCCAAGGTTAAAATAATATTCATGAACAGATCTGATGTGAAAAAGTGTCAGAATATTACACTTAATCACTGCTGTCTAATTGACGAGGAAATTCTTTGTGCGCGGCTGTTATGAGAATTTGAAATAATAATTTGGCCTTTTTCAAATATAAAATCTTCGTGGTTGCGTGTCACAAGTCACTGTCATGTTTTATTCCGTAGTTAAAGCTTCTTAAACGCTGTTCCTTGCATAGAAACATTGTTTTTGTTGATCTCTTCAAAATGTAAACAAACGCGCTATAGAAGCATGGAACTCATGGCTAAAGGTAGGCGTGACCTGCCACACCAGACCGATTACGCTGCCATGAACCCAAAATTTACTAAAGTTATTACTTTGCTTGCATAAAACAAGGTTTAACAAGTCTTTTTAGAAGTTGCACTGCGTCCGATGCCACGCCTTAATTGAATTGAGTGAGATTCTATAATCTAACTCTAGAATGTTAGGTCCACGAATTCTGTTTGTCAGCGCGTTCGCTTGACGGTGCATTGCACATCGCTAGACCCACAAAACCTGTTTATTAATTCACGTTTCCCAGCTCCTACAATTGAATGCAGCAGTTGATTTGATAAGAATAGAGAAATAAGGAATTTGGTAGCAAACAACACACAAAACAAGTTTTCAAATTTTTCTTTCAGTCTCACGATGGTTCTCTCTCGCTCACTCTTGCTTCACGTGCTTAGCGGTTGATTCACGTGCAAAACGTCGGCAACAACGAAATCATATCAAAACAATGTCACGAAAAACAAGTTTTCAGTTTGTGTGCGTGTGTGTGAGATTGTGTTATGTTTAATTGTGATTGGGGTGGGAGAGGATATTAATTAATGAAATAATAATGTCATATAATAATAATAATAATAAAATGTGAACACATTTTGCTTACGAATCACAACGCAAAATAGAAAGCAATAAAACCGGAAGCCCTTGAATCGCGGCGGAGTGCAAGACGCGCTTTTGGTTAATCATAAGATGTGCTTCTGTTTACGTTCTTCACAAAACACAACTCAAACTTTCGACGAGTAGTCGCGACTTTTTTGGGTGGGGCTCCCATCTGTAGGTTTCCCAACTAACGCAAACAAACAGTTCACGCTCATTGTTGTGGAGCAGTAGGCTCCATAACACTTCGCCACATCAGCTCGATTATCATATCGTGTTTTTACTACGGCCAACGGAAAATGCGCCACAACTAGTTTCTCCACTTGCAGCTGCATTTTCGTAAACACGATGAGCTTCTTTTCTGAAGAAGGCGCTCCTCAACTTTCGCACTGTACCTTTTTTTTTTTTTTTTTTTTTTTTTGGTAGAAAACGTTATAATTTTCCTTTTGCTGCGACGGTTTATTATCCTAAAAAGTTCTTACTCCACACGAAGCACTTGTTTTTCGAAACTAAGCGTTTTAACGCATTTTGTTAACCACTGCAGAAACACTGTTCCGCAAACGGCGTTGAAGAAGCAACTGATATCTGTTTTCACAATAATAGTACAAGATAATAATAGTAAAATCATGGAATAACAAAACTTCCCATCCGTATTTTTTCCAAAAACCGTAGACTCCACAACACCCCAAATGCGTGCACTTTCCATTCAACAACCCAATTCCTTCCAAGAAACCCCAAAACACTTTCCAGATTCGCTGATTGAGAAAAAATGTTTACGCACATCACTTTACAAAATGCGCCATCTACCCGCAATTCCTATATTTTAGAATTTAGATTTTGATTCTATAAAACCATAGTAAAAATGCTCCCAAGTTCTCTTTGTTAATCGACAGTTTTTGAGAATCGCAGGGAGAGAACAATGCTAAACATCTTTCTCTATCAGAAAAATTGTATGCGTCGAAAAAGCGGTGTTTTTTGTAGAATTGAAGCGGTGTTTTTTGTAGAATTTTAATAACGAAATGAGGAAATTTTTTTAAGGAAATAATTTTAAACGGATTTAATTATTAAAGTATTGCCAAAGTAAACAAAATCTGTTTTGAAGACTCACAGTAAAGGGCTATAATATGCCAAGAAAACGAAACCAGTGCAACCAAGCATTTCTCTTTGCAAGATTTCAACGCAAGCTTTTAGTTTGTTTCCGAAAACTTTCGGTTCATAGTCACAAATTATATGAATTTAAATTTTAAAATGCACATTTGTTTCTTTTACTGTGCAGTCGTCGTGCAGTATTATTGATTCTGATCTATTCACAACACTACGTATTCGTGTCGTCGTCATATGTGTACTTGGTGCTTGATGGTAAGAAGTGTCTTCGAAAATTGGGAAAAACTGTTTGAAAGAAGTGGTTTCTGTATGATGTTTTCTTGAAATGTAACTCGGTAATAGAGCAGATTAAGTTTAGAATATTTCTGAACTCCAAAAGCATCATGCGTGAACAAACAAAGCAGAATGAAGGTCTGTCGTAACCTTAAATTTGAAGAATATATTTAATCCTTTATATAAACAACACTAAAAATGTAAGTAAGTAGGAGACTGTTACAAATTTCTAGATGAGATCCAGATTTCTTATCTGCACACAACGACTCCAATAAATCCAAGACTCAAGGCGTCGAGGCGCATCACTGCATCATAGAAGGCGATTACAAGAAAGCATTCGCTTGTACTGTTTACCGCTTACCAGATTAAAACGTTCGATCTTTCAACACTAAAGGAAGTGATTTCGGCGCAAGTAGAAACTCAAACTCGGTCTCGAGTGGCTGCGTTAACCTGACGTCGAAGGCAAGCAAGAGCTGCGTGAGGGAAACAGCATTGTGCAAGTGTTGCGCAGTGATCAAAATATGAATGTACCTTCGCTAGCAACAGCGTGATCTCCATTTCCACAAAGCGCTTCCCCGGACAGGTTCGCTTTCCCACGCCGAAAGGCACGACGATGGAGGCGTTTTCGACGTTGACCGTAAAACTTCCCTGTCGATCGATCCAGCGTTCGGGGCGAAACTGATGAGGATGACTGAAGTTCTCGGGCTTGTTGCAAGCGATCATGTTCTGGCATAGAACCACAGTCTGCGACACAAACGCGATGGGTTGCAATACATACGAAAGCCATCTGAAGCCGTATGAACTACTCACCCCAGCCTGCAGATCGTAGCCGGACAAATTCATGTCCACTTCCAGCACTCTAGCCAAGCAGAAAGCCGTTGGACGGATGCGGTAGGACTCCTGGATGCAGGCCTTCGTATAGACCGCGTTCTTCAAGGCGTTCTGGAGAATGTTCACATCACGGTACTCGCGGAACTCCTCGATTATGTGGTCCGTCACCTCCGTGCTTGCAGTTACGGAGTTGAGTACAAAAAGCAGTGTATTGGCGAGCTAAAACAAAATATTAGATACTCAGAAATCGCTATATTCGAGTGCACACACCGTCTCAATGCCTGCCGCAATGAAGTCTATGATAGCTGACTTTTTGTCGCGAATGTCCAACTCCTCCAGCTTTAGAATGTTGAGGAAGATGCTGCCGAGGCCCGCCTCACTGTCATCTACGTCGTTTGCAGACGCGCTCGTGTGTTCTTCCAACGCCTGATCAACCATTTCTGATATCACACTGCGAAGGTTTTGCAAAGGAGCTCAGAAAGTTATTCAAGTTCTTTCGACGTCGTTACTTACTCGTATATTACTTCCTCGGCTTTGGCGAATTCCCTGTACATTTTCGTGGGAAAATACTTCCAAAAGCCGAAGCCGTAGTAGGAATCGCGCTGAGAAATGAACATCTGCTTGACGGCAGCCGCCAGCTGACGAATCTTCTCCGGTTGTTTCGAGCCTGTTGCGAGGAAACCCATGCGCCGGCCCAACATCAGCGTGCAAACAGCTTCGAGCCCCATTAGATTTGCTATGTCTTCGAAGTTCGTCACTTCAAACGTTTCAGGATTCCGCTGGCGACGCAGCAATTCGACGAAATCATCGCACACCGAGTTCAAAGCTGGCAGAAAGTTCTGCAGGATTCGTGGCGATGTTATGTAAGAGGTCAGAGATGTACGTAGCTTCTGCCAGGCAGGTCCCTGTCTAAAGTGGACAAGTCAATCAGGTCCGCGTCATCTCTCGTTACTTACTCGTTTGCAATTCCAACGCTGGCATAGCGATCGGGTCGTGAACTGCGATAGGCCACGACGATTTCGGTTGGCGGGCGAAACGGATACTTGCTAGGGTATTTGAGCACCTTCTCCAGGTCTTCTTTGTCGAATAAATGGACAATAGGCACGCCAGACGGCATCACTTCCAAGACAATGTCGCCGTATTTCCGGTTAAGGTCTGCGCGGGAATATAAAATGTGAGACCGGGGAGAAATATGGGTACGTCGAGGAGGTGAAGGGCACTGAAACATATCATCCATGATGAACACGCGAATGAAGGACATGAATCGGTCCCTTCTGTAACTGCCTACCGTCGTAAACCTTGTGCAACGTGGACATTTTATATTTCTTGAAGAAGACGAGGAATATCCACTTTGTGCCCAGAAATGGCAAGGACAACGGACCAGGAATATCGCGGATCTGTTTGCGCGTACTTCCACGCAGGTTTTGCTTGCATCCATTCTTGATTGGGGCGAGCTGTAATTGGCCAAAAGGTAATATCCAAAACCGCTTTAAATAGCCCTCGATTAAGGTGCAAATGTCGAACTTTAAGTATACAGCCAGCAATACTGCGATAGAGATCAAGATAATCACATCCATTACCTTCTATAAAGTATCTGGAAGCAAACAGAAACGGCGATATAATTAAAGGTCTGCCACAATCAACAGCTCTGAATTTACTTTGTCACTAATAATATTTGGGAAATAATAAATAGTAAATAACAGAACAAATAAAACAAGACTTAAATACGAAGGCTGCTGAAATACCCAAAAGCAAATAAATTAGGTTATTAATTGGATTACCGAAAGTGCTGAACAATTTTTCAATTTCACTCTTGTTTGAACACTTTACTAATTGAACAACGGCACGCAAAACGTGTCTGGAGGACGAGGCCAAACGCTGCTAACACTTGTAGTGTTATCTCTGCTTGACTTGAAAGACTTATCAGCTGCGGCTAATTGCCGAAAGATAACAAGAGTCACTGTGAATTGCTCAGGCCAAAAATAGAAAAATTAAGTGTTCTTTCTGTGGTTGAATTCAGCAATCTGATACCATACATCCACAAAGTAACCTGGCCTCAACTGTGTTGCATGTTCAAGACGTCTCTGGACAATCACTCGGATCGATCACTTTCTGTTTATCTGCTGGAATCACGTTGATGTTGTCGACGCTCCTGAAAAACGAGTGGCAGTCGTTCAGAAGAAGAATCAGTCGATGTTTGCTCAAATCTGAAGCCGCTTCCGCGATTCTTGCTTCTAACAAACTGCAGTTGAACATTCGATTAGATTTGTTCGTCATGTTGTTGTTGTTAGATGAAGTTCAGTAGAATTTCTACTGTGGATCGTTTATGCTTTGATGGGGAAAAAATGCGGATGTGTACCGACTTCGCGATATTGATTATTACAGAGTAGATTTTTTACCGTGCAGCAACCAGTTTCTTAACTCTTCGGCTTCGCATTCAGCTAATGCAACTTCTAATGTTTTTCCCATCACAGTCAAAGAACAGGAATTTCTTGCATCCGCATCTGTTTATGTATATCAACACGTATACACATAACAACTGAAGAATATGCAGCGATAAAATAAATTAGATTGTGAAAAAGCTGGGCAAATAATACCACGATGAAGCATTGATCGGACAACAAGCGACGGAAGCAACGGAAACAAACAATACATCGATGATCGATATGAAGATTAATCGTTAGACAGCAAACGCCGGATGTGTCATTAAGACAAACGATCTACTAACAAAAGGCTTATGAAGAAGTGGTCTCGGCTGAAGGCTGCTGATCTCCAAACAATTCTAGATCCTTCGAAGAAACATTAAACGCCAAATCATTGGATAAACCTAATTAAATGGCTAATTAATTAAACAGAATTCGAATTGTTAATAATAAATTATTTAGTTATTTAAATCTTGTTAATCCCTTCGAAGTATTCGACTTTCTTGAGCTTCTGACTCGCTTTTAAAGCAAAATAATCTTTCTCCTGCTAACGATGAAATTGGATGGATTTCTTATTGCGCACATTGGATTTCACACCGAAAACGCTAACATCAGCAATAAAACGACGACAGTCAACAACAAAAATAACAGCAACGACAAAAAAAAATACAATTAGCACCGAATCAGCAGATCAAAAGACAAAAATAACTCCTTTGCATCTGTTTTCATTAACGATTTACATAGTTATTCCTGGAATGATGTGAGAAATGCTTGTGATTATCAGCTTGTTGCTACTAATTTTAAAAATAATTATTTTTTAGCAATAAAAAAGGTAGTTAAGGGTGATATCGCGACTGTCAAGGAAGACACGGGAAAGAACAAAGATTTAACTCTTCTGTTTGTATTACGTAAATATTCTTCGAGGAAGTTGGACGCGGAAACAAATCGCTTATAACAACTAAAATTCACTTGTTTGAGAAACCGGAACTGCCCGCTTTTGATTTTACCTTCTTCTCTGAATTTCCTCCTGCAGAACTTCAACTATCAGCGAAACTCCAAGCGAACTTCTTTCATATATGTAACAACTCACTTTTCTTCAAGTTTGCACAATTAATTTCTAATGTTTTCTATTGCTGCTCGTGTTATCCGCGTCCGCGACTGCTGCTGTATTGTTGCGTCGAGCGACTGAGCGGGTATCCCGCATTAGCTTCAGCGCCGAAGTAAACCGAGCGAGCAGCAGCACTGCTTCCATTCCAGAGCGGAGCGACGCGCGGCTTTTCCGATTCGGATATGCTTAATCAGACAGTTAGTTACTTGTTATCGGCAATAGTCGATCGTTATCGCGATGCCGCTCTCACTCTCACTCTCAACAACAATCGCCGTCACTCGCATCCACGCTCTCTGCCGCATTCTGGCTCTCGCTGCGAATTGATGATAACAAGTGACGACTGTAGGCCACCGCGATGGCACGAATGAAAATAGTAATACAATTAATAAAGTTGTTGTCCATCTGCGTTTAATCGGGATCCAATTCAAGCCGAAGGAGGCTCACGACTGCGCCGCGATCGACATGCTACTGAAGCCGACTCCGACCGCGATCATGACTGGTTAAGGCGTTAGTGCGCGAGAAACTGACTCGGAGTTAATCAGCAGCGGACTCAGCAGCTCGCCGGTTAGTTTGATTGCGGACCTGCTCGCAGAGTACGTGATGACGAGGAACGATGAATGAGCTGCAGACATTCGGCTGCTGCTTCTGTTGTAGTCACTCACACTGTAATTACGTCGCGAATGAGTGAGCAATCCATCAGTGATTCCTCAATCTTACCGACAGTGCGATTATCAGCTGTGTTGAAATTAAGTCAGTTGGAGAAACGTGCAAAAACCAAGCAACAAACAAACGTCTGAGAAGAGGAATCGTTTTACTCTGCCTGAGAAAACTACATGCGAGACAAACTAACGATTCCAAGAATCTCGACGGACCACTCATGTTGCGGCCTGTAGCACATCATCGACATCGCCATCGACAGGTGTGTGTAAATAGAAGTTACACTTCGTTTAAGCTCCTTTAGTCTGCTCTGTCTTCTGGCCAACGATGAAAATTCTCTCCTCAGTTTCGTGGAGCGTTTATCACAACTTATCTTAAAGTAGCTCTGCTCCATGCTAGCGCCTTGGAGCGACCACCTGGGCAAAAGTTATATCACTTTCAAGTATAGTTTTACTGGCACAGAGCAACGAGCAGAAGTTTGTTTACAGATTACGATGCGTTGTTGCTTCTTCGTGCGTCGGTCGTCTCCTCGTAATCTAGTCGGTCACGAGGAGATTATTTTATTGGCAGAGTAGCACACATTTCATACGCAAATATTGCTGATAATGACTTGATGTGAAGTGCTGTGGTTTTTGTTGTTGTGTCTATTTATTCCTAGCGGATGATCAACTGCGCAAGCCTTGCAGATCGTAGTAATTGAACTTGTCACCGCGCGCAACAAGCAGCACGCACTCCATCCAACACCCCGCATCACATTTTAATAGGTCAACAAAATGCATTCTGCTAAGAATAGCTGCTGATACCCTCCGAATACGGGTTCTTCCATCCGACTGCAACCAGTTGTTGTTATCAAAATGCATTCAATGACAACTGCAATCGTACACTGAAACAAAATTCGCAACAACAACTCGATTTTTTTGGTTCAACTGGTATTTTTATGTTTTAGTAACTTCGTCTCTAAGGCAACGTTGGGGCCCATTTTTAATATATAGAAATTATTTTCATACATTATTAAAATAAAAAGGGAAATTTTTTAGTATGGAATTTAGTTGCAATTGCTGGGGATATTCTGAGTACTGATTTTCTTATGACTCCACTGAAATGAACAGAGATCAGCTGTTGTTATTGAAGAATATGAAATAGAGTCGAATAAGGTAAAGGTCACAAAATACTTGTACTAAACCTTTTTTGGGGGTCGCCACTAAAGTCTTTATTCCTCAACCTACTACGAAGTCCGTTCTATCGATTTTTGTTACTGTTACGCATGTTACTCTCGATAAACGATTTGAAATAGAAGAATTTTTTCATTGGGGAGATTTATTTATTTGTGCATTGCGGAAATCGACTTATTTTTTCGCTCAGTGTATTCATTACAAGTATTGAAAAGTGGTTGTTATGAATCAGCACCACGTTGCATTTTACACCCTACAACATCAAGTGTGGGACCAAGAGTCGCCCAGACGAACGAAGGCCGAGTATATTTATGCATCCTGCAGTCTTTTAAGAATCATACCGAAGTTTGTCCTCGTTCTGAATGTCGTTTAAGTGTTTGCCTTATATTTGTCTGTGTGTCTATATTTTGATTTAGGAAATGTAGTGAAAAAGTGCTTCTATGTCGACGAGGTTCGGCTGCTTTTTCCGTTCAGTTTCAATGGAAGTCGTACATGTCTATCTGTGCCCTTGAACTTCTACTCAATATCACATAAATTGCGAACTTCTTTTTCTCTCTGGCCACATTTCTTCATCACACAACTCTTCCTCTTTATTACGTCTTTCGCAAAAGCTTTCTGATGAAAATTGTGTACACATGCATCGACTTCTGTCCATACGCAAATATTTATATTTAATCAGACATTTATGTCTAGTAACGCCATTTGTTTAACTTTGGACCGTACTAATTTGTGCTGGTGTGCGTGCCATAATAAATAACTGTATCAAAGAGTTTGTTTACGATTTCATAAACAAAGCAATATCGACGTCACTAGCAACAGTTACAGCATGTTGAGGCCCTAAAATAAAATATCTCAAATTTGGTCTTCGCATAGCCGTTTATTAATAAAACCCCATTTTCGTCTTTTAAGAATAACATTGTTGTTTCAAGGCTACTAAAAAGGTAAAATAAATCAGTAAAAAATGCAATTCAAAAACAATTCACTTCCTTTTTCAGCTTTAAATCTTCTACTTTTACAATAATTTCGTGAAATCAACAAGTGAAAAGTAGATTTTTTGGATGGAAAATAACGTTCCATTTTTTCTGGGTTCTAAATAATTTTGCGTATTATATTTCGTGTTTTTATGTGTTTTTATTTTGCTGATTTTCGCAGACCTTACGTTTGTGGATTGGAGCGTTCGTTGTTGTTAAAATACCGATATTTAGCTTTCTAAAGTATCTATTTATTTCCCACACTCCAGTTTCTACGATTATAGCAAGGAAAAAGGAAAATATTTAAAACTCTTAGAAATCCTTTACCACAAACAAAATTCTACTTTAAACAATTATGTTTGGTTTATATAAAAAAACTATACACAAGAATTTCTCTTTTTGTATTTTGTAGCGGTAGAATAAAACTTATGAACTTCGAAAAGCTTCTTTGCTTACTAGCTTGGCAACAAATAAGTTTTTGCACTTCTTCACACATAGCTGGCGTGACCATGTCCAACGAGTGCCTAAATCATTTGACTCACTGCGCCATCTACATGTAATAACATTGTTTTTGAGAAGCGAGGTGGGCGAGGAAAATAGAAGAATTAATTATAATTTCCTGTAGAAATTAATTAAAATTATAATAAAATTTCTTGACTCTTCCAATATATTGCTATTTATTAATGAAATCTATGTAGAATTCAAAATTTATATTAGTAAAGAATTTTTTTATTATTATGTAGAATTTCATCAAGGTAACGCGATTATTGTGCTGCCAAATTCTTATTTTTCACAAGATCTTAATTTCATTTGTGGGCACTTTTAAAAACAGTTATTTGCGTTTTACTTTGAAGAAGTAGCGAAACTCCTTTGATATTTCCAATGTCTGTGTTCTATTAAAGAAAATTCGTAATGTGGATTATAAATATGACTGCAATTTCTCGAGTCGCTTGCAATCGCTTGATCACCTGAGATGTCCTGTAAAATAATGTGATATCAGAATGAGGTAGCAATGTGCATCGATATATGACATGATAATGGACCAGGGATAACTCAGAAAGGTCTCTGTAATGGACATTGAACAAGACACTAGGCATAAATTGAAAAAAACCTATTTCCCTCGATCAATTTCGTTATTTTGGGTCACTTGCTTACATGTTGTTATTACAATGAGCACGAAATGGAACAATAGAGTGGATTCAGTGCTAAATTCTAATAGCGAAGTGCTATGAAGAAAGTGTTCCTAGAAAGTACAAGCGTAGTAATGAAGAAAGGTTAGTGATCAAAGATGAATGAGGCAAGAATCTGTTTCGTAGGTATGTATTTGAAAAATCATTTATTTTTAAAAAATTTGACAAAATAAGAAAAACGAAAAAGTTCATAAATATATGTAAATTTATTTGTACGATAAATATCATAATTTAAAGTGAAATATGTATGTGTTTTGTAAGTCATATTTTGAAGACGTTTCGAAAATCTTATAGTAGAAAGAATGAACACTCCATCGTAAAATTAATGTAGGTTTTGAATAGGTTGTATGTACTTAATATACTAATAAAATTTCAGCAAGAACTTTAGAAACATTTATTTTGAAGTTATGTCGACATTTAAAAAAATGTCTTTGCATGGAGACAAAGAGAAAGAAAGATAACTACTATAAATTAATTGAAGCAATATTCTGGTGAATATTTTTCCATAGAGACCGAAAAATTAGTTATGAAGTAATTGCTAAAATTTGTTAACTAACGGTTTTATTTTTAGTCAAACTGCTGTAAAGATGAAAAGTTTCTTTGGAGTTACTATAGTTAAGATTCCCTTTCTACCATATCAGAAATATCCGTAATATAGTGTTTATCACGAAGTAATGTGATAAAAGGATATAACTTATATTGGCATTGATGTGGTGTAGTTAATGCCATGCAGTTGGATGTGGACGACAATTTTCGCTCTGTTTACGATGAATGATCGTTACTTTTCCTACCTGTCGAAGCCGCAACCGCAACCGAAAACATTCGACTTGTTTATTTATTAATCCTGAAAATTCGTTTTTATTGGAAGCGGTTTAATTGAGCACAATGGTTGGCGCCAACCTCCCCTCCGCCCTTCATGCAGCTAGTAACCGATTCCAACCCTTTTGCGATTTATTTATGATGGTAAAAGTTTACTGCTGTGTATTTTTGGTATTCATAATAATAATTAATATCGCGTATATAACGGTATCTCCTCGATTTCCTTACTCAAATCAGTTAGCGGTGCGGTGCGGAGTTTGTTGACGGAAACATTTAAAGCAATTAATTTCTGTTGAATTGAATTATTTTCACGCAGCACGCCGGCAAGATAATAAACTGCCTGCCATCGCCGAAAGAAGAAGCGTCACACTGTACGAAATCAGAAGCTGGTAGCGGTGATATTTCGATGATATTTCGTCCGTGAAAGTTGCAGCGGCAACGTCCAACAGGGGAGCAATTAAAATAACAAACCGGAACTAAATGGCCGATGCTTTTCCGGGCGGGGAAGGGGCAATGCGTAACTCTCATGTCTGGGAAACATAGCGACATATCAGACACTTGTTTCCTTCCATCCAATTGCACTCTCGAAAATTGGCAAGGAATCCATGACGAATCCATTAGAAGCACCCCACACCACGACTCCAACCCTTTTTGCCGCGTAAATTGCTGCGGAAGTATGTGGAAGCCAAAGTGCTAAAGAATGAGCCAAAACGAATCGTTTGTTTTAAGACGCATGCAACCGAAAACAGGGTGTTAATTTCAAGATCCGCAGAGGAAGTCCTGCATCGGAGCGGAGCGTTTCTTTATTTTCTATTGCGTAGGCAACGATTGAACTTCCTTGCAGGTTCATTTATAGTTAAGAGAGCGATAAATTCTTGAGTTGAGGGTAAGAATAACGACGGACTGGGAGCGGAGACGGCTGAGTGGCTTCCGAAATGGTCCAAGTGAAATTCAGAAATTAATAATAGCAAAAAAAGGAGCACTGCAACGTATCTGAAGCGCTTTGAGTTCGCTGTAAATGGCAATTTTTTGCGATATTTTATTGCTTTCATTCGATTTGCCCTCATCTGAGTCTCTCTGCTCATTCCTCAGCGTGCAGATTTTTTTATAAACGAGTCTAATTTGATTTCAAAGCACGAATAGAAAACAAATTCGAATTGACAGCGCCGCGCAGTCCCGCGACTGCGTTTAAGCGTGCGGAGAAGTGCAAAAGTCAAGCGAAGCGAATGTCATCATGCAGTAGACCAGCCCGGAGCAGGGACAACAGACGCGGGCGGAATAATCGCACGAAACGATATTGGAAAACGTCATAAAAATATGCGACATTTCGTTTTTATTACTTTTAAAAAACTTTATTTGCTTTGACTGCGTTTTTCTGCAGGATTTTCTTCGCGTATCCAAATCGATGGGGTGGACAAACAGCGAGGGAGGGGGAGGATCGTTGTCCAGTGGTGAATTAGGGGATTCGTTCCCTCTCGGAGCCACCATGAAAATACAATCTTCGTAGACGCACTCCACCACGCTCACGAGGAACCACTTCGCTCTCTCTCACGGTTTTTTCCTCTTCGACTCAATTGAAAATTTCAGAAAATTTATTTAATTGAAAAAGTTGAAAATAAACATCAACAGCGACATCAACAGCGACAGCGACACCGACACCGACTCTAAGTAAAGAAATCAAACTGTGTGCTTCGAGTGAGTTGCGTCTGTGTGCTGCGGGGCGGGGGAACAATACTTGGTCGTAAATCTGGCGCAGCAGGCAGCACAAGTCAACCAATCGATTGACGGAGCAGGAGGCTGGCTAAAGCACTTGTTTCAAATTGCAATTTATTAGCAGGGGTCGCTTCGCTCTGCGCCGCAGGAAGGCGTTAAGAGTTGCTCATTTACTAACGAGTTCATCATTCGGCGCGTTGCTGCGTTCGCGGCAGCCCATTTTTAATTTAATTGGATTTCATGAATTATTGCCACTGCATCGACTGGTCGAAAACTTATTAGAGTCCAGCTGCAGCGGAATCGCATTCGCCGATTCGATTTCCACGCAGAGGTTTCCCTCAGATGAGACGGACAATCAGAGCAACGCACCGGACTCGAGCAGGGTTTGCGTCCCACTATTGGCATGCGTCGCACGCCGCAACAATCAAGCATTTATGACGGACTCGGTAGCAAGAGTGGAAGTGGCCCCCGAACCCAACTTAAAATTCTGAGAAGCAGCATCTCAAAATCCATGCTTCAATCGAGATGAAAACATAATTTATGCATGTAAATCGCTGCGAAAGGGGGCTCCGAAGTGAGCCGCTCGGTCCCACGTGTCTGGAGCGCAGTTAGCACCTTGTTTGTTTGTTGTTTGTTGTTCTTTTAAAACCCAATTTGTTGATGAATCAGCAGCGCTGGGCGCCATCTTGGGCGACATGTTGACTCTGCCGCAAGCGTGTCAGTCTGTCAAAACAATCCCCGAAGGATCAAATAATGTATTGCGTGCTGCCCACTGCTTTTGGGTGGTTCACCCAATGGATTTTTATTTATTTCGGCCCGTTTTCAATTTAAATTTTCACCGCAGCCATCCCACAGCCGGATGTTGGTGGTGGCTAGTGTTCGAAGGACGGGCTGGCGGTGGACAGCTTGATGGACGACTCGTATGCGTGTGCACAGCGCTATCGAAAAACGTTCCACTTTAGCCAACGATTGTGTAACTTGCGGCGAATCATGCCACACATAAAAAATGTCAATATTCAATTTAATAGCACGGCCAAGATGCGTTCTACCTTCTCCAATGCGGACGGCGTGAAAAGGTTCGAGATGTCGACCCGGCGCAACAGGGTAGTTATTTTGTATTGCTTAAAAGGGTTATCAAATCTTACAGTTTAACCAAATCCGAATTGATTTAAGGACACTTCGTGGTCTAACCGTAAAATTAGAAGAGTCTAGGAGGAATTTGTGTCGAGAGACTAGAATGGACTCGTTCTGGGAAATGTACATATGATACCATTCGAATTGAACATTCGCTACAAGTAATAATACTGTTGGTTCTGGGCTGAGATTTAACTTCGATGATGGTTTGGCATGAATTTCAAGTGATAATGTGGGTTATTGTTATAGGTGATTATATGATAATTGGCCAAAAGCAATCAAAAGTGGAGAGTAAATCGTTCATATATCAATACAAAATTAGGGCTTAAGACGAAAAGTTTATTTTATTACAGTATTATTATTATTAAATCTTCGAATTAGACTACACTCAGAAGAAAAGGTCTCGACAATGCAATATAAAACAATGCAAATGAATAAACGATGTTTCTCCCGGAACTTACATGACATGAGAATGTAATATCTTAAACTAAAAACTGGAGGAAACCGCTAACCTCTATGTGTACGAGGTAGAGACTTCTCGTAAAAGCTAGGAAACTTCCAAATTGAATTGAATTACTAGACTATTTATAATAACAAAGAGAGACATTTTTGCGAAACATCGTCCAAAGGATGAAGGAAATATTTAGTCGCTTTTTTTATCGGTTTTACAGGTACACCTAACTCGCATTTTACACGATTAATATGTTCCAGCGATGACTCGTGCAAAAAATCGTGTAAAATACTATACATAGCTTATGAAAAAACGGGTAATGCGTCCCGCAAATAAAAAAAATCGTGTTGTTTCGGAAATTTAGGAAATTTTCTTTGGAAAATCTTGTAATAAAAAAACTGATGAGAACTAAATTTAGGAATATTTTTATGTTTGCATAAATTTAAAAACATCATAAAACTGAATAAATAACAGAATACCGCTAAAACTACAAAAATTAACATAAAAAATTACTTAGATTATTTTAGTTTCGATAAAATATTATAATGCACGTTTCTATTGTCTGCATCACTGCTTATATTGAAATCATCATCAATCGATCTTGAATCAATTGGAAATTTGTGATGTGTTGTTGACTTGTCGCCTTCTTAAGCTTATACACATGTACATTTCCCAAAGCTCCGGCTTAGGAAACATCTGCAGATTACGTTGAAATTTTGACGCAGAAATTTTGGGATGGAAATCATGTGACAAAATGTTCATCCATACGAGTACTTGGCCTCTCAATTTTTTTCCCCATCGAGCACCGCGGTTGCAAATTGTTAATGCCTTCACCGGAAGTTTCCTTAGGCCAAAGTTACGATTTCAGATGTTCCAAACATTCTTACAGGCACTGCTGTTCGTTTTCGTACTCAGTACCAGTACCAGTCCTTCCAATACTCAAGTACCAGTCCTTTTTCAAGTAGAAAGGACTTGAAATGTACTTAGATGTAAGACTCCACTGAAGCACCAAAAGTACTGAATACATTAGAGCTCTGTTTACAGGCAAGCGTTGAAGTTGAGTGAAGAATTCTTAATACAAAAAATTCCTCGAAAATTCATATAATCATGAAAAACAACACATTTTGACCATCGCGAAGTTCATTTTGACTAGTTTGGTCGTGACGTGTGTACGTATGTAAGCGTGTACGTATGTATGTATCCCCAATAACTTAAAAACGGAGAATCGTCGAAAGTTGAAATTTGGTATTTGAAACTCTTATAAGACCTAGTTGTGCACATCCCAGCGAGAAAAGGACACAAAAACAAACACTCCTAGAAAGTACATACTATTTTGTATTTGGCTCTTACATAAGGCAAAATTTTGTAGCTCCAATTTTGATGATGGTTCGTACCAAAAGGACTCTTTGCCAAAGGAACACGAAGTATGCATTATCCGAATTACATAATAGATAATGATAAATGAATGTTATGCTGCTATATCTTTTACAAAAATTGGCTGTAGCCTATCAGAACTAAACAGGGAAATCAAAATTAGTACGAATTAGTAAATATTTAAACTTTTTAAAACTTTAATTTTAAAATATAAATAAAATATATCAACCATTCTTGAAATAAAACCATACAATTGCCGTCATACAAGGAAGTCCTGTGTTGGCCACATCAGATATTTTTAAACTATTACGTACTAGCTTCGTGTATTTATTTATTTTGTTATTATTGCACTAAGTAAATTACAACACTAATTTGTTTGCCTAGAATAGTACTAGCAACGAAACCCATCGACTGTTAAGGAAGAGAAAGAATCAAATTAGAATGTGAGGACAGAACAAAAAGATCTGAACTTCCAAGCGTAATTGGATTCGAACTAAAACCCTCACGTCGGCAAGAACGTTATTCACTAAGTCGCTGAGGGCCGTTACTAGTTTTTTATAAACTGCATAAGTGAAGAGAAAGTTATTGCGAATTAGCTAAGAAGAAAAAAATTCGGTCATATCAAAATATTTTGTGACGTTTTTACTTCCTAGTATACGTAGTAAATACAAGAAAGTTTTGTAATCGCGAAAAATTGCGATATTGACATTTTAATGGTTATACACATTTTGCCGATCCCTGACTTAACTTTGACCAGTTTGGTCGTATCGTGTGTACATATCCTCCATAACTCAAAAACCAAGAGACGTAGAAATTTGAAATTTTGTATTTGAGACTCTTATAAGACATACATAATTAGTGCACCTCCCTTTTTGGATGGAATTGGTTACGTCAACGGACACTTCTCTTGCACGATTTTTCAAATTTCACGCATAACTCAAAACCAAACAGCGCTAGAAAGTAGATATTATGTATTTGGACCTGTTATAACATTGAAATAGATTTCTCCAATTTTAGTTACAATTGGTAGAAACCAGAGGTTTCTTGATTATATATGTCCTTGCAAATGTCTTCTGTCTGATGATGAGGAAAATAAGACACAATTAAATTTTAATTTACGTTTATTGTATAGCTCTGTGCTGTCTACATATCAGCGTGTATCTTTATAAATGTTATTTATAATACATTGCGGCAGCCGTCTAGTAAACAGGCCAGCTTAAATCTCTAAGCCGACTCTTCTATATCCTCTGCTCAGCTCGAAACATCATAAGCCGCATTCGAAACAGGAAGCGCATCATAAATCATTGTGGGTAACGCACCGATCTGACGGATCGCTGCTCTCCAACTCAGATCCATTTGCACCTCAATAAATAATGCCGCGTAATGTTTTATTATTTGATTGATTCTTTGTATCGTTTTTGAAAAGTCGACAGACGCAGTTCGCGTAGTTGGAAGCATCATTGAAGAAGTACCAAGTACTACGTCCATTTCGAAGCCGTAACAACCGCCACGAAGTGGAAGCTGCTTCCTCCAGTTTCTGTTAAAAATATGAATGATTTCCACAAACTTCATTAATGTTTTTAATATTAAACGCGCATCTGAAATAATCTCGCAGTCGTTATGTAATTAATAAACAATTTGGCTCGGATAAGTAGCTACCTGGGTCCCGTTCAGGCCACTCACCAAATGATAACGCAATAAAATCGTGGAGAATTAAAGAAGCTACGGAACAGGTCAGCAGCCGACCAAATCTGCTACGTTCCTGAATGTGTTTGTGTGTTCGTGCATTTAACAATGAAGTCATTGTTGGCTGGTTGCGATTAACTTAGCATTGTACACTCTCGGGCCCAGACAATACATTAAGTGATGTGCAGAGTGCGGAAACTGCTTTCCAACCAGTTGCTGCTGCTCGGTGAAAATTCGTCGCGGCGTTAAAGCGTGTGATAGCTGTGAAGCTCTTCAATTCATTTGTGTTCAACGCACACACGGACCGAATAACGAACAAGTACAAGCATCCAGTTGAAGTCTGACGCTCCTCCTTCTCGCCTGCAGTCAAACGCTCCGTCAACTCTACACTCTGCAGCGATGCAGACAATGGCGTCCATGTAGTCTGATTTTCCCCAGCACGTCGCGACGGGTAGGTGTGGCCATGACTAGTGTTTCGTTTCCATAGTGTTCCTGCCTGCAGCTGCGTCGAGAGATTATCATCACCAGCAGCACTCAATTAAGCAAGTTTATTAATAAATATAGAAGCCAAATAATTTAATTATTGCTGCTGATAATGCAGTTATAATAAAGTCATTAAAAACCTTAACAGGAAGCACAGGTACGGATTGTGGGTCGTGTGTTCGCCATCAATGAATCCGTGTTTACATGGAAATATGGAAAACTTTCGTATTTAATATTAGGACAGAATTATTCCTCATCAAAGTGATATCTTCAATAGAGCACACTCGACTCTACTCTCGGAGCAACCAAAATAATGCATTCGAATGTAAAAGTGGCCAAGTTTCGTTCAAAACTCAAAGTTATAAACTGAAATCTAAAATCCTTAACAGCCAACTGCGTATTTATTGCCTTTAATCAAATAAACAATGACGACCTGACCCTGCCTCTGTCTCTCTGCCTTCGCCTGTCTTTATCCTTTCTCGAATAGTGATTTTTAATGACGTACATAATAAAATTCCCATTCGTTTTGTTCCTGCCGCGTCGTTCCACGAACGATGCACAGAGCTGAGCTTCATCTCAAACCAGCAGCATTGATACTCGATTCGACGAATGTAAAACACGACGAATTGATTCTCCTTTTCATGTTATCTCATTCACTCCCATAGTGAGGGTTGCTTGCTCCACCACTCTGTACATAACGAACACACAAACCCACCAAGGCGCTATTCTCATTTCTCTGTCTCTCGCTCTCTCAGCATTGGGCCAGTTCACAGTGCGGCACAGAGACGGACCGGACCAGACCCGCCTCGACAACTCAGTGCATGAATTATCATCTTCTTTCTGTTTGCCGCAGTCTTTGCTGGTTTTTTGGTTCATTGAAAAACAACGGGAGTCAATTCGAATCCATTCTGCAGTCGTAGGCCTCTAATCATTCGCACGGTCGCACGTAACGTGTACGGAAGTGTTTTGTTTCGGACGCTGAAACAAATGAGTGTGGCAGTTGTTTTAACTGCTGTGAGGAAAATCAGTTTAGTGCTACGGTGAAACAGTGATTGAAACTAGAACGTTGTGAGTTTTCAAATGCATGGTTCAAAAGGTGAAATTAACCTGTGTCGTTGAGGAAATTACTAGTCGTTTGAACACCGAGCTTTCGTCTTGATCCGTGTGATAGGCGACCGCCTGCCTGTCTGTCGTCGTGTTCGCGTCCGGGGCCTAAAAAGCCCCACGTTTTATTAGGCTGTCTCATTATAATTTAAGTGGCGTGCCGTTTTTTGGAGTCGCTGTGGCCGAGTGTTTTCCGTTTGCTGCAGCAAACTGCAATCAGAGCCTTGCTTTCCGTAATTCAGGTTTGTTGGGGTCTTTAAGTGATTCCACTGCGGCGGTTTCTGCTTTTGGTGCTGCGGCTCTAAGCACCGGATTATCCACCCAACCAGCAGCCGCCGCAACGGGAATTCAGGGAACGGCTGTTGTTAACATTGAAGGAGCTGTGGAGTTTGTTCCAGGAGCATATTCAGCGTACTCCTCGCGACGCAACGAATTCGAAAACATGGATCTAATAAATCCGTACATGAGGCATCACAGCTTCGTCAATCAGAACAGTTCGCCGTCGGTGAACCGAAGCCCGCCCATGCCGCATATGAATGGTGCTGTCCTTAATAATGGCTTCGTCGACGTTTCACATTCGGACTATCACAACATGACGGGCCGAGATCACGTTCTCGATTATCACAGTGCAGCCGCGGCGGCGTATGCAAACCACAATAACAATAACAACAACCCGCTAATGCTGCTTAAAGGGCCCAAGCACGCCATGGATATAAAATCCGGTCGATCCGGTGATGACTCCTCGACGCCACCGCCGCTGCTCTCCGCGGATGGTACTTTACGAGGGGCTGATCAGTCATCAGTGGCATCCTCACGACTACAGTCGGAAAGCCCCGACTGCAACAACTCGATCAACAACCGAAGTCGCTACGAAAACTCCAGCCCCGGCGTCGATAGCTCGAAATCCTATCCGGTCAGCCATCGCAGCAGCGACGAAGCTGGCAACAGTGAATCCAGTCCACCGCCAATCGACTGTAGCCCTGAGAATCTGTCCGCTAGGAGATACGGTATCTCAATGGCACACGCTGCTCACGGCTTCACCAACAACCACAACAATAACAACACGATGCTAGAACACAAGCATCCCTTAAGTTTCCTTGGACCGCCGCTTGCTGCCTTGCATTCCATGGCTGAGATGAAGTCCGGATCGGGTTCGGCCGGCATGATGGGAGCCTCGAGTCCGACGGTGAATATTGGCTTCGGCAGTAATCACAGCGCCCATTTAACTAGAGAGAACGTTGGTATTTCGACGGCAGCATCCAGCACAACCACGACTCACGCTCAAGGAGCCGCGAACCCGCACGGAATCGATACTATACTGTCGAAGCCGCCACCTGTTACGTCGTCCGGATTGAGTGCTCTCGCAGGAGGTAAATATTTCCAATACGTCAAAAGCAAAATGTCCACCAACGTAGCTTAATTGATCAGTAAAGATTTTTCGAATTCAAACTTATTTTAAGGCCAAGAGAAATTAACTCGTTGTTTTCGTTAATTCAATTCGATCCAGTGCAACGGTATTGTTTTTTCAAATCCTCGGCAGTGAATTTGAAGTCGTCAAGTATTTTGTGGCTGTATGTAGGTTTTTCGAAGAGCTTCTCCTACACGGTTACAAATATTGGTTTAAAATTAATATTTTTGTGTACTACATGTAAGAAAACACCAAAATATTGACTTTGGATATTTATAAGGTTTAAAAATAGGTACAATTCTGGTTTTATAATATATTTCATCTTTAAAATCAAAATTTAAATTAAAGTAAATAAGCATAGCATAACAAATTAAAGCAAAAACATAATAGAAAATAAGGTATAATGTTTCTGAATTAATTTAAACCACGATTTGAATTGACTAACCGTGTAGACACCCTCTAAAAGTGACATAATACAGTTGTGTTGAAAATAGTTTAAAACTTCAAAGCGTGTTTGTGGTCTCTGTCTTTAGTAAATATATCGTGTTAAATAATTAAATAAATAGAACATTTCCAGGTGGAATTCCGCGGTTCTCAATCGCTGCCGCCGCTGCTGGGATGGCTCAGTACCTGTCACAAAGTCAAGGAGCTCCACTCAAGACGCACCCAGGCCACATTGTGGATCGAACGCATCTGTATTGGCCCGGTCTTCAAGGACTCGTTGCTAATCCGATGGCGTGGCGAGAACGTTTATCAAATACAAGTGAGTATTAAAAAATAACTAATATAAAAATAAAAATAACTAATAACTAAAAATAACTAATTAAACGATAATAAACTAGTAAAGGTGTTGTCTACAGCCCAGCTATAGCCGAAATACCCTACACCTTAAAGCTGCATATATACTCGTATATTTAAGATATATAAGATAAACTATAATTATAGCTGCTTAACTATTTCTGTGCGTTACAAACACCGGTACTAAGTGCGTTTACTCTCAAAATTTAGGTGTAGGGTATAAAAATATATTGCAATACTGGGTGGATGGGTAAAAAGAAAGAGTGGCCCGCCCATTTTTTTCCCCAACAGAATATTATTGGTTCACAAACTACAATATTATGTACACCATTATTCAGGAAACTTATATACTTGTCAATACAATCCATGTAAAACCCTCCATGACCTATGTAAACTAAAAGTGGGCGGATCACGCCCATATTTGGCATATTAACTGGAAGCATTAGTCTAAACCTACATATAAAATTTTCTTGTCTTCTCTCAAAAAGTGATGCTGATATAGCCTTTTTTAATAGGCAAAACAGAGGTACCTGCACTCTCGATATAAAAAGTAGGCGTGGTCCTTGGGCGATTTTGCCCATTTTCAATACTGTGATCGTGATTTCAACGGACAGACAGACAGACAGACGGACAGATATCGTTATTTCAATTTTGGTGGTGATGCTGATCAAAAATATATATACTTTTCCATACCTATCTTGTCTAGTTCTATGCGTTACACACTCCGGTAGAAAGTGAATATACCCTCAACCTTAAGGTTTATTATTCCTAGACAGTTTAATTTAATTTTTTGGGATATTATTTTACAACGTGATTTATGAAGATTCTCCTCATGTGGGACCCATGATCACCATTTTCAGTGGTAGATATTTATGGTTTTTTATAGTATTGGTTGTTAGGCGACGCTTAAGGCTATTGTGAATGCCTCTCATTGCTGCGCTTGTACATCTCTTTTGGGAACATTAATACCACAGACATTATGATCTTTATTATAATTCATTATCAGACAGCGCAACCTAAGCACAACATATAATATGTTAAACAGGTCAGAAGATCTTATTTACTTATGAACATATAAGCGAGGCGTACTTTGACCACGTTACCGATGAGAATCCTATTCGAACTAAAACCTTTACACGTGCAGAATTAAATGCAGGCATACTACATAAAAAACAGGTCATACTACAGGATACAATCGATAAATGATGATACTTTGGAACTCATAATAAGTTACAAGATCCTCCGAAAGCTCCCATAAGAATTGAAGCTATCAGTCGATGTACAAACTAATAATATCAACATATTAGGGACATACAACCAAAAACTATTGAGAGAATGCATGAACTTACCAAAAAACAGTTTAAGATTAATAACTTATTTCTTTACTGATCGCTGTAGATTGAGACACACCTAGAGACTATAGAAAATTCGGTGATCAGGGTCTTGCTGGTTCTGTGTCACATATACTCACCTCTATTACAGCGTTTCAACATCCAAGGCAGAAAATTCTTGAAACAGTCCATCGTCGATGAACACCTGAAGATCTCTTTTCTATTATGAATCTCTCTTAAAGGGACCAGTATGATTGTGATGAGAATAATACACGCTTGTGTGTAAGCGCAGATCCTGGTAATAAATAGGGCTTCAATACTGTGGACTGATCTAAGATTACGGAAGAAAAGATCAGACGAAGTACATTTAAATTAGAGGCCATTAAAATCGTGAACCGCTTGTGTGCTTGTGTATCACAATCAGTAGCCTCAACCTGATAAGTAACTGAAAGCAATCTTGTATTTTTGTATAATCTGAAGGATTTACTGGGTGCAGCGGCTATTACGACACCGCAGAATGTATTTTCAAGAGTCCGTGCTTCAGTGCATCAATCAATGCGTCAACCTTTACCCGCTTTTGGTCACTCGAAGCATTCATAATGATCTTCATTTAAACTCCAGATGATGTGGAAGATGAAGATGCTGCTGTTTAAGTATCTGTTGAGAAGTTTCGATCCGAAAATCACGTCCGGGATCAGCGATTGATTGCTCGCTCCATTAAGTTATGAAAACAACCTAATTAACTCATAATAAAGCTTCATTGTCGCCCTCATCAGCGTCACTATAGGCATCGTCCAACGGATTTGTTTTTATTGTGACAGTCAACAAAAGAAGCAGCAGTTGGTCAACGACTTGCGGTGCGGATATAATTACAGGTTCTCGAGAAAGAGGTTTCATTGAATTAATCTCACATTTGAGTGACCGTTTGTCTGTCAGTGATGCCGTCATCATCGTCACCTTTCGATTCTCTTTCAAAATACCACGAGAAATGCGATGACTCTGGACATTTTTAACCGAATGTTATTTATTTATTTCTTTAAGATGTGCGTTACCACATTCGTCAGACACTTAATGATCTGGCTTTTTCATAACCACCACATAACCACATGAAACACGAAAAGATACGAAAATATTAAATAATGAAATGACGGTTTCACTAACATTTAATTAGCGTCTGAAATCAGCTGATGCAGAATCGATTCAGTCTACAACTTCTTCTTCCCGTCTTCGGTTCTTTCTTGTTTGTAACTTATTTCGAAAAACCAATGCCTGTCTGTTTCTTTCGTTCTTTATTCTCGCGTAAACAATCTCGAAGACCTATTTTCGGTTAGTTATGAGCGTCAGCTTGCCGTTCTCACTGCTTAATAATACAGCTAACAACAACAGTTCGTTGGGCCGAGCAGTTTTCTCCGCTCGACAACAGCCACTTCACATCGCTTCAGAAACATGGAGCTGTAAAGTAAAGTACCAAATATAATATCATCGCTCTCCGACGACTTCGTTGGTATATGTATAGATTCCCAGCAGCCTTGGCACAGAATAATAATGCGCTCAGTTGGTTGGAGGGGCGGTGGGCGATGACGGAGCTTCGCGCCTTGGTTTCCCCAATAAACGCACACACATGCACAATTTGTTTATGTGCATGTATCTTGTCATGTTAACACGGAACAAACACCGTTAAAGCCTCTCTTCCATGGCGAGGGTGGGCCGCAGACCGCGTGTAACTGTGTTGGGTGTTGTTAGTCTTGTTTGTGTTAGTTTTATGGGCTATTCAAAGCTTTGTGGAGCTTTTAAAAATGGCGTATTTTACAGATTGAAAATGTTTTAAACATGATGTTGAAAGTCGTAGACATGCGTTTATTTACATATGTTTTGTATGTAAACAGCAGAGCTGTGTTGGTGTTGTGTTTCTGCGAGTGTGTTTTATTTATGTGTTTAGACAGGGCTTTATTAATAAAATGTGGATCATTTCGTAGTGTGAGGCTTAAGTAAATGATGTGCATTTTTTTACCTGATTATCTCACAAACAATTGCGATAAAAAAATTATTATAAGATAATTAAAATTATCATAAGTGACTGACAGACGTGCGGATGTCGTGTGTTGTGATTTTTAATGAATTAGTCGATGTTAATCAAATCACGTGGTCAGTTCTTCATTTAATTGCTTTGTGGGCGGACGGAGAAGGTTTATTAATAAACTACAATTAAAAAATATAAAATTGAATAAAATTAAGTGAAGTCGATTGACTGCCTGGCTCTATACGGGTAAGGCACGGGAAACAAGTGATGGCAATCGACAACTGACGATTGAGATTATTGATTGATGATGTAAAGTATATACATTAGTTCCTTGGACTATTTATTATTGTATTGATCTTATTTACACTGAACAAACTCAGCATAGAAAATTAGCAAAAAGTGTGAACATTTCGAAATCAGACACGAAACCTAGAAAACCATCGCAGGAAACGTAAATAAGTCCAATTGGCGAACATCTGAAACAACTGTGTAAATAATGAAAGAGAACATTAACACTAAGAGTATTAAATATTAATGAATACTTAAAAGACAAATAAAAATGTTCCCTCTTTTGCTTTCGCTTACCTTTGATATTTTGGGGTCTTTTTTACTTCTTTCCGATCGTTTAAACTTTAAAGGCATTATGATTTGGTATTCTTTTATTTTTTCTAATTTGTAGTAATACAGTAATAGAGTTAAATTTAACCTATTTGACAAATGAGAGAAGTCGGCAACATTGAATAACTTAAGTTCTTAAAATTAATGAGGATTACAAAGGAATATAAAAGATATAACAGAAATAAAAACAATATAAACAATGTAATTTTACTAACTGACACAAGATAGTAAAGAAGAAGTAGATAGGTTGAGCTCATAATTAAACAAGAACCAGAAATAAGGAATATAAAAAAGTGAAATCCGTCGCAAGCAAAATCGCAGTGAGCAAAATGTTAAAAATATATATGTAAATAATTAGCAAATCGACATAAATTAATTATATCTACAAAAACACAGGAAAGTGGAAATAGAAAAGGCAGAGCAACAGCCGGAGTAGAAGAAAGAAATATAAAAGAATCGATAAATTAAATTCAATTTAAAAAGTAGAGAGCTCCGGCTTGTATTATTCAGCTTCAGCAAATTGGAAAGCGATATTAAAAACAAATTATAAAATAAATGCATACCACATTTTATAAATTATAAACGATCAACTATGAAATGAAGTACTATTAATATTTTAGAAATAAATAATTTCACAATACATTAATTAACTGCATTCAACTGTAACAATTATTTGCATCAAGTGCAAAATTTTATTATTTATTTCATAAAATTACCTCTAAACGTAGATTAATCATCATTAACATGGGATTTAAAGTTATTAATTTAAAAATTTATCGCTTAAATAGATTACGAAGCGAACTTTTTAAAAACTAAGCAGCTTTTTGCAAACAGTCGATTTGCTGCGGTGTTTGGGGCTCATTTGGGGACTTTCTGCCGGGTGTTAATGGAAAACATTAATCCCCGGGATGGATGAGGCGTTTATGAGCAACTGTTCCGAAAAGTGTACTTGTGTCAGGCGCCGCTTTCTGCACGATGTAAACAAATCATTTGTAAAGCAGATTCCGGCGCAGCTCAGTGTCAGCGCCAGCGTCGGGCCTCAGCTGTGTCATTCCGAACGAGTGCATAAAAAACTCTAACTGCCGTCGTTTTCCTGCTCGAAGGGTCTTCGGTGAGCTGCGGCTGCTGCTTTCCCTTGTTTTTCGAGTCTATATTGATACATGCGTCTGATGAAATGCACGGCTCAGCGCCGCGCCTTCCCAGCGACGGGCCAAGTGTTGGCGGAGGGCGTTTCGTTTGTTTCGATTATGATTCGGAGGCCGTAATAAATTTAACGTTTCTGCACTTTTATGAGGCAGGATTTGCGCCCTCGGTGTCGTTATGATGGCACGATAATGGCACTGAATTCAATGAATGACGACTTATAATTTTTATTTATAAACACGTTTTACGAAGATGTGCTTTAAATGTTTCTTTTTTTGTATTTAGCTAAAGATTTTGAAGATTTCGAAATGCCTATTCGGCAGTGAAAGGCTTCGGTGAAGGATTCCTTTTTCACTGGAAGCTGGGGAAAAAGGATTTCCATCGAGCGTCCGACCCACCCAAATTCGCAGCAGCTACTTAAAATTAATTAAAATGCGACCCACATTTTCTATGTCGTCTGTCGTGTTAAAACACATAATCGCAAGGATAACACGGTGCTTAATGAGGCGAGGAGGCGGCTTCATGGCCGCAGGCTCGTTACACGTTGCGGTGAAGCATATTTTAATGTCGCTTCTGTCCGCCGACGAGCGACGAGCAACGAGCTTCGTGCTGTTGCTCGGGAAAAGTTACGGCAGCTTCTCACTTCGCATTCTGTGTTTAAATTAATTTCAATAATGATTTCATTTACCAACTCCAAGGATCCTTTTCCCGGCTTCGTCACCGAAGCCAGAAACGGAGCGGGCGACTCAAATCAGAGTTAATGAAAATGGGTTCATTTAGAGCCTCCCTGCATCCTTGCGATGTGGAGCAATGCACGGCCGCAATAATTATGTGCGCATATGTGTGCGATTTGGCTGCCGTGCCCTGAATTTCAAGTACCCTTGTTCGCCTTAATTGCAGCTCGGCTTTTATTGCGCCATATAAATGTTAACGTCGACGTTGGGCGTCGTAAAGGCTTGTAAACGGTCCCTTAAATTCACTCACTCCTCCTCACATGTGCGTGGAGACGTGGCCTGTGCTGGAAGCGGACAACAAGTAGCGCGAATCGCTTCTCTTGAATCTATGCAGCGGCACAAACGCCGAGGTACCATTAAGGGATTTCTTATCCATCCACGCTGCAGCCACCGAAGTAGCAAGAAACTTGAACGCTTCCCTCTATCGACTCTCCGTGCGTTCCGCCCGCTGTTCACCCTCTCCTCGGCCCAAGGCCGTAAACACTTTGCGACTTTACGACGCAAACAGCAAACAATTTGTATGCCCCGCAGCCGCTTCTGCCAACTCAAATCATTTCACATAATTAGGGATCATTTAATAATGGGGTGACATTAATTGGTGTGGATGCCAGCCTCGTCGCCGGTGGTTGCGCTCACGGTTGGTCCTCAAGTGCGAAAGCGAGGGCGAGTGCGAGTGCGAGTGTGAGAGCGATTTGCACGGGGCGCGTTTGAACAGAAGGCGTTTTGCTTGGCGGTGTTTTATTGGCTTGCTTAGCGTAAAATGACGGTACATATTTAAGTGGATTCTCGTTCGGCAGCCGCTTCACTTGCTGACTAATTGATTAGTATAACGATTAAGAGGCACGCAGCTTCAATGAGCTCCGTTCGCAGCTATATTTGGATAAATATGGCTCTCGACGTCTCCTCTAACAGCCCCTCCTCCTCTCACAACCGCCCACAACCGTTAAATCTTCGTCGGTTTCCGTTGACACAAAGTGGCGCAATTAACTTGTGGACAATTGTTGTTGTTGTTAATTGATGTATTTTATTGCAATGGCTACAACTCACAAATCGCCCATTCGATGGCACTGGACAGCATTTTGTCCTAATGAGGTCCAATTAAGGGTATTTTAAATGCCATCGTTTGCGTTTGTCGACAAAGAACTGCTTCTAATTAAACAAACGATTTTTAAAATTTATTTTTTATGGAATATCACAAAATGCAGAGTAGATGGAAAAAGTGAATTATTATTTCATTCCTTCCTTCCTTCATTATTGCAATCATTAGTAACAAAGTGACTGGCTTCTTTTGTTATAATTTTCCATGATTTTTTAATGGATTTCTATATGGAATTATTACACAATAATAATCGGATATGTTTTCATAAGGAAGAATGTGTTGTTTGATTGATATATTGCTGTTTTCTCGTCTCCAATGAACCAATGAAGCAATGCTTTACAAATATTCCGTTTTGAGTATTAATCAAGCGGCTTTTCGCCATGTTTTGCTGATGGGAACGCTGACTGCGGCCAACTGACGTCTAGCAACATCTGCGCACCAAATCAAAAAGCTAATTGAGATAATTAATAACATGATACAGCAGCAACGGGAAGAAGGGGAAAGGAAGAGGAAGGGGAACCACGTGTTCGAATGTAAATTAAATTATTTCATATATGAAATATAAATTCCTTTATTTATTCTGAAATAATAAAAGAATAATTATAAATTGCGAAATATTGATATAAATTAGAAATTTTATTGAAGCATTCTAAATAACAATAAACAAAATAGTTATATATCAATATTTGATTTTTAATGTAGATAATTCAATAATAAATTTCATATATAAGTTGCTGATTATAACAATTAATAGAAGCTGACCAAGATTAACAATTATAAGAGTAAAAATTGAACACAAAATGAGCAATTGTTAAAATCATTAACAATTAAAAGTCAAAGTGTGAAGCTGCTTAGATTATATAAATATATCAATAAAAATGCATTTATATGTGGTTTATTGTGCATCGTCTCCTTTCACTGAATTTAGAACGATGAAGTCGAACGAAGATAACATTTAAAATATGCGTTTACCTTTTTTTCAGTGTCTGCGAATCTTTCGCAGTCGCACGGTCATCACCATGGCAACGATAAGGACGGGAAGAAGAAGCACACTCGGCCCACGTTCAGCGGTCAGCAGATTTTCGCCCTCGAGAAAACGTTCGAGCAAACAAAGTATCTGGCGGGTCCAGAGCGAGCGAAGCTAGCGTATGCCTTAGGAATGACGGAGTCGCAAGTGAAGGTGAGTTCAGCCCATTTTTATCCCTTCGTACATTCTTAATTCACAGCAGCATTGAGTGGGAATGGAACTTGGTTCGCCGCAGACAAAAGACTAGATACGGATCCCGGTCGCTTTCAAATTTACATATTTATTGAAACGCAAATCCGACGGATTGTAAAATAAAATGCCAGGGCCATTTAAGTGGGCGAAGGAGGGGAACGTAACTACAGACTTAAATCGCTTGATCCCACTTTTGAGTTGCGTCTTTGCTGAGATGAGCTGAGATGAGTTGAGTTGACTTGAGTTGAGTTGTGTTTGTTATCGAAACAAATCCTTTTGTCATCAAATTTGTGAGAACTCGGCAGATAGCGTTCCCCACACGTGGCAGGCGCGTCGCTTACTTAAACAGCACGCTGCGCTGCATCACTCGAAACCTTAAATTTTAAATTAAACGGCTCACGTTCGACAGCACAGCCGAGTCGTGTCTGTGTGTGTGGTTGTGTAGTTGCACACTGAAATCACAGCCTCGCAACGAGCCCCACTTTCGATAAACTCGTGGAAAGCCGAACGCTGCTTCCACGCGAAGTACGACGCTGATCTGAGCTGCGGTTGCTTACGCGACCCTGCGAATGGCGAAGGCTGCTGTAAGCCGACGAAAACCACACCACAACCGATGCTCGCTCCGCCATCGCAATTAAATATTCCAATTTTCCCCTCCAGCAGCACGCCACGCCTGCCGCCTGCGCTGTTGTGGGTGGCGCTACGAGCGTCGCTGTTGAAGCGCTCCGTTTGAATAATTTATCAAAATTATCTAAACTGACAAATCTCGGGCTCAATGTACTTGTTGTAACACACTATTTAATGTGTTCGAATGTTGTCCCAACTGCTCCGGAGCAGTTAACATTCGCAGGATGCCCCGAATCGGCGTCTCGTCTGTCTCTGCAATCATTTTAAACCCTTGCCTCTTTCCATCCAGCTCTGTCTCTCTCCTGAACTGTGTTGTTCGAGGCGAACCATGGCTGCAGCCCGCCATCGGTCGTCAGTCATCAGGACCGAGTGCACGAGCAGCGTTTTAATTATGATTGCAGGCAATTATTCTTGTCAAGATCATATTTCGAGTCCTACTGCCAGAGCATCAAGCGGCACAGCACAGAGCAGGGCAGCAGAACGGGCGCTTCGGGTCGTACTTGGACTATACTGGACCCTTTTAACTCATTTGCATTTTTGTCATTTGCTGCTGCGTCAAATTTGCGTCCTATCGAAGGCCGTCAGTCATGAGCAAGTGATGAGCTGGGGCGATATACCCACGTACACACACACAGAGACACACGAGTGTGTAAATGATCCTGCCTATTGCTTTCTAATTGAATCCTTGTGTGCTTGGACACCATCTTAGCCAGGATGTTGTTACACATGTTGCAGACGAATCCGTGTTGATGCGATGTGCGACTCCAGCACCGTCTGTTCGTCGTTTCCTCGGCGAGTCGGTGTGCGACGTCGTCATTGCACTATATTCACTCGTAATTAATCATCATCTCCCCATCATAATCGCAGTCGTGCCATCGCCGGCCGACAGCCCACGAGATACGCATCGAGCGTAGTTAAGTATTCAATTGCGTCATTTTGAGGAATAAATCAGGAAGAATAATTAAGCAGCGTGCACGTTAAATTAATGATCCAGTGAAAGCGATTACGACATGTTTCCGAGAACCTCAAATCACGGCAAGACAATGGGAAGGGTTAAAACTCGACCTTCGTAGGATTCGCATTCCTTTCTATATACATTTGCAAACTTAGCAAATAGATGACTGTTCAAAGTAATACTTACTTATCTGTTTACCAGACTCAAGACATGTAATGTAATGACGGTAATACAACTACTATCAGATATTTTTTTTATTTGCTTGGTTTGTATACACCATTAATGAGTTTAATTTGGCTATCTCCAAGTCTTTGCTCTTCTCCTTGAACATATCCTATCCAGGGCACTGTCGCCATATGGACCTGGTCCAAGAAAGGAGTTGTTGGTCCCTATCGAGTGGCTATCTATCGGGCAGAATTATTCGTTGCTAAGGTACAAATGTGTGGGAGCTAAAGGGTACTCGAAATTACCTAAAGCACATCTTTATATTGTGCCTCGTGACAAAACAGAACATCGAGAGCCCTTAAATATACTTTATAAGGACCAAGCTTGTTCAAAAACTTTTAAAAACCCCTTCGGAGTATTTATGAAATGAACAGATCAGCCGAAAATAGAAGAAAATCGACTGATCAATTTAAAAAAAAAAAACCCAGAAAGGCACAATAAGTTTTTAAGGTATACTTTCCGCTATATACGGGGCTTAACAGTAATTCGCATTCAATACAATTTTATCAGTCAATAAATGCTTCATCCTACGAGGTTACAAAGAAGTTTTGAATTATCCAGAAAGTTTCTTGGATTGTGATAGTTTCTCTGTGTCTTTCAAATTTCGCACTGTATTGCAACAGTTAATGTCCGTAGTTACCAGTATCATAGAGTACTGCTCTCTATTCTAGCAGTTTTCTATCCAAATATTTGCATATATTTTATGTAATTTACTTTTTAAATTAATACAATAATATTAATATTAAATGTGTTCTATAATCGGTGAATCGTTTTGGAACTAAATGTATTGTGGTAAACATCTTAAATAAATGGCGACTTGTAAAATTTCAAAATCTCGGGATCAATTACCGTGCTCATGATCTCTGAAATCATTGCTAATAAACGTTAATTAATTTCACTACAGCGAACCTTGGGGAAAACAATGCAAGGCGAATAAAATTGAATAGTTTCGATCGTGAATTCTACGGACGTAGAAATGGTAGCATCTCCTGGTTCCGAGATGGACTGAGAAGTTCATATTCGGATGTCGTGTTCGGAGGTCTCGACCAAGCATAGGTCGAAATTTCAGCAGAAGTGACATGTTGAGCGATCGTATAAATCACACAACACTAAAACTTCACTTAAACCATCACTCAAAATGAGATTTATTGCAGTTATTAAATGCGACGAAAAAAAGGTCTTTCGTGCCTTTTGTTTGATTTACCAAATCGAGTTGTTTGTTGTTGTGAATTTCATGGCGTTCAATAAAAAAAGAAATGAGTCGGATGTTTGTCTACTAAAACAAATTTCAATTTGGCCAGCATATTTATTGTTGCTGTTGTTGGTTGATGTTGTTGTTCGATGTTGTTATCCCTTTTCTCGTGCACTGAGCATATTTTATTTAAAACTTATTGCAATCCCCAATGCGATGTATGCAGCCATTTTATTGGCTTTTATTGCACCTTTGTGCCTACCTTGGCGAGGCGTCTTCGTCCCTTCGCGCCTCCTTGTCATGTGTAGGCCGATATCCCACGACTGCCGCCTCTGAGCCAGCCTCTGCTCGATGCTCAACGGACGTCGTCGCAGTTGCCTCTCTGCTGGATGTTTATTATCCGAGCATAAATCGTATGCGAGGCAAATTGATTGGCACGATGTTTGATGGACTTTGACATGGAGACGTCATAAATTTCGACTTGCAATAAAACTATCCATTGAATAAATCGTTCATGTTTCGTGAATTTTTTGGATTTCATGCGGTTTTATTGGAATAAGTCGGTTGAGACCCACAATTTGATTTATTCAAATATTACAAATTAGCAGCCTTCCGAGAACTTTCATTCCTAGCGAAAGGAAGGACAAAGACTTCATCTGATGCTGGCCCGAAAAGTGAAATGAACAACTTGCTGCGACTGGGTTTTTACGGTGGTTTTCACTCCTACTTCTGCTGTCCTTCTAGGAGTCATTATGCGAAATAAAAGACAATTAATATGCTCTGGAAATAACTAACCACAGCACGGTTGTCGACGGAGCGGAAGAAGGGCAGCAAACCGATGTTTGTACATAATACAGCATCATTAAGGATGCTTTTCATGGTCATTACTTTAAGGCAACAGATGTGGCCAAGTGCTGCTCGTGTCCTCGCTCCGCAGAAGCCCTTCCCGGCACGATAAACCTCAGCATCAGCAGTTTTTCTTTGCGCTTTGCATTCAGAAGTCGGTGAATATCGGGTGTGAAGCTATATTGTGTTCGTAAACAATTTTTATTTCAAAGATGAAATCGTTTTGCACTCGACTTCATATGGACTCGGTCAGGGGCTGCAGGGTCTCCAACAGGACATCTATGGTTGAGGGTTTTAAACAAATACAAACGCTTTTTATTGAAGCTTTTTGTATTCATTTCCCGCTCACCATTCTGCGATCCGATTTAATGACCTCCTCATGAGCCAGCTTTGGTTTTTCGTCGGTCAAAGGAACTGAGCAGCAAATGCGAAGGCAATTGTTATCCGTCTGCACCATATGCTGCTCATCCCTTCCCGCACGCCCACAGACGCATCACACCCAAACGATCCGCTGTGTGCCCAAAGACGTTAGTCACGGTTTTTGCTGGCCGATTTTATTCTGCTTTAATTGAGGGTTAAGCGGGTCTGATGACGCTCTTATGGGGTGGTTAGAGGCTGGCGTGGGCCTGCACTTGTTCCACACATGGGTGCAGGGATTTGGACGCCCTCGCCAGCTGCTGTCCGGGTTCCGCTTCTAAATCAACGTGCAAGTGTCTCGAATGTTAAGCTAATTAAGAATATATTTCCGTATAACTTTAGAGAACTTCAAAAGTGTTCTAACGCAATGTTTTCTTCGTCTAGGTTTGGTTTCAGAACCGGCGCACGAAGTGGCGAAAGCGACACGCTGCGGAAATGGCCACGGCGAAGCGGAAACAGGACGACGTAGGCGGCGACAACGACGGCGACTGCAGCGAGGCTATGGACAGCGACACCGAGAGCCTGGACATGGGCGAGCACCCGACGCAACGGAAGCGTTGCCGCATGGAAGAAAACTACCGTCATTAGACTAGAAAGAGAAAAGACTCTGCTGGAGGACGGACGCTGGTTACAATGAGTATCTCGGAGGATATTCCATTGATCTGACCTTTCAAAGGTCCCTAAAGCTTTTCGCTTTAACGTTACACCTCCGAAAACGTTGTGTTGATTGAATTTTGAATGCATTGGATGTACATAGTTTTATATATGCATGAAATCCATTAAAGCTACAGGAACAGTTCAGTGTAAACTGTATTTAAATGTATCGAGGGCCCTTGGAGATCCGAACCCGGCAGCTTCAGCCACCGAATTGAATAACAGCGACGTGGTCGGTCCATTTCTAACTCTATACAAGTGTACTTTGTCTCTCAGACTCTTCGGCCTCCAAGATGCTCGGGGTAAAAGGTACTCCAAGCAGATGCTGTACAATTGTTGCAGCTGTAATTGTAAATGATGATTTAAATAGTATTTAAATAACTTATTTAAGGTTTTTTTAGTTTTTATGAAAATTTTAAAAATCACGATATTAATTATTATTATTATTGATAGAGAAAGTACGTATTATTAAACGAAAAGCTTACAGGCCGTACAAAATAAGAATGCTAATTATTAATAAACAAATAGAATAATAAAAAACAAATAAATACGAACTCTTATAGAAAAGAATTTCATTTGAAAGGCGTGCATTAAAGGTGCAGTTTACAGGAATTCTATAAATAGGCCTTCAAAAAGCCTGTATAGAGTCCATTGTTACCAGTTTCCTCGGACGACAAACAGACAAAAACCACTGCATTGCGATGGAATAGAATTAATAGTCAATGAAGAGTAATACAAAAGAATGCCTTCACTTTTATAGCTGAATAATACATGAAAAACCTTGACTGTTAACCTGTTAGGAGCCTAAAGAGTTTCTCCGAGGTATCAAGGTTTCTTTTGGCTTCACTTACCTTATATTAAAGCCGGTTCCGTGGTTGTTGTTCGACTGCAATTGGCTGCAGATGTTGGTTGTGGGTTTCGCGTTCGCTCATCATTTTTCGGGAAAGTTTTGTTCACTGATGCTCCATTCAGGAAACAAAGAAATGCGCTGGACCATTAGCAGCTCTATGGTAATTATTGCCGCCGCGCGTTCGTCATGCTTGCAGCTCTTTTAAAGTGTTTTACGGTGAAGCGTTTCCTCGGCATCGTTTTACGTGTTTACTTAAGTTATTATTACCCAGTCTGGCTTCTGACTGATTTTCGTGTTTATTAATCGATGGACGAAATAAACGATTCTGTGGTGCCTCAACATACGATGTCACTGGACGAAATGAGACAGAATCTCATCCTCTTAATACCCTCGTTTGTGCTGAAAACCGTTGCTCATTCATCGGCCAACGTACGAAAACGATCAATAACATGGATAAGTGAAGGCTGCCGGAGATGCGTGCGCAGGAACTAACTTGGCACTTCCTGTTGGCACTTTTGTGTGTGCTCGGTTGCTGAGGAAGCGCAGCAGGCGGCGGACAGTTTCATTGAAAACAAGGTTTTGGGCTCATTGAGCGCTTGTGTATTCGCACATGAGTCGAAGAATGCAAACAACGTCGATCCAGGTGCGAATGGCTCCTGATCTCTGAAGGATTCGAAGCGAGCACGAGAAACCATTCAGAAAGAAAAGTCAGAAAGTCGATTGAACTAATGGAAGCTGTTGTTGTTGTTGTTTTTCCTGGACAGTCGTTTGCATAATCGGCTTTGCAATTATTGAGCTCTGTTTGGAGGCTGGCTTTAATTATGAGTAATGCAGCAAATCTTTTAATCACTTTTAATCCTTTGCTTAGAATGAAACAGTTTTATTGATCTGACTGTTTGAACTGTTTTCCAAACAGGATTACAATTATTTAGTCTTCCAAGAAGTTGTATGATGTCGTCTGTCATCAACATGCGAATGTTAGTCGTTGCTTTCTTCATTTCTTCTATGAGAAATACGGAATAAATAGAATCATAGAGATTATAAAACTCTATGATAGAATAGTATTATAATCTCTATGATAGAATCCTTATATTACCAAATGCCGATAATCTCTGTTTACGTTATTGTTAATATATTTCTTAACTATTAATCGCTTTTATAATTCTTGTAAAATATGCACCGAAAGACAATTCCACGATAAATATAGGTAAAAATAAATAAAACTTTTTAGAAAGATTTTTTGGAGTGAAATATATCCCTAAATATATTATCCTTATATATATTTCATTTATATAGATTATGCAGCGCTAAAACCGTAATTTGGAAAGATCCTCATCGCATTAAATCAAATAAATTCCTTCTTAATGGTTACATCACAGAATAATCAAATAATAATATATATTAACGTTTATACATCAGAATAATTAGTGTAATTAACATAATTTTCACTACTAAACACACCGTTCACACCGAAAGAAGTGTTTACTGCTCTTCGTTGCTGCTCTCACACACGAGAGCAATTTTGCCTTCAATAAACTTTCGCTTGGCGAGGAGCGAGTGAAGATCATGGTAAAAATTCGTATGTTTAATTGTTTTCGTGTGTGTGAAATTGGAATGTGCACTCTAAAAAATAAATGCTTATGGTAAGCACAAATGGGGTTTAATTCAAGCACACTTAAACACGATTTTGAGCCTAGCACGACATATGCGTTATTTTAAGCATTAGTTAGCATCCCGAGCTTAATTTAGTATTTCACCCTTTATTGAGCATGCCAAGTATTGAAATAAGTTTCATTCATGCTTCTTCTATGTATCCGGTACATAATGGCTAAAAACTGAGAACTACATGCTTAATTTAAGTTTTCATAGAATTAAATTAAGTATTTCATGTTCACTTTTTAAGAATGCCAAATTCTATATATAAGCGTACGTTCGCTTAATTTAAGCATTTTTCGTTTTCATTTCGTTGCCCCGAATGCTTGTATTAAGAATACGAAACTTATTTTGAGAACCTTCTAAGTTTTTAATTGAAGCATTTTTACATCCATATCGATATCAATTTCATACTTACTATTTACTATATTCACATCGGCAGCTGCAAATTGAAAAGACCTCAATAACAGTGAAAGAAAAAATATTATTCTCTTGTATGCCTGAAATCAATTTGTTTGAAAAAGATTATTTGAAATAAAACACAAGATTACACTTATACAACTACAAAAAGTCTTTATTTTTTCTTTTATTTTAGAAGCATTTCACCCTCCATGCAGTTTCAACTGTTGGCAGTACATGTAAATTAAATGGCGGATCACTAAATTTTTCAATTCTTATTTTAAAAAATTTTAATAATTGTGTTTTGGTTTTATCCAATATAAAAGCAAGTAGATTGTGGTCATATCTTAGAATATTACAACGTTTACAGCATAAATATATTTCACTTTTGAATAAAATACAATCTTCAATTTGAAAAATTAACATATCCTTCATTATAAATATTTCTTATTCTTATAAAATTTACACACTCTGAAACTGACAATAATTGACAATAATTAATGCTGAAAATACATACGGAACTTGAGTAATTATCTTATGACGCACTTTCTTCCAGTTTTCCAGTTCCTGTATGAAATCAAATTTTGTCCTGAGCTCGTTTTGTTGAATTAAACTATTAATGTCCCATTCTTTTATTTGTAGTAGACGCCACGGTGTTGGTTTCAACGTTAATAAGCTTTGACGGGTATGCGAAGGTACTTCCCAAATTTTAGGCAATTTTAAAACTGGTTCTTCTAAAACAAACTCACCGTCGAAATAGTTTAATTAAAAAAGTTACAGTTGCAAATGGTGTAGAAGCAAGTTACTAATATTATCTAAGTACTTACCCTTTTCTGAAGTAGACATTACAATTGCACATGCATTCACCACAAACTCCTAATCACAACTGAAGAAGAAAGCGACGCTCATATCTAACATATACTCAAATTGAAAAAATTAAGTACTGACGTGCTAGATTTTAGCACTCCAAACTCAATTTTGATTCAATGTATATTCGTAAATAGGCGATATTAGGTATTGGCGTGCTAGATTCTAGCATTTCAATCTCGATATATTCTTATATATAATACTTAAATGGAGAAAATGAAGTATTCAGCCTTTTATACTTTTCTACTTAATATTTTTTCTTACAACATCAACGCATACAAGTAGGAAAGATCGAACTGAATATATTCTCATAAAGACATTATATTAAATTTCCTATTTAGTAGTCCTATTAAATACGTAAGTAAATTAGTATATTTATTCTTCGTTTAAGTTTTTTTTCTACTTGTATTAAGTAGCCAATACTTCAATAGCGCCATTCTCAATTTAAGCACGTTTTTTAAAACATATTTTTCATATTTATAAGCATAACAAGCTTCTTTTAAGCTATCTAAGACTAAATCTTTTTTTTTTCTTCAAATTTGTAAAGAAAAGCTAAAAATAAGACGAAAAATGCTGAAATTTAAAATGTTTTGCTTCTCGTAAGCATAGAAAAGGCTTGACTAAAGCATTACAATGTTTTAATCAAGAACGCCTAGTCATGCTTCCCATAAACCTCGGATACTTAATTGATTAGCACGGCATATTTTTCTGAGTGTGATGTAAAGATATTCAAAGTTGGAATTTTACAATTTTAGTGATTAAAATTATGATTATGATTTTCGACATTTAACTTTACGGCCGTGATTATAAGGATAATCAAAAGTCGTCGATAATTACAAAAGAAACTGCAAACTGCAAAAGTGTGTAAGTTCGTCCAGGAACGTTGAAGGTATAATTAAATTACTCATCTTCTTCCTGTCAACTTTTGTCGCTGTGCTTAGTTAGCATCAACTGCTTTAGTGTCTTTCGTAAATGCAGTTTAAATTCGCAATCGATATTCGTTCGATCCGCCGAAAATACAATAGAATCCATTACGTTATTTGTAGAAGGGAATGAAAATTGGGAGGTTTACTCACGCACACACACACACACACACACACACGCTCATCACTAGACGCGAGTAGCACGAGGAAGGAGTTCGTCGACAAAAACGGAACCACGCTGTGAAAAAACGCCATCAGAAAAATGAACTGAATCGAACTCGCTTTTTCTAGAGCAGCTTCCGCAGCAGCTCACGTGTTCCTTATGTAATCACAGCTCGAGAAAGTTTTTCAGTGTATTGCGAATTTATATACGAACTTGAAAGTATAGCTAAGGGTTTGGAGTTATTTAGTGCCAATTATTCATACATTGTTACCAATGAAATCAATATTACATGGCTTAAAATTACAGGTAAAGCAATGGAGAAACTTTTATTAAAGGCTGCCGTTACTTAACCGCTTCGTATTCAGAGATACGTCAGCATTTCTCACGATCTGTGAAGCAACAATACTGATAAGTGTTTCCTCTCACAGTTTTCTGGTTCCCTCTCATAATTTTCCGTACTGCGCCTCTGTTCTCTACCTCTCATTGCAAACAACTTGGAAAGAAACGCTCACTTCAGCTTCGCCGCAGTGAAAGCTGTCTCGCTCTCATTCTTTCTGTACACCTCGCAATAGTCGTTTTCTCTATGTTTCGTGCTCACCGTGGATGATTACGCCCCTTTGTCAATGGGTGTGTTTCGAGCGCAGTGCAAATACAAAAATGGTTCACTTCCCCGTCTGATTGCGTTTCAGTTCGTTTCGTTTCGCTAGCAACTCTTCCCAGAGAAGAGAGCGAGTGGCAGGAACTCAGTGCGCATGGAAGAACTGTTCGTGGTGCTGCAACGGAGCTCCACTGGACGGGGAGCCATCGGAAACAATGGAGTCCATTTTGAGTTTATTGTTTGATGATTCGACATAGTGTGTGTGTGTGTGTGTGTGTGTGTGGATGGTTGTGTGTGTGCGAGGGTAAAGCATGAATCCAATACTGCATTCACTTCAATGTCGTTTATTCGGGTACGATTACCCTGAGCGGGGGCCGTGGCTCGAGGAGGAATTCGGGAGACGGCGTGCGTCGATGGGGCCTAGCAGAGGATGAATCGTCGCTGCTGATGATGTTGATTGTATACTGATGTTTGTCGAAAAATACTTGTTATTGGGGTCGACGTTGTTGTTGTTCGTCTCGATTGAATCCAATTTACTTGATATAGACACAAGTAATTTGAATAATTTAATGATTATGGACTCGCATCAAAAACAGATTTTTATGCCTGTAAATAAACGTGGATGGAAATTGCCGAAGGTGTGATCGTTCAAACTTTATTGGCCATTCAAAATCGCTTTGACATCCTTCGCAATGAATATAAATTTATTTCAATCGAATAAGAAATTCATACTTAAACTGAACGCAATAAATTATCCACTTTTCAGTCCTCTCTATGAAAAACTACTGCGAGAAAATAAAAATCAATACTTTTCAGTATTATTTTTAATGTTGGTATTATGAAAAATACTTTGTTCCCTTTATTGTTCATATTTATAATAATATTCTGTTTAAAAAATTCCCTTTTCAATACGTAATAGAAATTATTTAAAGTTCTCATATCATTTATGTTGAATTGCGGTCTTTCATAAGTTTCCGGAAAGTATTTTTAGAGCCGGGAATGTCTCAGCTTTCCATTTAGGACATTCCCATGTAAATATCTAATGAAATGTCAGTAGAACTCATTTATATTTCCTTCGAATCAACTCTTGATGCTGCACTTTTTCGACTGTTGCTAATTCAATCTAAGAGCTGTAAATATGCGCGATGATATTAATGCGAGCACTAAAGGCCATCATGACATTGGACCAACAAAAGGGAGAAATAAATACCATTAAATCGGGTTATTTATGGCCTTTTAATTTAATAGGTTGGGAGCGGCGCTGAAATGAGACGCGATGAAGAGTGGAAATCGACAAGCGAAGAGCAAACTAATAAAATTTCCAGGCCCCTTTTTTCGATGCACTTTCCGCTTCATATGTGATCATTGCTGCTGCTGGCCGCCGCAGCAGCTCATCGCCGCAGCACTCCAATGCGAGGGGTTGATAAATTGATGGCGACGAGGACGATTTGCAACCGTTTTATCCGCCAACTACCAACATTGAAGACATTTGCGAAACGCTAAGCAGAAATGTGTAGCAAGTGCGACGATTCCAAGCGTCCTGCGTATCAAGGCCATTTCTAAATGGAGCATTTGTAAACGTCGTCGCCGTAATTCGGCATAAAAATCCACAAAACGTAGTCATATACGATTTATGCATGAATGCGTTTGTGTACATTGAATAATTACTCGTGAACATTTCTCTATTTGCTTCGGTTTTCCGACCCGACCTTCCTCTCCCCATCTACTTCCTCATTCCCAATACAGACGAAGATTAGTAGCAAGTGTTGTGATTTTGAATTATTTGCCATCAGTTCATTGAGCATCGAGAAAACACCCAAAAAAAATTCAACTTACGTGATGGGAAATTAGGAAAACCGTATAACGGCTCTTCTTTCGGCATAAATAACGCTTCGAATGGTCTGATTATTTAAAAAACGAAATCATCATAAATGTAACGAAGCCGGCGATGATCCTTCATCCCTTTTCTCGGATGTCCTTACACGATATCATCACATAATGGCAACACGAAATGTTCGCATGCTGCGACACGCATTTCTATGAGCTCGAAGTCAATTGGAAAATTAATTTCCGCAATTCAAAAAGCATAAATAAAAGGTGACGAAGGACTGACAGTCAGCCGATGAACGAATGCCATTGCTAAAGTCGCAGGTACGTCGTGTGAAGCCGAGCGAAGAGCATCACGGAACTTACACTAAAAAAAAATGACACAGTGTACAATCGGAAAGCAGCAATCCGCAAAAATTACAATATTAATGCGAAAAAATTAATAAATAAAAATTAAATGGTTTGCATTACTTCTAATTAAACGTTTACTTTTATTTAATTATAAAAATTGTGATAAAGATATAAATAAATAGATGAAATTGTTACTGAAATTGTGGCTAAAGCAATTGCGAAATTTAACTTTACTTAAAAGATGTCTGCTAGTTCATTAAGCAATAAATAAAATGGGAGTCATGGCATTATAAAACCTTCAGTTTTCTTTTAACTATAAAAATTGTGGTTAAAAACAATTACAAAATTCAAAAACTCGAGTTAAATTCTCAATGAATAATATACGAATATCTCTTAGTTAATTAATCAATAAAAACCGAGATGATTTGCTTACTTCTTATAAAACTCTTAGTTTTGTTTTAATCATTAAAATTTTTAATTAACAACATTTGGAAAAATTTAATTTTCAATTTCAATCCTCTGAAGATCGATACGATAACATTTATCTGTCATTTAAAATTAACTATGTAATTTAAATTGTTAATTAAATTAAAGTTAGCTGCATTTAACAACCGTTTAGTGATTTATTAAGGGGAATTTTTTATATCTTATAAATATTGTTTAATTTAAGCCAAATCTTCACTTTGCAATAAAATTTAATTTAACGATTTATAAATTCATATATTTTATACAGCTATGTATATGTAAATCAATTGATTATCTATTGAACAAATACAAAAAAAAAAAATTATATTACATTACAATTACATTGTATTCTCTTCCTATAATAAAAAAGTGCCAAAAAACTTTAATTAAGGAAATTTTTAATTAATAATTTAATGAGTTTTATTTCGGTAACTAATTCCTAACATATTTATATTTTTATAGCAAAAAAAAAATGCGAATATTTGTAATTAAGAGTAATTAAAAAGTCAATTCTGTTAAAGCAATTTTGTTAAATAAATTCTGGTTTAATTTAACGTCCTTTTGGTAAACAGATATTTCTTCAGTTAGATACCTATTTAAGAAATTAAAATTAACTGAATTTAATGATTCAGTTAAATTTTTAACTAAACAATTACTTTAAAAATAAGTGAGAATGTAGCAGACGGATTTCGTAGTTATAATAGCGCACTAAAATTAAGTGATTCGAAAAAGCAGCCTCCAGCAAAAGATTTTCAGTGTATTCTCGGGCGAGTTTCGGCGCATTTCGTTGATTCCTCGATGTAGTCATTAGTGGATGGATGAATGGCCGCTGAAGGTATTTAAGCGAGCGGGAATTGTTTGTTGGTGATCAATCAAATCATCTGCTCAGACACACACTCATTCGCTGTGTCAAAGCAGAAATCCCCTCTCCGAGCACTCTGAAGTGATCCGGATTTTATTGCTGCGATCCCGGCGACGATCTGGCTGACAAATAAGCTGAATGGATGGATGCCTGGCGACTGTCACTGCCGAACAAAGAGCACGAATTCGGAGCGACGGAGTCCCCGGCAAGTCATGCTGCGCGTTGCAGATGACAACCCTCGCGATCGCCGCTCCCTCCCTCCGCTGCGACTGCTAATTTCTCACCTCAATGAGCAAGTCGCAGAATCGTTTGGGGTGCGTTGAGGATCGTCGTCAGTAGCAGTCAATTACGACGTAGCTACCGGCAGCTAATGGCTGCTGCAAAGACCTAATGAATGGGTGCAGAAGCAAATCAGATCCTTTGAAATGCGCTCCGGATTCGCCAACTTGTTTGTTCCTTTTGATTTGACGCTCAATTATTTTTGACTTCCAATTAATCTTAATGTTATTGGCGTAATTGGTACCTATTTTGCTTTCTCATTGTTTGGTGCTTTGTCGGGAATCGGCTTCCGATGTTTGTTGATTCAGTGCACAGATTCGAATTTGGCACAAAGTGGCCAACAGAATAGTTTTAGCACAGCTGCCTTTTTAATGGAAGTTGATTTTTGCATTTTGAAGTAGATTGAAAAGGATGAGTCCAGCTCTGGACGGACAATTGCAGAGTTGGTATTCGTTTGCATGTTTATTTAGGAAGAGTAATCAATAGAAACAGAAAACCATCAGAAAATACAGGAAGTTTGGGAAACAAATCAGAAAACAAAAAAAAAAACAATGCTTATGAAAAATGATAAAATGGAGAATAAAAATATGTAGAATATTCTAATAAAATATAATACATATATCGTTGAATGTTTACTGATTAATTTCATTTATAATGACTGAATTCGAATAATTCTTTTACGATAAAAATAGCACCGATTTCTTCTAAATGCTCCTAAAATGTCAATAAATTGAATTTTAATGCATACGGTACCAAAATCCACCTAATTACGTTTTTATTAACTATTTTAATTATGGGAGCGTAGAGATTATAATGAAAGGTAATGAAATAATGAGAATTGATGAAGATTATATATGTATGTATGTATATAGCTATAGTTTTTAAACTCTTGCAATTCAAAGAACAAAATCAAAACGAGAGATTGTGTAAATAATCGCATTAATTAATTAGTGAATCTTTAGTTTTTACCTCGAATTTTAATTACAGAATTAATTCAATTGTTTATTGTTAAAAAGAATTTACTAAATTGTAGTGATAAAATTTCCACATTCGTAGTTTAAATTTCAAATTAATTTGTATAAATTAATCCAAAGACATTTAAGAATCAATTCTTTACCAAATCTTTAATTTTGTGGAGCTGCACCCATAGAAAATTTCGGTTGAATCAAAGATTTTAAAAGTATACAATTAACGCCATTGATTTTCATCCAAAAGGGAAATATTTAGTTAAAATGACAATTTTAATATTAAAAATTGTGATTGTAAAACCGACAAAAGAATTGTAAAATTTGCAGTTGGCTGTTCCGTTTTTCTTCTACACTAAAAATGTATTTACTAAAGTATATATGTGATTCTACAATATTTTCCGCTGTTAAATGGACAATGTTTCATAGCAAAATCTAATTAAAATTTAAATAGTAAACGAAAACAAATTTTTAGTATTGGCATTTATTGGAATTAGATTAGATGTAAATATATCTAAATTTAGCAATAAGCCTAAGGCGCATTTCATCAATTTTATAGAACGTTTCGACTCGTAACAGTTTCTCGTCAGTCGTATCTTGGTGTATATTGGTGCGATTAGTGTATATTAATATGCAATATTCGCTATATAAACTGCACTGTTGACAAATATTTTTATAATGAATCTTGTGAAAGCTATTTGCAGTAAAACTAAACGCAAATTATTGTATTGTCAAATTAAAACATTTCCTAAAGAAACTATAATTAATTTTATTTGAAATATTTTTAGGAATTTTACAAAATAATGTTTATTCAACTATTCAGAATTACAATTATAATTACAATTTTTCCTTCATTTAATATATTCTGTTGCGTTTTAGCTATGGACAATATTTGATATCGATAGCAACTGAAAAGCTTATTTCGTTTTCCTGAAAGGGCTTTCATTGCATAAATTGTCTTAAACAATTGTGCACAAATCCAAGTGAACATTAAATATTCTGATATAAAGCTTATATAGCCAGTTGTTGTCCTTATCTCCGGGCTGCTTTGTTGTCCTTGCTGTTGATTAATCATAGACATATTAAGCGTTATGATTAAACGTCAATCTGTCTGTGGAGTTGTTCGTGCAACAGTGAATACCGAAGGCAGAGTCACTTCCAGTCGTCGCTCCCCTGAGACGAGCTCCTCAACTCTGCGCAGGCAGTTTGCCGAAGTCTCTCGGCGATAAAATCAAATGCGGACGTGTTTCCATGGAGCAACTGAAGGGTTGCGCTCTAATCTAAACTAATGAAATCTCAGCATCAGGTTGGCGGTCCCGGAAGTGTTTAAAAGCCATCGCTCATCCTGATTGCGGTCTGCATGGACGTCGGCCGTGACACTTGACTCAATTTATTTCATTATTTGCCCTCAATTATGTAATTTGTTGTTGCCAGTCATTGTCCTTTCGTCCTCTTTGCGGGTTTGCGTTGGCGACACGTGACTGTCGCTCGTCACATCCGCCTTTGCTCGAATCGAGTTGCTTTCATGGGTCCGTCCGTCCGTCCAGTCAAGAGAGCCGCCCGAAGAAAATGCAGGCGATGAAGCGTGTCGCGTTGTAAAGTTGCGAGTGTAAAACGCATGTAACAACCATAAAGAAACCATTAAACGCTTTCTAGTTGCTTGTTGTCGACTGCGGTTTATTTTGTCGTCGCTGTGGCTGCACGTGCCGCTCTCTCCGCTCGTCATGCAGATGCTGCAAATCACATCTCCGAGATTATAAACAAATGTTAAACTGCCTGCTGAGAATTTCTTCTATTTATAATTTCTTTATAATCATTCGTATAATATCAACTATTAATGCTATGTAATTTGAATGTTAATAGTTTTAATACAAAGCATATTTTAGCCAGATTGCTTTTGTTGCTTCATGCAAAAAACTGGATGAATACTCGTAAAACGCGAAGTATTTTCTAAATTAAAATTTAATAAACAATTTCCACTCATACAAACGAATGAATAGAAGAATGCTCGGCTTTGTTTCCGCGGCTGAAGAGTTTTCCTTCCATAAATGATTTCAAAAGCGATCCAATGAATAGATTCGCTCTCTTTTCCGAGTGCCGCGGCTTCGCTTCGGCATTCGTATCGTCCGTCTTGCAGCTCAGTGTTAATAAATCATATAAATCATTGGCGTGGCGCTTTGCATTCTACGTTTCCCCACTCGAAATGAATCGCAGATCGAAGCGAAACCTCCGAAGGCAGCCCACGAATCGCTCGCCGCGCCGCTCATCAATTCCATTGCAGATTTATGCACTTTGCTCGGCAAACTATGCCAGCGCAATATTCAAATTTCCTTTATCCAGCTCGCTGCTCGGAAACACCTGCCTGCTGCCGACGCCCCGACGGCGCAAATAGAATACAAATCGACTGCTCCGATTGCTGTTTTATCGCATTTCGCTTGCTCCGAAATCTGTCGTTGCTGATTTATTGCACAATTTAGATTTATTCTGCTTCGGCAGATACACACTCACAACACAGCGCATCGAATGTAGATTCGAATGGAGATGCAAATCGCTTAAATTCCTCAGCAGCAGACACACTTCGCTAGGAAATTCACTGAAGCTTCTATCAACGTGCTTTGTGATTAGTTGTCGTTTACTCCTTCGTTTAAACAGGCTGCGATTCGCAATTCAGACGGCGAATCGACTGCCATTTTGAATGCGAAGACTCGTTATAAGCGGCGACATCGACGAGTGCTCCATCTGTGAGTGACATGCTTGCTTCATTCATTCATGAGCGCTTTATTATTCCTCGCCTTTCATTATTCGTCACACAAATTCAATGAGCAGCCGTCGACGTCGACGATTCATTGCTCGGAAACATATTTATTCGGTTGCCGAATCAACTTGAAGGGGAGCAGCGAATTCCATTTATTGCAATAATATTTCTGAGCTGTAAACATAGCATTGAAAGTGTGTTTAATGCTCAGTGTAATAAAGCGTTCGGAGTTAATTTGCTCAATCAAATTTATTCTGATTTGCGTCGACTGACTGCGGTTAATTGCGCACTGCTTGTCATTCATTCGTCCACTCATTCGAGGGCAGCACTAATTGAATCGGAGCCTAAGGAAGCCGCTTGGCGATGGCCGCTGATTTACACCCAACTCACAGCAACTTAATTAAGTTTCTTAAGATTTATGGCAAGTCTTTTCGTCCCTGTCTCTGCCTCTCTTCTTCCCTCTTCTGCAGAGTTGGTATTTATTTAAATTATTTTCAAATTTGTGTCTCTATCCACTCGCAGTGAAGCCAACCGCAGCCGTCGACGACAAGGACGAGGACGAGGATGGCGCTAATTTGTTTACGTTCAGGAGTTGCCTCAACTTGAAAGTGTCGCACCGCAAGTAAACATATTTTGCAGCTACATTCACAGCAGAACTCGCATCGTGCGTATCTGATGCCCAACTTTCGCTTCACTTTGCACTGGGAATGGAGTGAGGCTGCAGCGGAAGCTTTCGAAGCAGCAAACAGGCGCGTGGAAGACGATATTTGAACCGGGAGCCTTTGAAACTAACGCCAGACACTGCATCACGGCTCGTTCACTCGTTGCGGATTCCGTGAATGAACTTTCTGCCAGAGATCTGCCAGATATGAGTTATGGGGACGTGTGGCTGCTCTCTAATGTGCGGCTTCCAGCTCCGCATCTCCGTCACAGCGCTTGACAGAGCTTTTAACGTTAATTTTGTATTTATTTTCAGTTCTGAGGCTGTGCGTGCGGCTGTGCGTGCGGCTGTGCGGTCGCAAACTTCGACTATTTCCAGTGGATAATTCAATTGGGATGACATCATGGCGTCGACACTTTGTCCGGTACGTGAGTGTGTAGCTGGCCAAGGAGCTGCCAAGTGCAAGTCCAAAGAAAGAACCTTTCGAGTGCCACCACAAACGCCATTTATAAAGAAGAACAGCTCGTCGATGGAGCGGAGGGGAGCGGCGGAGAGCAGGTGACGTCGCTGCACTTGGCTTCGTGGCAGGCAGAAAGGATTGAGCACCTTAATTAATGCTTTCGTAAGTGTCCACTTGTGCGGTTGGCGTCGTTCCCTTTTCGCTATTTGCTAATTATCGGGTTCGCAGGAAATTGTGAGTGAGTGACGAGCAAACCTCAAAGTTTTTAAAAGTGGTTTTTGGCAAAACAAACTCCGATTTCATAACACTTCATCTTCCAAAGTTGGAAGCAGTGCGATCGGTTGTTGGATGGATAATTTATAGCGATGCCAGATGAAGATTTATCTTATTTTATTTATATTAAGTAACTAATTTATTTTATGTACATTATGAAGTATGTTATGCTTTGCATATTCTTAATATTTACGATTAATCGATAAAGATTTGCTTTGATTTTGGTGGATTTTGCTACCTTTTTTTATGATTGGAGAAAAAGGAGTAACTACAATTTAATAGATTATTTTTAATATCGCATTTTTTCTTTCTCCCTTCTTCTTCTTCTTCTTTTCCTCTTTCCTTACATCGCGCTTGCACCATTCAATGGCTCAATCAGCAAAAGCATTTTAATCTCGGCCGGAAACATCTTGTCGCACTATAAATACCGCAAAAAAGCCGTAAAAATATTCGCAATAAGAAGCATGACGCTGCTGCCGCCATCGCGTACAAGAAGCGATCGGAACAAGGAGCAAATCCAGCGAACAATCGGCGAGCTCATAAAGATTCAGCAATCGCATTGCAAATATTTGAATATTTGAGTCGTTGCGGATGTTCGAATGGCTGCTTCGGCAGTAACGCGGTCATAAAGTCGCACGGAGTCACTCATTCGAATGAAGCGAAGCAGGTAACACATGGGATCGGCTCACATGAATAAATGGACTATAAAACTTCAGGCTCCTCCCCACGACAGCGAAGTCTTCAAATACGAGTTACAGCGGATGGAAACGAATGCTTTCGAAGATTGGAAGGCAGTTGAAATGAGCCACTGAATCACAGCAGAGCCTCGTAAAGCGTTGATGTAGGTTCATATTTTCCATAATCGCTGAATACTTTTATTTATATTTGCGTCGTTTTAGATCCTAGCCAACAGTCGCTTTCCGTATAACGGTGAACGTGGCCACGTCGATGCCATCGCGCGATTTCCAATAACGCAATATCTCCAAGCTGAACCTCAGATTTTAGGTAAATTAAGAGATAGTGAATTTGCTGTGAAGATTACATCAGACGAAGCGGAAGGGGGAGGATCGCCCTCGTCACCATGACCATATCATCTCTAATTGAATAGCGTTTCCCACTGGCGACGCAAGCACGCGAAATCATTTACAGCCACATTCCCGATACTCGCTCGCTGTGAGCGCCCGAGACGCCAGCGTAGCCGAAACTGAGACAGACTTTGTATTCTGTAATCCAAGCGTCTGCCAGCGTCAATCAGCGTCTTGCTTTTTTTACCTGATGTTATGCTTTGCAGACTGTCGTAGTTTGCAGACCGAATAGTGTTACCGTCTACGGGAAACCTTTTTGTAGTTTGGTGATATAGTTTGGAAGCACTTTCAAAAACACCAAAAAATGCAGTCACTTCGATTTCAACTACGTGAGAATCCTAGTGGACACATATATTATTGTATATAAAATATGAACATGAGTGTGTGGCAACAATGTATGAAGCAAAAAGCAACTATTTGTCTTATCATAATAATAACAACTAGAACCTCCATTTGACTTGTTCGTGTAATATAACAAGCAGCACGCGATACCATTCCAATTTTTGTTCGAAAATGAAGCCTTATATAAAACCGTAGCACTTGTGAAATACATTTTGATTTTTTAAAATTAAAATTAGGTTTTTTATTAACAAATAAATAATTAATAATTTAATAAATCTACCTTTAATAATTAATAAATTATTAGTTATTACATCAACAATTAATAAATTAGGAATTATTAATTTAATAACTAATAAAGTAGTAACTATTAATTTAATAATTGATAAATAAATTTCTTTAGCAATTATAAATTTATTCATTAAAAACGTCGTTACAAAAATTTCTGTCAACCACAACATTTTTGTTCAAGTCGGCAACTGTTTTGTTCCCGTCTCATTTCGAACCGACTCCGTTTTTCCGGAATGCCTCGACTAAAGATTGACAACTGATAAGGTCTGCAAAGCAGGTAAAATACCAACAAAATTATACAGTAAACGCCAGCGAGCGACTGCGTCCCGTCTGGGTTTTAGGCAGCGCAGTTTCTTCAAAAACCATCGACGCTGGCGTCAAATACAAAGAAAAACTACGAAAACCACAAAAGAGAATAAACAACTACGGAGCGTCTGAGACGCGAGCGAGTATCGGGAATGTGGCTGTTAGTCAAACGTTTATTCCATTATTACCCTTAACCGTGGCGTCGTCAATCGTTCGAGGGTGCTCAGCGGCTGGCGCACACATCCACCCTCCAACAACGGACACAAACACTATTCGCCGTCGAGCAGTTTAGCGACTGCTGCATAACAAACGAAATATCAACAACAATCGCTTCATTGTGCGGAAAACTGATTGTGAAAAGGGATACAATTGAAATTGAACGCTCTCTTCCTCTCACTGTCTTCTCTCTATATAGTTGCCTTGCTCGGCTTTTACTTCGAGCTTCGTACTTCGTCATTTGACATGACGCACACAATCGGCTACAAATGCGACTTGCAGAGGGCGGCGGGTGGCTGCGACATGTAACGGATAATCAGATACGAATCTAAGCTGTACACATGTTTGTAATTTTATTCGATTGTTGTTTGTCAGTAAACAAGTGAACAACTTGTGTTCGACTCGAAACGATGCTAAGGAGTGCGGATGTTTCGTGTGGGTGTGTCGTTGGCTGTGAATGCGTCGCAGGAACAATTCTGTTTGTTCGCTGAAACAAGACGACGACGCTTATTTAGTCGCCTTTAATTAATTAGATCTCGATTGTGAGCAATTGTCTCACCTGCTGATAATATCTCACAACAAAAGCACAATCATCTCCCGCAAAAATTCAAGCACAGAAAATAAGAAGGTGTGTGTCTTCTTTCCCTATGAATGCCAAATATACGCCGACTTCGCTTTATGGCTCACATGCAGTTAACACATAACATTATGTTGCCGCGGTATTAAATTCTCATTGCCAAGTGGCAATTAAAACGCTTTAAGGCAATTAAAACACTGCTTGAAAAATTACTTGGCAGCAATTTCAAAGTGGCAAATCACAGCTTGCAGCTGTACACCTCAAAGAAGCAGTGAGAGAGAGAGAGAAAAAGGGAGAGAGAGAGAGAGAGAGAGAGAGAGAGAGAGGGAGAGAGAGAGACAGCAATATATCTTCTTCTTTATTTCCCGATCTCCGTTTGAAAAAGGTGTTTCTCTAATTTAAAAAAAACTGAGAAACAGCTCATGCGAATTCTGTGCATGTTTAAATATATGATTTTGTATATATAAAACGCTTAAACACATCTTCCAACAGAAAAAAAAATCAGTTAATTTAAAAAACAGGTTTACCAACCCATCTTTAAGCTTCAATAAAACTTAGCGTTGGCAGCATCTGTCATCATCAGCACCGTTTGATTATAAAAATGAATTTTTTTCTCTCGTTTTCTTCATTTTTTAATGAATTTTCCAAGTAAAATTAATAACTGAAGACTGTCAAAAAGATGCGTTGAGCTCCTGGCAAGGTTTAATTAATAAAACTGCGTACAGGATTTTTTTCTTTACTCATTATTTAAGGTTCTCCTTACATCGTAATGAGATCAAAATACGCCAGAAAATAAACTAATTGTTGCTTTTTTATCGTCCATTCGCATCATTTACCGCGAAGGATTTTTAATTTCTTTCCTAAAATAAAAATCCTGAATAATTACGGGGCAGTATTAATAAAATTTCCATTTTCCTGGCACAACTTTTAGTGTTATCGGTGGATAAAAAAGCACAAGTATTTTGTCTACCTTTTTTAAATTTTTAAAAACATTAAAGTGTTAATGTAAGTAGTGAAACAAAAAGTGGACATTTCTGTGATTATGTTAAAAAAAAGCATAAAAGTTAATCTTTTATAGGTTTAGGTTTTCTTTTTTAAAAAATAATAATATTATCCTTTTTTTTGCCTTTTTTTAAAGAAATTAAATGTAATCGAATTTAAAATATTAAGTGTTTTTTTTTTGTACATAATTTCAATGTTAATAATCTTTGTTAAATATGTTTTCGTATGTTAAGAATATCTATTTTAAGTGAATGTTTACAAAAAACACTCTGTAATATAATTTTTCTTGGAATAAATCTTAAATCTGGTAAATCTGTATGTTTACATAAATATAATATAAAATAATGTAATAAACAAATAAAAAAATTCACAAATTTTTTCTTCTTTTTTAAGGCGTGCGATTGTATTCTGCATAAACGCGGAAAAATTACTGAATAAGCGGCAATTATGATTATGCAGTGTATTAAAATGGCATTCATTTGAATCATAAGAGTATATGAAGATGGAAAATATTTGGATATGTGAATATATTATGAATCTTCTAAAACTCATAAACCAAGTGTTTGATTTTTTGGTGCATTCGGCCCAGAAGTAACCGTAAAGGTTGAGCTTCTTTTTGCAAACTATCAGGAGACCATGAATAGAGCGCAGCATTGCGTCCAAGAATTCGTCATATATAATTTTTACTGGCATACTTTTAGGCGTTGACTTATATTGACGCACAGATGTCACTTTCTAGTTGACCTGCTGTCCGATATGACCGCCTGGTAATTTGCGTAAACGCAATGAAATTGTGAAATATTATGAGTTTGCTTTCAAGAAATTCGTATTCGAGTTTTGCATAATTTTAGGCTTGCCGTTAGGCACGGATATTTTGAAGTTTCTCTTTACTGATTAAGGCGCCATCTACATGCGATTCTTACACACCCTAAATCAACAAAAATGTTTGAAGGCACTTTATGCGCCATCTGCATGTCGACCATAAAAAGACATTTTTATGGATGCAAAAAATAAATAAATTAATTTTTTATTAACTATAAATGTATCGATTACATAAATGCTTTTTTACAAAAATGGTTTTTACGAAAGAATTTTGTTACTGAGTTTTGCTTACTATCCTCTCGTAAATCCGAATTAAATAATAATACTTTATTACAGCCGAAAAATCGAATGATTAAGACATGATTTTAATTGAAATCATTTTCTTAAATTGCTCCAACAGTTTTCTTCCTCAAAACATGAACGACAATTTAAGACCTTAAATAGTAATGAACTGGAATTATTATGATTTTATAACTTCCCGTGTAGCGGTGTGAGACTTCTATATAAATTACTTATTGGTACTATGTTTAATCAAAATATCTCTCGCTTGCTTCATATCACTCAATAAAGCAAGAAGATTTGCTCGATCAACGCACACGGTATGCGTTTCATCCCGTGGAAGTCCGTCAATCACTTGATTTGTGATTTTCAAATCCAATAAAACGGCATCGTACACATCATCTGAATGTCTATACTTCACTGAATCCAGTTCATTTACTAAAAGATAATTCATATAGATACATAGATATTGCGAAGCACCAGATCTTACTCACTTTTGAAAGTATTATTTATTAGTTTCTGTTTTATAGCCGATTGAGTTTCAATAAGCACGCGACATACCGCGCTTGCATGAAGCTTGGGTAATCCTAGCTGTTGTAATTCTTCTAAGAGCACCACTTCGTCGATATTATATCGAGCTGCATTGACAAGAATAAAGTCTATGCAGGCCACTGCAGATTTTCCATCGTCAGCCACATCAGCAGCAATTGATTTAACTTGCTCTTCCTACAAATTCTACATTAAATTATTATTCGAAATGCAATATCTTCGGTTTTACGTCGAAGGGGTAGCCCAGTATTTTTTTAGATACTATAGACGTAAGAATTCCTAATTTTGTTGGATTCAGGTTTGACAATGTAGAGATAATTTCTGCCAGGACCCAATCAGGGCAGTCGCCATCTCCGCAGAAGCGAAATTTCTAAAGCAAAGTAATTAAAATTTAATGAAACGTCCAAATGTTTGTTCTCAATTGTTCAACCTTTAAACGTAAATAATAAAAATTAATAAATAAAACTACCTTCTGCAAAGCGTGTGCACGAGGAAAATATCTTAGTGTAATTTCAACAGCTTTCGTGTATCTCACGACATCCACCCTTCTAATGCTTTCAAATGCTTGTCGCGTTTACAAACAATTTATAGAATATTTTTAAAATTAATGACACACATTTAGTGAGCATTTAACTGCTTATATTTACGGAATTTATGTCGAAAAGGCAGTCGAGTCGATTCATTTGTACGTGGTCCATTTGAATACTCGCCATCCACCCCGGCGATTAACACGATTAGGATGATATTTTGAATTGACATAGTATAAAGAGAAACGACTTAGAAACAGTAATTATTCCACTTAATTAAGCGAAGGAAGTAAAGAAACACAAGCGAAGACTATATAAGCCGGCAGATTCACCAAAATAGCCATAGTTAGCTACGGCACAGACAATAGTAAACAGAATTAATTTAGAAGAATTTTCCTTGGACTTGCATCAACAAAACAAAGGATAATGAAAATTCGAAAGTCAATTCTTTTAGTAACAATTATTTGCATCTATACAAACATTAGTGAAAGTGCTCACATCATTCCACTACAATACAAAGTCAGCCAAGATAAATTGGCAATCTGTGAAGGGCAGCTGCACAATTACAGGAACTTAATCTTGGAGGCAATAACCATCTTTGAGGATGTTTGTGATGGATCTCATAGAAACGAACCAGACCTTAATGAAGGCGATGTTATGACAGAAAAAAGTGCAGAACCTGTAGTGTTTCGATGGCCTTACAGAACTACGCAACAACGTTCAGAGATTTGGACCTTACTTACTACACCTTCACCAGAATTGAGCGACACCCACTTTTTAGACTTAGTACGCGACTCATTCATTGATCGCTGTCGCATCAAAAGCCAATTGCCTCGCGATGAGAAGCGGAACTCGGTTTTACTCGGCAAGAAACAACGTTTCCACTCCTGGGGTGGCAAGCGTTCCTCCGCACAAACATTCTTCTCAAATCAGCCAACCAATGGTGATGACAGCAATGACGAAACCACTTTGTAATAAAAAGGGCTTAAAATCCTCCGTAGGCAGATTTAAAATAAAAACTACTAAAAAGCTTCAAACAGATATATTTGCGGATCTCACCATTATTGTTAGTTTGAGGTTTCTTTCCTAATACTAAGAACACAAAAAGTTATCTATATTCAAAGAATAATAACAACAGCTGTTTAACAACTTATTATCCAGGGCTACCATTTAATGCTGAAAGGTATCGTTAGTACTAAACTGCTATTAGGCATTATAAAAAAAACTGTACTTTAATTAACGTCATCCGAATTTATCGCAAAAATTATATATAATATGAAAAATATTCGCTATTGTAAATGTCCGTTTCTTCTCTTCGTTTCTATATACTTTGATATTGATATATAATACGCGTCATGTAATAAAAATTGACCTTTCTTTCCCTAAAGTACATTGTCAAACAGTAAAGATAAAAAATTGAAACTGGGATGCTCGCATTTTCCAACCATGTAATAAAATGGAAAACATAACACAGAAACCCTTCGTGTGCTTTTATTTTAAATGCTAATAACTGAAGTTTTTGCATCTCTGACACTAGGGCTTTTGAAAGATTTTATGCTCTTAATTTTTGAAACGATCCAGAAAATATTATAAACTGAGACCTTCTGATAAATACTTCTGTAGGAGTATTTACAGAAATCAGTTTTGTTTTAGTTGGACAATTCGTCTGCTGAGATTTTGTACGAGATGCAGTTGTTCGGTGTATACATAGTGCTCTTGTGCTTTATTATAGTCGGCAGAGCTCAACTGACTTTCAGTAACCAAGAGCATCCTACAATTGCTCTTATGCGTAAGTTGGACCATTTATGATGAACATAATCGTTGCTGTTATTCTACTTAAATTCAACGCCTAGCTTTCACTGGTGAATCTGTTGATGAAGTCGTTGTCGAATCATCACTTCATATTAAGCCTAAGCAGAAGCTTATTCTGAGAAGAGCTCCTAGTGTACCTCGTCAAGGAGTTTTTACTGAAAAAAACCGTCCTAAGCGCAGTATAAAGATAACAGACAAATTTTTTTGGAACTTATCCAACCAATACGATCAGCAGTAAGTATAGTAAACTGGGATGTAGCCGAACAATAACTTATAATTCACTTGAAATTCATTGAATTTGTTAATGCTAAATAAAGTATTTTAACTTTATCACAGAAGCAATAATCAATTTTACAAAACAATCATGGTTGAACCTTTATTTTAGGTCTACATATAGATGTAATACATATTTACTTAAGTATCGTAAGAAAAATTTATTCAGACCTGTTCTAATCTGACTCGCTTTCACTATCAGACTGAAAGTCTCCTACATCGATTGCGAATTTATATTCCTGGTCGCATCCAAGGTAAGAGTCGCTCATAAAGTACAACGTATACTCATGACGTCCAGGACTTGGAGCAACAAAGTCCAGTTTAACTTTAGCTTTCTGCTGAAGTGTCAAGCGCTTAATAGACAGCAGAGAGTTGGTTTTAGGATCACCAATGACAACCCACCAACCTTCTTCTCTTTTCTAGAAAAGATAAAACAATTATAAATATGGATATCGTACTTATACATATATATATGGTCTGTACTTGGGGGAAAAATGGTGCAATAACTGGCCCAGTTACTTCATCCTCACGTTCTAGATTTACAACTACGTTGACTGTTGATCCGGAATTTACTCTTCCTTTGTCAAGTACCTCAAAGTTCATTTCAATATTTGGGTAGCGATTGCAAAAGCGTGCCACATCAGCCATTTGCTCCTCCGACAACTGCAAAAGCCGTATGCGATCGTCGTCTTCTAGTTCCATTATATCGAAAACTGTCTCAATTTTCTAATAATAGTTATTGCATTAATGCTGGATGTCGACACAACACTACATGCAGACTACATACCTTTTCCGCACAACGTTTAATTATATCCGCACTAAAATGGGGTAATTGTTTCAAGTAGGAGTCCTTACTCCACATAGCTTGAGTTACCATCTGTGCCAATTCCATGGCAGCAACAGCCGGAGACAGCCAACCATTTGAACTCAAGACATCGACGCAAGCCTGAATTAATCGGATTGCTTTGCTAAGGATTAGTTCAGTGTCACCTTGTAATTCTGGGCCCAGCTGCAGACGGGACAAATGTGCCTGCAACAAGCAATTTGTTTTGATGTGTGGGTCGTTGAACCTGAGCGAAGTTAAAATGTTACAATATTAAAATAAGTTAAAATAATTTTTCATACTTTGGAGCAGCATCGTTGAGTCCGCTTAATTTATTCGGCAGTCGCTGAGATAGTGAATGCAATATATTTTCTTCATGGTGTCGAACCACTACATCTTCGTATTCTGCAGCAGACGATATAATTTCTAACAGTCCTCGAATCTTGGTTTTATTATTAAGCGATAAACTAAATAGTTCTGTGTAGGAAATAGTTTAATAAATTAATTTAAAGTAATAAGTTTTAGAAACTTGCCTATTGTTGTGTAGTTTATGTAGTAATATGCAGCAATCATGCCCAGGTTTAGAGGTAGTGTATCCAAGTCGTCCTCAATACTAATGCAGTTAGATTGCTCCAAGTCTGACATAGTATTTTCTACAAGTTCGGACAAGTGGTCGAACAAATGTCCATAGGTTACTCCTTGAAGATTGTAATAGTTTGGATTTTGAGTCAAACGTCGATATAATAGAGTCCAAGTAAAATAGTCCACCGCATCCTGTTTATTTTCGATTGTCTTGGTGACAACTTCTGCGTTAAAATGATCATGCAAGCGGTGATCTAAGTGACTTTCGATAGGGAGTGGTTCATTGAGAAATTTAATGAAGAAGTCCTTTTTGGAAGATTGACACATGAGAACGCACTTGGCATCAGCATCTTCAATTGGACGATTCGCTCGTCCAATCATTTGCAAGACATCAGTGACTGGATAATCTTCGTATGAATGGTTTTTTCCATTATAGAATTGAGTATCCATAATGATGACTAAATGCGCAGAAATACTCATTCCCCAGCATAGTTCTCGAGTTACCACAGCAACTTGCACTGCGCCAGAATCGAAAAGCTGCTCCACCAAACGATGATCCGAAGCAGTCAGACCTTCGTGAATATATGCAACTCCTTGAGACAGAGTTTCTTTCAATGTCTTATCGGTCATGCGATCGAGAAACGGCTTAATGTCCTCCTCTTCGGCGTGAAAGAAACGATTAGGATGCATCTCTGCTGCACTAAATGTTAAAATGTCGATTGCTGTAAGACGCGCCTGCTTCCTTGAGGAAACAAAGATGATAACCGGTTTGTGTGGGCTGTATTTTATGATGGCGTTAAATACCGGCTTCGACATAGAAGTGATGCGAGTAGCATTGTGAGTAACGTTGAAGCCTTGTATGTGTAGCTCTAAAGGAATGGGTCGCACGCAAGGATGGAAATTAAATGTTGCGTTTGGTTTGCAAAACAACCACTGCGCAACATCCTTGGCATCAGACAAAGCGGTAGATAAAGCCACTATTCGAATATGTTTCTTAGTTTGTTTTTCGATTTGTGAAGAGATGTAACACATTCGAGAGCAAACAACCTCTAACACGGGTCCATCTTCACCGCCTACTAATTGCAGTTCGTCGACAATGAAGAGGTGAACATTTTGAACATTCTTGCGTTGCTTCCAGCGGCGAGACAACACGTCCCATTTATCAGCCGTTGTAACAATCACTTGACCCTTGGCCAACAGCTTCAAATCAGTGCCCGTTTCTCCCGTCAATTTGACTACTTTCAGAGAAAGACTTCCAAACTTAGCGTGCCAATCAGCGAAGACAAGATCGGCCAGAGCTTCTTTTGAAACCAAGTAAACGCAGCGACCTTCAGGATTTTGCGAAAAAAGTCGCATTATAGCAAATTCCGCTATCGTTAATTTTCCGGATCCAGTTGGAGCACCTACAAAGACATTTTCATCGCTATTGTAAACTGCATTGAAAACTTGTGTTTGTATAGGATTGAATTGCGGGAAGCGATCTATGTAAAAGGCTTCGAAACTGGCATTTCGGAGTGCTGTGATGGGAAGTGGCTGCAAATCCAACAGTTCGGTGGGTGGAACATTCTTTTCTGGCAGAATAAGGTGCCTGAACGAAACGGGTAGTTGTGTCTCGGATCCTATCCAGCGATCCGACACAATACGCAGGAAATACTGAGGTGGAATGGGTTCATAGACCGGCACGAAGAACTTAATAGAGTGCTCGTCAGTGGCGTATTTTTCCTTAAGCAGAAAGAACTCATGATGCAAGATGACCTCTGAGTCAACGTCTTCAATTAATATCCAAAAGCCCTCAGATTGTCCATGAACTTTTTCGTCCCACTGAAAATCTGGTGTTATTGTCAATTCAACACGCAGTGTAGAACGAGTAATTGGCTGGATATGAGTGGAAAGTTCGAGCTTTGGAAATTGGTGGACAAATTTGTGAATGGTTTTCCCCAGTTTAGGAACTCGAATCAACTCGCCAATTTCATTCGGTTCTAAGTCATAAAGACGTTCCCAAGGGAAGTTTTTCTTTTCTAATTTTTTTGCAATCTCATCTGGCATCTTCTTAAACTGTCGAAGTGGAGTCATGGATTGCCACATTCTACGATCAATCATCTTGCACAGCGTTAACGTTTTATCGGACAGTTGGGCCCATCCGCGATGTAGCACAATCTCGAAAATGGATCGCATCAATCGTGACGCTGATTGCGTTATAAATACCATATCCGACATAAGAGCGAACCCCTCCAGCTTCAGCTGAGAGATGTAAGCCTGAAGAAGTACGTTTACTTTTGCACTGCTCTCTTCCATGGATTCTTTAATGGGAATAGGAACTCGCTCCATCAGCTTCTGCAGCTCCAGTTTCTCTTCCTCGCGCACTCCAATGTGCTTGAACTCCGACGATAGAGAAAAAACTCTAAATAGTTCGATTTCACTTAGCGTCGGTTTTAAAAGCTGATTGTATGTCATCATGGTCTCATGAGTGCAGTAATAATGTGAAGCTATTCGCCCCAATTCAGTGACCTGGAAATTGCCGCTCTTACGATCAAACCGTATAAGTCCGCTGCGGTCCAAGTGCAACGCTGCAGTGTAGATGAGATCAGCTCTATATTGCTCCAGAAGCGGGTCTTCTTTTGCTTTGTCGTGTGAAATTCCATACAGGGTCGGGTTGCGCAACATGCGGATGTATAGGTAAGTATATCCAAGCCAGTTAACTGCGTCTTTCAAATTCTGAACAGTTCCAAGGACTATTTCAGCATTGAGCATATCAGGCATTTTGGACACGAACTGTGATTCAATCGGCAATTGCTGATTTAGAAGCGACAAATAAAATTGTAATTCACTGTGATTAGTTATAAGAATTCCCTCACCCTTCGTATCATACTGAGGGCGACCGGCACGCCCCAGCATTTGTAGTACATCCAAAGCACTGAGCTCAACCCAACGACCCTTCTCTGGATTATACACTTGGGTGCCTTTTATAATAACTGTGTGCGCGGGGAGATTCACACCCCACGCTAGTGTAGCCGTAGACACCAACACTTGAATATGACGATCGGCAAAAAGATCTTCCACTAGCGTTCTATCCACACGCGTCATTCCAGCGTGATGGATCGCAAAGCCATAGGGAAGCAGCTCCTTCAGTTCTGTATTTTTCACTTGCTCGGCCTCGGTACGTAACACTTCCATACTAGCAGATCCTTCGCGCAAAAAGTTTCCAAGTGTATCCTTTTCTAAGCACATATCACGAACTGCTCTAGCAGTTTTACCCGTCTCTTTGCGCGAGTGTACGAATACGAGAACCTGATTGTGCCCAGCATGCTCCATTGTTTTCTCATAAACTATCTCGTTCATAACTTGAAAGCGCTTCAGGGCCTTTTTCTCTGTAACTCCGATGTACTGCTGTTCAAGTGAAACCGGCCGGAAGCTGTTATCGAAATAAAATAAGCCTCTATCGGGCTTAACCCTCAGAAAAGTGGCAACGTCTTGATAGTTTGGTAGCGTCGCCGAAAGGCCAACTAAGCGCACCTCTTCTTGAGTGGCCTCAATGTTACGAATAGTTCTGGCGACGAGTGCTTCCAAAACCGGGCCGCGTTCATCGTGCAATAGGTGGATTTCATCAATTATAACTAAACGCACAAGGGTCGTGAACGTTTTCTCGCCACCTTTACGCGTAATTATGTCCCACTTCTCTGGAGTGCAGACAATGATTTGTGTAGCGGCAATTTGTTCGCGTGTAAGTTGGTGATCTCCAGTTAACTCTGACACCGTCAGGTTATAGCAAGCAAGTCGGCGGCCAAAATTGCCTACCATTTCTTGTACTAAAGACTTCATTGGCGCAACGTAGATGATCTTGAAATCTTCGGCATTAATTGTACCATCTTCGTTAATATGTTTGCCTATTTCGCGCATCATTGCCAATAGGGCCACATTGGTTTTACCAGCACCAGTTGGGGCACATAGTAGTAAATTTTCGTCGCCCTCTAAAGCTGCTTTCCATAATCTACTCTGGATTCTGTTCAAGCTCTTGAATCCCTCGAAAACTGGTTGCACATACTTTGGAAGCTTATCAATTGATTGCAGTTCCTCTTTGTCCTCGAAAGGGACTGGTTTAAGGGCAGGAACATGCACCTCTTCATAACCTTTTCGTTGTTTTCGAAATGAACCGTCTGGTAATTGGCAACGTTTATTTGCCATAAAGTGAGATCCTTGCGTAAAAGCCAATTCATCCAACTCTAGTAACTGCCGCACACCAGCTACCTGTCCAAGAGCACCTTGAATACCATTTTCATTCTCTTCCTTTCCTCTTTTACTGGAGCGTGAAGAATGAGCATTGTCGTCCTCCTCACTCTTGCCAGTATCCAGTTGCCGTAAAATCTTTGAAAGCTGATTATCATTTCTCATTTTATCCCTTATTCTTTGCCGTTCACTTTCAGTTTGTGCTGAAGCTAACATAGTACAATACAAAATCATTTGACGATTATTTTTCAGCTGTTTGATGAAATCAAAACTGTCGTAACCCAAAAGTAAAACCAGCTGATTTTCGCAATCGCGATTATCAGATGCATCCTTAAGAATTCGCAGGACATCAGCCGCTTTACTTTGAGACACCATAGCGTCATTGTAATATTTGCTTAAACAACGCTGAAGCCAATAAGCGTCTATGTCTAATGGATGCAAACCCCTTTCCTTCTTCACATTCGCAGATTCCTCAGGTAAGAGCTGTGAAATAATGAGTTCAAACATAACCAGAATTTAAAGAATTCAATAGGTTCCTACGTTTTCCGCATGGAGCGTATGATCGATTCTCGCTTCTTCGCCTTCCTCCTGACCATCTTCATCGCGAATCTCTCCATACATATCGTTATCACTTTCCTCTTCAGATTCTTCGAATTGAACATTTATTCCATAAGTTTCATCAATTTGCTCTTCATTTGTGGTTACATTTAGGGCATTTACAGCATCGGAACCGAAATCAGTTATTTTTTTCCCAAGATTAACCAGAAGTGCAAACCTATGGAATTAAAAAGAGATCTTTATATGAAAACTGAAGAAATCAATTTACAATCACACCTTTCATCTGTTACTGCTCCCAGCAAACTGTCAATTTCGCGTTTTCTTTCCCGATCCTTAAGTTTGTCGTTTTTTAATACAGCTAAGATTTCATCTGCCGCTCCGCAAATAATATCTCTTGGTTGATCTCCAAGGGCCTCCTGAATAAAACTCAATAAAACCTCGTACGTCTGACGAGTTTCTTGAGTTTTCGGTCTGTACACGATTCCCACCATTTCGTCTACACCCTCAGATAAGAGTGTTGCACCTTTCATTCTTTCGAAATCATACTGGGCCTCGTCGCGTTTCTGTCGTCTAAAGAGATATCAGGTTATTAAGGTCAGTTATCACAGTTACTTCAAATAGATTTCAACATACTTGGCTTTTCTTTCTTCTGTTTTCTCGGGTTTGGTCCGTTGGTACTTGTCCCCCATTTTTCTACCATCCAACTTCCCAACCAAAGAAACAACTTCGCCAGTTGCCTCATCTCTCCTAGGTCTTTCTATCAAACGCACATCAGCTTGCAGAACAAGATTAGAGTTCTATACAATTAAACATAGATCACTATAAATATCGTTTCGAAACGTTTGGATTATTTCATCGTGAATATAAAATACCTACCGCTTTGTATTCATATTGAAGTTGTCTTGCAGCGGCATCAGCCATCTTAAAATTCCGGTAAGTAACTCAATACAAATTAGAGTTTAATATTTATTTCACCAAGTACACGAAATAAATTTAATTTATGTATATATTTGAAGTTTTATTTCATATTTTTAGTCAAAGTCGATGCTACTAAAAATAATGACAACTTGCTTGTGCGCCTCTGCATTTAATAACAGTGTTGCAAAATTCTAGGAGAACAATTTTATATCATGATTCACAGTCTTTTTTAGTTGTTATATAGTTGTTGCCGTTACATGGATGAATGTATGTAAGCATGTAGTTCTAAGCAGTAGTAGCATGTAGTTAGTTTAAGCAGTTTATATATAACTAGTAAAGGTGTTGTCTACAGCCGGGCTGTAGCCGAAATACCCTACACCTTAAAGCTGCATATATACTCCATGACCTATGTAAACTCAAAGTGGGCGGCTCACGCCCAAATTCGGAAGATAAACTATAATTATAGCTGCTTAAGTATTTCTGTGCGTTACAAACACCGATACCAAGTGCGTTTACTCTCAAAATTTAGGTGTAGGGTATAAAAATATATTGCAATACTGGGTGGATGGGTAAAAAGGAGGCGTGGCAGGCCCATTTTTTCCCAACAGAATATTATTGGTTCACAAACTACAATATTATGTACACGATTATTCAGGAAACTTATATACTTTTCAATACAATCCATGTAAAACCCTCCATAACCTATGTAAACTAAAAGTGGCGGATCACGCCCATATTTGGCATATTAACTGGAAGCATTAGTCTAAACCTACATATAAAATTTTCTTGTCTCCTCTCAATAAGTGATGCTGATATGGCTTTTTTTAATAGGCAAAACAGAGGTACCTGCACTCTCGATATAAAAAGTAGGCGTGGTCCTTGGGCGATTTTGCCCATTTTCAATACGAAACACCCCAACATAGCAACGAATTTTTTGCCAAATTTCATTTTGAAATCTTAATCCGTTCTCCTGTGATCGTGATTTCAACGGACAGACAGACAGGCGAACAGACATCGTTCTTTCAATTTTGGTGGTGGTGCTGATCAAGAATATATATACTTTTCCATACCTATCTTGTCTAGTTCTATGCGTTACACACTCCGGTAGAAAGTGAATATAACCTCAACCTTAAGGTGTATGGTATAACTACTAAAAGTTAATATAAATTATTAATTTTTACATACATTTTAATTGGTTATCATACACAATTTACTGAAAAAAGCCATTTCTAATATGAGAATGCACTAAATACAACAGCTAGGTAGCTGTTGTCTTTTTTAAGACAACTCAACAACTGCTGTAGACTTTCTGGTTAGCTTTTCATTACGTTAAGCATGTTATAACCTCTAGCAAAGACACCAAAGTAGTCAGTGCGTTGTCTTTACCAGCTTTTTAAAGGCGAGTAGACTTTAGGGCTTGCAAATGGTGTCGCGCGGTTGAAAAAGACAACAGCAGCAACTTTATAACAACTAAAAAACCACTGTGTATCAGGGTATAAAGCAAACATCACACAACTACTTCGCAAGGTCGTACGTGAATGCACTAAAAGTATGTAGTTTGAATTATATATTTTATATATAATTGCAAGAACATCGGTATAATTTATACCCTGATTCAAAAACTCTTCGGAGAAGACAAGGTTTTTTGTGTTCACAAGTTGTTGCCATGTCTTCCTAAACACTGTCGCGGAATTCAGAAAGTCTTCTGGTCATAGATGACAATCCTTTACGTCGCAGTTGTCGCCTTTTTCGCTTTTACGGAGGTTTTTGGATAAACTATGATTATTAGTGCTGCCAAATTCTATTTATACAAAAATTTAGCTTTAATGGTTATGTTGAATTATTGAAGACCTTGTAAAATGGTTTTTTGCAACCAAATTACTGTTTATAAATGTAAGGGAAAACTTAAACAATTATCCGAAGATTATTTGTTACAGTTTTTCATTGTTTTTATTGCATAAAGTGCTGCATAAGAGTAACTCGGTCAGTAGCCGCAGTGGAATTGTGTGGCCTCGCTTCCCATCACGTTCCCCCGCCATTCTCATCCATGATTGGAGAAAGCGGTGTAGGTGAAAACCGAAGCAGTTGTTTGTCGTCACTCACTCATGCGTCACTCACTTCTGCCTTCGTGTTGGATGTTGGTTGGAGGAAGGTGAGTGGAATGGTGAGGGAGGGGAGGCCCCACAACTCCACTGCGGGAACTGACTGAGCTCCTCAGCACCCTTAATTTCAAAGAATAACGGTACAAGTTTAGTTTAGTTTAGAAGGGCGTGTGGCTGCCTTGGACAACGCCACGTCCACCTAGGCCTTACCGGCCCATTGCGAATGCCCTTAAAAACGTCCCGTGGGGCTCCCATAGCAGCTACCAAAGCCTCTCCAATTGTAGCCTACCCGTCATTTATGACAGGTAAAGGCTGTGTAAAGGCGGCTTTAGAGCTCCTAATCATCTTAAGGAGATCCTTGAGCGGAAGGACTGCGATATCCGAAAGTTCAGCCACGAAACCAAACCCGAACGAATTCAAGCGTCGGTATGCTAAGGCTGGGCAGCGGCATAGCAGATGAGCCACGGTCTCCTCCTCGTCAGTGTCATCACAGCATCTGCAGTGATCCACTTTGGCACCTGGTTTCCATCTAGATACCATGTCCCCAATGGGACAGTGCCCCGTGATCGCTCCAACGGTCAACCTTAACTGTTCCCTCGATAGATGAAGTAACAGCCGCGATTTGCTCCAGTTAAATTGACGCCATATAGTTCGCGTCGTAGCGCAATCGTTCCTGTTGGACCAGTTACGATTGGCTTCGCTCGTCACCATGGAATCAATCATTCTCTTGATAATGGAAAAGGGCGCGTATAGTGAAGTATCAGCCTCATGGAGTCCCAATGAAGCGCCCGCACGCGCTAACAGGTCTGCTTGCTCGTTGCCCTCAATATTTGAGTGGCCTGGAACCCAGCAGAGCCTCACATTGTGGCTACTTCTTAGCACTCCCAGCTTACTTCTGCACCTCATAACTATATCAGATTTCACCATGGGTGATCCTAGTGCTTTCAACGCAGCCTGACTGTCCACAAAGAAATAGATAACCTTATTAGTTAATTTTTCCTTACAGACAAAATCCGCTGCTCTTTCTATTGCGAAGATTTCCGCTTGAAAAACGCTACAGACGTCTGGTAGTCTGTATGACCTTTGAACGTTGAGCGTCTCCGAGTAGAAGCCCGCTCCGGTACCTTCCTCAGTTTTCGAGCCATCTGTGAAAAACAAGAGCCCTTCGGGGGGCCTGCGTTTCAACATATCCCAGTCAGCTCTACTGGGGAGCTCTATAATGGATACCCCTTCAAAATCCAGCCTCGGGAGAATGAGATCCGTCTTAAAGGATAGGTTCTTCCGAGGACCCAAGCTCAGCTTTTCCAAAGCATGTAGCACACTGGCGTGTCCAAAACTTAATGCCTTACAGAGATTGAGCTCCTTAAGTCTAATGAAGTTTTTCCCTGCCGAGCCCATGATAAACGCATTGAGGGGTAGGAAGTGCAAAAGCATGTCTAACCCTGCTTGCGGAGTGCTCTTGGCCGCACCTGTAATACTTAATGCCACACATCTTTGCACCTTCGATAATATCTTCAGGTTACAGCTCTTTAGAATCGCCTCCCACCAGACAAAACAGCCATAAGTAAGAATTGGGCGGACTATTGCCGTGTACATCCAATGGACAACGTACGGTGGCAGACCCCATCTACCACCCATGGCCCGTTTGCAGGCGTAGAAAGCGTTCAAACCTTTTTTCAACCTCTCAGCAATGTTCTGCTTCCAAGAAAGCTTACGGTCCAGAACTGTGCCGAGGTACTTTACCTGACCAGAGAGTGAGAGCACATGCCCGTTTAGGCTAGGTCTCTCAAAGACTGGAATTTTGTATCTCCTGGTGAAAAGGACAAGATCCGTCTTAGCAGGGTTTGCCTGAAGACCATTCCTGTCCGCCCACATCATCGTTTTATTCAGTGCCAGCGACATAAGTTCACTTATGGTCGGCAAAAACTTGCCTGAAACCAAAATGGCTATATCGTCGGCATACGCTATGGCTTTAATACCTGTCCTATGAAGTGTCCTAAGTAATTCGTCAGCCACGACAAGCCACAGCAGAGGTGAAAGAACTCCTCCTTGCGGAGTGCCGCGTGTGACTCTCATACAAAGGTTGCTTGCACCAAAGACCGGACTGATGACCCTAGTTCTCAGCATCAACATTATCCAGTCTATAATGGCGCTTGGCACCTCAAAGTACAGTAGTGCCTCCCTAATAGCTTCTGGTTTAACATTGTTAAACGCGCCTTCTATATCAAGAAACGCTCCAAGTGTATACTCTCTGACCGCTATTGATCGCTCTATTTGAGAAACCACACTATGCAAAGCGCTCTCAACTGATCTACCCTTTAGGTAGCAAGTTGAGAAAGGCAAAGCTTGTGTGTTATTCTGTCTCTAATATATCTATCCACCAGTCTCTCCAGTATCTTTAAGAAGAAGGAGGAGAGGGAGATGGGCCTATAATCCTTAGTGGAGAAGTGTGACGGCCGACTTGCTTTAGGTATAAATACGACCTTTACGCTTCTCCATACATTAGGTATTAGGTTCATCCTAATACAAGCACCGAAAATTTCGGAGAGTAGTGGTGAAACCGCAGGCATGGACCTTTGAAGCATAGCCGGTATTATACCATCCGGCCCCGCTGATTTATAGGGCAAAAAGGACTCAATCGCCCATGCCATCCTGTCCTTTGCTACTATTTCTCCCACTACCTCCGGCTCCTGGAAAAAAGAATCGCTAACAGGCACGCGCATTGGCCCCGGAGGATCCTCAGATACGTGCTCCGTACAGCCCGGGAAATGTGTATCACAAAGAAGTTTCAGAGACTCCAGGCTGGACGAGGTCCACGTGCCATCAGCTCTTTGCAGGCAGCTGGAAGCAGGAGATTTCCTGGACAGCAGTTTGCGGAGTCTGGCGGCATTATTGACCTCGCAAATTGAGTTACAATAACGGTACAAAAAAAAATAGGCAAAATCCCGTAAAGCACATTTGTTCCGATTTTATGCTCTAAATTTTGGCAACGATCCAGAAAATGTTATAAACAGACCCTCTGATAAATACATCTGTGGCAGTATTTAAAGAAATCAGATTTGATTTAGTTGGACAATTCGTCTGCTGAGATGTTGTACGAGATGCAGTTGCTCGGTGTATACATAATACTCATGTGCTTAATTATAGTCGGCAGAGCTCAACTGACTTTCAGTAACCAAGAGCATCCTTTATGATGAACATAATTGTTGCAGTTATTGTACTTAAATTCAACGCCTAGCTTTCACTGGTGAATCTGTTGATGAGGTCGTTGTCGAATCATCACTTCATATTAAGCCTAAACAAGCGCTTATTCTGAGAAGAGCTTCTAGTGTACCTCGTCAAGGAGATTTTACTGAAAAGAAACTGTACTAAACTCTGTAAGTATGAAGATTAGAGACAAATTTTTTTTGAAATTATCCAACCAATACGATCAGCAGTAAGTATAGTAAACTGTGATGTACGCGATCAATAGCTTATAATTCAATTGAAAACCATTGAAATTGTTAATGCTAAATAAAGCTATTGTTTATCACATAAACAATAATCAATTTTACAAAACAGTCATGGTTGAACTTTTATTTTAGGGCTACATATAGATGTAATACATATTTACTTAAGTATCGTAAGAAAAATTTATTCAGACCTGTTCTAATCTGACTCGCTTTCACTATCAGACTGAAAGTCTCCTACATCGATTGCGAATTTATATTCCTGGTCGCATCCAAGGTAAGAGTCGCTCATAAAGTACAACGTATACTCATGACGTCCAGGACTTGGAGCAACAAAGTCCAGTTTAACTTTAGCTTTCTGCTGAAGTGTCAAGCGCTTAATAGACAGCAGAGAGTTGGTTTTAGGATCACCAATGACAACCCACCAACCTTCTTCTCTTTTCTAGAAAAGATAAAACAATTATAAATATGGATATCGTACTTATACATATATATATGGTCTGTACTTGGGGGAAAAATGGTGCAATAACTGGCCCAGTTACTTCATCCTCACGTTCTAGATTTACAACTACGTTGACTGTTGATCCGGAATTTACTCTTCCTTTGTCAAGTACCTCAAAGTTCATTTCAATATTTGGGTAGCGATTGCAAAAGCGTGCCACATCAGCCATTTGCTCCTCCGACAACTGTAAAAGCCGTATGCGATCGTCGTCTTCTAGTTCCATTATATCGAAAACTGTCTCAATTTTCTAATAATAGTTATTGCATTAATGCAGGATGTCGACACAACACTACATGCAGACTACATACCTTTTCCGCACAACGTTTAATTATATCCGCACTAAAATGGGGTAATTGTTTCAAGTAGGAGTCCTTACTCCACATAGCTTGAGTTACCATCTGTGCCAATTCCATGGCAGCAACAGCCGGAGACAGCCAACCATTTGAACTCAAGACATCGACGCAAGCCTGAATTAATCGGATTGCTTTGCTAAGGATTAGTTCAGTGTCACCTTGTAATTCTGGGCCCAGCTGCAGACGGGACAAATGTGCCTGCAACAAGCAATTTGTTTTGATGTGTGGGTCGTTGAATCTGAGCGAAGTTAAAATGTTACAATATTAAAATAAGTTAAAATAATTTTTCATACTTTGGAGCAGCATCGTTGAGTCCGCTTAATTTATTCGGCAGTCGCTGAGATAGTGAACGCAATATATTTTCTTCATGGTGTCGAACCACTACATCTTCGTATTCTGCAGCAGACGATATAATTTCTAACAGTCCTCGAATCTTTGTTTTATTATTAAGCGATAAACTAAATAGTTCTGTGTAGGAAACAGTTTAATAAGTTAATTTAAAGTAATAAGTTTTAAAAACTTGCCTATTGTTGTGTAGTTTATGTAGTAATATGCAGCAATCATGCCCAGGTTTAGAGGTAGTGTATCCAAGTCGTCCTCAATACTAATGCATTTAGATTGCTCCAAGTCTGACAAAGTATTTTCTACAAGTTCGGACAAATGGTCGGACAAATGTCCATAGGTTACTCCTTGAAGATTGTAATAGTTTGGATTTTGAGTCAAACGTCGATATAATAGAGTCCAAGTAAAATAGTCCACCGCATCCTGTTTATTTTCGATTGTCTTGGTGACAACTTCTGCGTTAAAATGATCATGCAAGCGGTGATCTAAGTGACTTTCGATAGGGAGTGGTTCATTGAGAAATTTAATGAAGAAGTCCTTTTTGGAAGATTGACACATGAGAACGCACTTGGCATCAGCATCTTCAATTGGACGATTCGCTCGTCCAATCATTTGCAAGACATCAGTGACTGGATAATCTTCGTATGAATGGTTTTTTCCATTATAGAATTGAGTATCCATAATGATGACTAAATGCGCAGAAATACTCATTCCCCAGCATAGTTCTCGAGTTACCACAGCAACTTGCACTGCGCCAGAATCGAAAAGCTGCTCCACCAAACGATGATCCGAAGCAGTCAGACCTTCGTGAATATATGCAACTCCTTGAGACAGAGTTTCTTTCAATGTCTTATCGGTCATGCGATCGAGAAACGGCTTAATGTCCTCCTCTTCGGCGTGAAAGAAACGATTAGGATGCATCTCTGCTGCACTAAATGTTAAAATGTCGATTGCTGTAAGACGCGCCTGCTTCCTTGAGGAAACAAAGATGATAACCGGTTTGTGTGGGCTGTATTTTATGATCGCGTTAAATACCGGCTTCGACATAGAAGTGATGCGAGTAGCATTGTGAGTAACGTTGAAGCCTTGTATGTGTAGCTCTAAAGGAATGGGTCGCACGCAAGGATGGAAATTAAATGTTGCGTTTGGTTTGCAAAACAACCACTGCGCAACATCCTTGGCATCAGACAAAGCGGTAGATAAAGCCACTATTCGAATATGTTTCTTAGTTTGTTTTTCGATTTGTGAAGAGATGTAACACATTCGAGAGCAAACAACCTCTAACACGGGTCCATCTTCACCGCCTACTAATTGCAGTTCGTCGACAATGAAGAGGTGAACATTTTGAACATTCTTGCGTTGCTTCCAGCGGCGAGACAACACGTCCCATTTATCAGCCGTTGTAACAATCACTTGACCCTTGGCCAACAGCTTCAAATCAGTGCCCGTTTCTCCCGTCAATTTGACTACTTTCAGAGAAAGACTTCCAAACTTAGAGTGCCAATCAGCGAAGACAAGATCGGCCAGAGCTTCTTTTGAAACCAAGTAAACGCAGCGACCTTCAGGATTTTGCGAAAAAAGTCGCATTATAGCAAATTCCGCTATCGTTAATTTTCCGGAGCCAGTTGGAGCACCAACAAAGACATTTTCATCGCTATTGTAAACTGCATTGAACACTTGTGTTTGTATAGGATTGAATTGCGGGAAGCGATCTATGTAAAAGGCTTCGAAACTGGCATTTCGGAGTGCTGTGATGGGAAGTGGCTGCAAATCCAACAGTTCGGTGGGTGGAACATTCTTTTCTGGCAGAATAAGGTGCCTGAACGAAACGGGTAGTTGTGTCTCGGATCCTATCCAGCGATCCGACACAATACGCAGGAAATACTGAGGTGGAATGGGTTCATAGACCGGCACGAAGAACTTAATAGAGTGCTCGTCAGTGGCGTATTTTTCCTTAAGCAGAAAGAACTCATGATGCAAGATGACCTCTGAGTCAACGTCTTCAATTAATATCCAAAAGCCCTCAGATTGTCCATGAACTTTTTCGTCCCACTGAAAATCTGGTGTTATTGTCAATTCAACACGCAGTGTAGAACGAGTAATTGGCTGGATATGAGTGGAAAGTTCGAGCTTTGGAAATTGGTGGACAAATTTGTGAATGGTTTTCCCCAGTTTAGGAACTCGAATCAACTCGCCAATTTCATTCGGTTCTAAGTCATAAAGACGTTCCCAAGGGAAGTTTTTCTTTTCTAATTTTTTTGCAATCTCATCTGGCATCTTCTTAAACTGTCGAAGTGGAGTCATGGATTGCCACATTCTACGATCAATCATCTTGCACAGCGTTAACGTTTTATCGGACAGTTGGGCCCATCCGCGATGTAGCACAATCTCAAAAATGGATCGCATCAATCGTGACGCTGATTGCGTTATAAATACCATATCCGACATAAGAGCGAACCCCTCCAGCTTCAGCTGAGAGATGTAAGCCTGAAGAAGTACGTTTACCTTTGCACTGCTCTCTTCCATGGATTCTTTAATGGGAATAGGAACTCGCTCCATCAGCTTCTGCAGCTCCAGTTTCTCTTCCTCGCGCACTCCAATGTGCTTGAACTCCGACGATAGAGAAAAAACTCTAAATAGTTCGATTTCACTTAGCGTCGGTTTTAAAAGCTGATTGTATGTCATCATGGTCTCATGGGTGCAGTAATAATGTGAAGCTATTCGCCCCAATTCAGTGACCTGGAAATTGCCACTCTTACGATCGAACCGTATAAGTCCGCTGCGGTCCAAGTGCAACGCTGCAGTGTAGATGAGATCAGCTCTATATTGCTCCAGAAGCGGGTCTTCTTTTGCTTTGTCGTGTGAAATTCCATACAGGGTCGGGTTGCGCAACATGCGGATGTATAGGTAAGTATATCCAAGCCAGTTAACTGCGTCTTTCAAATTCTGAACAGTTCCAAGGACTATTTCAGCATTGAGCATATCAGGCATTTTGGACACGAACTGTGATTCAATCGGCAATTGCTGATTTAGAAGCGACAAATAAAATTGTAATTCACTGTGATTAGTTATAAGAATTCCCTCACCCTTCGTATCATACTGAGGGCGACCGGCACGCCCCAGCATTTGTAGTACATCCAAAGCACTGAGCTCAACCCAACGACCCTTCTCTGGATTATACACTTGGGTGCCTTTTATAATAACTGTGTGCGCGGGGAGATTCACACCCCACGCTAGTGTAGCCGTAGACACCAACACTTGAATATGACGATCGGCAAAAAGATCTTCCACTAGCGTTCTATCCACACGCGTCATTCCAGCGTGATGGATCGCAAAGCCATAGGGAAGCAGCTCCTTCAGTTCTGTATTTTTCACTTGCTCGGCCTCGGTACGTAACACTTCCATACTAGCAGATCCTTCGCGCAAAAAGTTTCCAAGTGTATCCTTTTCTAAGCACATATCACGAACTGCTCTAGCAGTTTTACCCGTCTCTTTGCGCGAGTGTACGAATACGAGAACCTGATTGTGCCCAGCATGCTCCATTGTTTTCTCATAAACTATCTCGTTCATAACTTGAAAGCGCTTCAGGGCCTTTTTCTCTGTAACTCCGATGTACTGCTGTTCAAGTGAAACCGGCCGGAAGCTGTTATCGAAATAAAATAAGCCTCTATCGGGCTTAACTCTCAGAAAAGTGGCAACGTCTTGATAGTTTGGTAGCGTCGCCGAAAGGCCAACTAAGCGCACCTCTTCTTGAGTGGCCTCAATGTTACGAATAGTTCTGGCGACGAGTGCTTCCAAAACCGGGCCGCGTTCATCGTGCAATAGGTGGATTTCATCAATTATAACTAAACGCACAAGGGTCGTGAACGTTTTCTCGCCACCTTTACGCGTAATTATGTCCCACTTCTCTGGAGTGCAGACAATGATTTGTGTAGCGGCAATTTGTTCGCGTGTAAGTTGGTGATCTCCAGTTAACTCTGACACCGTCAGGTTATAGCAAGCAAGTCGGCGGCCAAAATTGCCTACCATTTCCTGTACTAAAGACTTCATTGGCGCAACGTAGATGATCTTGAAATCTTCGGCATTAATTGTACCATCTTCGTTAATATGTTTGCCTATTTCGCGCATCATTGCCAATAGGGCCACATTGGTTTTACCAGCACCAGTTGGGGCACATAGTAGTAAATTTTCGTCGCCCTCTAAAGCTGCTTTCCATAATCTACTCTGGATTCTGTTCAAGCTCTTGAATCCCTCGAAAACTGGTTGCACATATTTTGGAAGCTTATCAATTGATTGCAGTTCCTCTTTGTCCTCGAAAGGGACTGGTTTAAGGGCAGGAACATGCACCTCTTCATAACCTTTTCGTTGTTTTCGAAATGAACCGTCTGGTAATTGGCAACGTTTATTTGCCATAAAGTGAGATCCTTGCGTAAAAGCCAATTCATCTAACTCTAGTAACTGCCGCACACCAGCTACCTGTCCAAGAGCACCTTGAATACCACTCTCGTTCTCTTCCTTTCCTCTTTTACTGGAGCGTGAAGAATGAGCATTGTCGTCCTCCTCACTCTTGCCAGTATCCAGTTGCCGTAAAATCTTTGAAAGCTGATTATCATTTCTCATTTTATCCCTTATTCTTTGCCGTTCACTTTCAGTTTGTGCTGAAGCTAACATAGTACAATACAAAATCATTTGACGATTATTTTTCAGCTGTTTGATGAAATCAAAACTGTCGTAACCCAAAAGTAAAACCAGCTGATTTTCGCAATCGCGATTATCAGATGCATCCTTCAGAATTCGCAGGACATCAGCCGCTTTACTTTGAGACACCATAGCGTCATTGTAATATTTGCTTAAACAACGCTGAAGCCAATAAGCGTCTATGTCTAATGGATGCAAACCCCTTTCCTTCTTCACATTCGCAGATTCCTCAGGTAGGAGCTGTGAAATAATGAGTTCAAACATAAACAGAATTTAAAGAATTCAATAGGTTCCTACGTTTTCCGCATGGAGCGTATGATCGATTCTGGCTTCTTCGCCTTCTTCCTGACCATCTTCATCTCGAATCTCTCCATACATATCGTTATCACTTTCCTCCTCAGATTCTTCGAATTGAACATTTATTCCATAAGTTTCATCAATTTGCTCTTCATTTGTGGTTACATTTAGGGCATTTACAGCATCGGAACCGAAATCAGTTATTTTTTTCCCAAGATTAACCAGAAGTGCAAACCTATGGAATTAAAAAGAGATCTTTATATGAAAACTGTTGAAATCAATTTACAATCACACCTTTCATCTGTTACTGCTCCCAGCAAACTGTCAATTTCGCGTTTTCTTTCCCGATCCTTAAGTTTGTCGTTTTTTAATACAGCTAATATTTCATCTGCCGCTCCGCAAATAATATCTCTTGGCTGATCTCCAAGGGCCTCCTGAATAAAACTCAATAAAACCTCATACGTCTGACGAGTTTCTTGAGTTTTCGGTCTGTACACGATTCCCACCATTTCGTCTACACCCTCAGATAAGAGTGTTGCACCTTTCATTCTTTCGAAATCATACTGGGCCTCGTCGCGTTTCTGTCGTCTAAAGAGATATCAGGTCATTAAGGTCAGTTATGACAGTTACTCCAAATAGATTTTAACATACTTGGCTTTTCTTTCTTCTGTTTTCTCGGGTTTGGTCCTTTGGTACCTGTCCCCCATTCTCGTACCATCCAACTTCCCAACCAAAGAAACAACTTCGCCAGTTGCCTCATCTCTCCTAGGTCTTTCTATCAAACGCACATCAGCTTGCAGAACAAGATTAGAGTTCTATACAATTAAACAGAGATCACTATAAATATAGTTTCGATACGTTTGGATTAATTCATCGTGAATATGAAATACCTACCGCTTTGTATTCATATTGAAGTTGTCTTGCAGCGGCATCAGCCATGTTAAAATTCCGGTAAGTAACTCAATACAAACTTTAAATTAGAGTTATTATTTAATATTTATTTTACCAAGTACACGAAATGAATTTATTTTATGTATATATTTGAAGTTTTATTTCATGTTTTTAGTCCAAGTCGAGAACCAAAGATAATGACAAGCTCAAGGTTGCATCCACAGCCTATTGCAATAGTACTGCAGACGGGCACAAAACGTACTCTGCGTTCGAAAAAAGTACTTCGATAGTGTTTTGTTACGAATACGAGAATGAAGCGGGTACGAAAAGTACAACGTACTCTGGGCCGTTTTTTTTACATAGGTTTCTTATGGAAGAATAACGCGAGAAAGTACGAAACCAAGAATGTACTTCGTACTCCAAAATAATGGCGTTTGTTTTGGTTCTTTTTTTGTAAATAGAGTAAAGAGTTGCCAAGTGTCATGAAAATATTATGTACCCTGGGTTGAAAATCCGTACTCCGCCATTAAAAAATGTACTCAAAATAGTACGCAAGTACGAAGTGGTGCATCCATGGACAAGCTGCTTGTGATGCCTCTGCATTTAATAGCAGTGTTGCAAAATTCTAGGATAACAATTTTAAAGCAAACATCACAACTACTTCGCAAGGCCGTACGTGAATGCACTAAAAGTATGTAGTTTGATATATATATTTTATATATAATTGCAAGACCTGTTTGCAAGAACATCAGTATAATAAGAATAATTTCTTAAATAATGTCGCATTTAATGATCACATCCAGAACCTGTATTGTTCCTTTTTGTTTATTATAATGTAGTAGGTGTTAGGTTCCATTTGATTTTGCAGTTTGGCAGTATTTTAACTATTTTAGTGGCATTATTGTGTTTTGAAAATACGAAAAAGACACATTGCTCATCAAAAAGTCCGCAACTCTGTTTATTACAAGGTTGTAAAATTTAATTTAATTTGTAGTATCTCGTGGTTGCTGCTGTTTATTTGCTCGTGGAGTTTTTGGGAACCTACTTTGCTTGCGTAATATAAATAATTTGTTAATTATTTTTTAACAAAACAATAAAAGAATCTAAATTCAAGTTAACAATTTTAAAACATGGCCAAAAATACAATGTGAAGAATTTTGTGTATAATAATCGATACGACAAAATATTATGTAACTTTGCTAAATATGCTATATATTGCTGCCTTGAAAACTAGTTAAATATGCTCTTAAATTAATATTTTCCAGATAATTCCACAAACAATTAAAAATGTTTTCATCATTTTTCGAAATTGCTAAGAACTCGCCGTTTAGGACACCTTTTACTAAAGTTGATTGTGATGCAGCAAAAATGTCTAGCGGTCCAGTACCTGGGCGTGAAATTCAAGCAGCAGCCACCGCTAGTGGAGACTCCTGCGAATTCGGCAGCGCCAAGTACTTCATGCTCTGTGGAGTTGGTGGAATTCTTTCTTGTGGTACCACGCACACATTCGTTGTTCCCTTGGATTTGGTCAAGTGTCGGTTGCAAGTAGATGCAAAAAAATATAAGAACTTGGTGCATGGCTTCAAGGTTACCGTTAATGAAGAGGGAACACGAGGTTTGGCAAAGGGTTGGGCTCCAACATTATTTGGCTACTCGGCTCAGGTAAATTATTTATTTTTTTAAAGTGGACTTGAAATCTTATTTTTTTTTAGAGTAACTTTGCAAAGAAATCCGAGCTATCGATATAATTTTAACCTATATTATGTTTTATATTTTAGGGTCTGTGCAAGTTTGGATTGTACGAAGTATTCAAAGTACAATATGCTAACATTTTGGGTGAAGAGAATGCATACTTGTATAGGACGTGGCTGTATTTGGCAGCTTCAGCCTCAGCTGAGTTCTTTGCAGACATTGCATTAGCTCCATTTGAGGCGGCCAAGGTTAAGATTCAAACCACAGCAGGATTCGCAAATACTTTACGTGAAGCTTTCCCAAAGATGGTTAAAGAAGAAGGTGTAGGAGCATTTTACAAGGGATTGGTACCGCTGTGGATGAGGCAAATTCCTTATACGATGATGAAGTTTGCCTGCTTTGAAAAGACGGTTGAGCTGCTTTATAAGTAAATATCTTTCATTATTTTAAATTTCTAATATTTATCATTATTCACTCTTTAGACACGTTGTACCAAAACCACGTGCCGAGTGCTCCAAAGGTGAACAACTGGTTGTTACTTTTGCAGCTGGTTACATTGCTGGAGTTTTCTGTGCAATCGTCTCTCATCCTGCTGATGTCGTCGTTTCTAAACTGAATCAAGCTAAAGGCTCCACTGCTCTTCAAGTAGCCAAATCACTGGGCTTCATGGGCATGTGGAATGGTTTGACTCCACGTATTATTATGATCGGCACCTTGACGGCCTTGCAGTGGTTTATTTATGATGGTGTGAAAGTTGCTTTGGCGATTCCACGACCACCACCTCCCGAAATGCCAGAATCGCTCAAGGCAAAGCTTGGCCAACATTAATCAATTTACATTGATATGCCGAACTTGCAACAGATGGAGAATATGCAGTAACTGTGAACACTCAACACTAGGGAGTTGCGTAATATAAAACTTGGATGAAAGGATCCATTCAGCCCTTGTTTGCTCCGCTTAATTAAGGAAAAAAGTTAGTGCAACGACATCAAGAATGCATTTAATAATAATTTCATTCCAGTCAATAATATAGTACATATAGAAATGGCAATATTAAATGCAACATTTCCAAGTGAATCTTGCTACATTCAACTATACATTCTACATATAAAATAATATTAATCCAATACATTCATAAGTTAAAGAAAAATACAGTTCATACGTAGGTAAAAAATGTTCATACAGTCTGCATTTTCAACTGTTTTCCAAGTAAATGTACTTTAAAGTGTCGTTAAATAAAAGTCCCTGGTGTCATAGTGTATAAAAAAATCAAACATTATTTTATTAAAAGTAATTTCATGAACATCTCCAACCGGACAATTTAACAGGAAGCAATTGGAAAGGAAATAAAATTATATCAATGTTTCATCTATTCATTCAAACTAATAATGTGAAAATCGATACTTTAACATATTTTCGTACTGATATCACAGATTTGGAAAAAATTCCACTTTAAAAACTCGTAAATTAAAAAGAGATTATTCTATAGCTGCACCAAATGTGTAATTAGAGCTTTTCTTTAGCAATCATCAATGTTTTATTAGTTTGAAGCTATAGATATGTTTACGGTTGGTGTGGATAGTAACAAAGGAAGCCTTCCAAGTCTCATTAGCATCCGGTTGTAAAGAGATGTGAGAAACATAAAATCACACTTAGCAAGATATGTTTTATGTAAGTATTTTAATATGGCTTTTGTAAAAGTAAGAAACTACAATCTAAAACACGGGGTCAGTAGTACACATACAAATACATCTAAAACACTAAAGAAATACTTGTAGAAACTAAATTTAACAGACATTCTCTTATAGCTGGAGCATTCTAGCGATTTATAATTAATGTGGAAGTTAAGGCGATTTCTTTTATATTGCATTTACAATTATAGCCACGAGCAGAGCTACCAGCATCCATCAGTTTGTTCGGACGATTGAAGATTAGATCTTATTCCAGATTAGATTCAATTATTTTACGTCCAGAATAGGCATTAGATAGACCAGTCATATTGTTACCAGTATGGCTTAGGTTCTGACCAGCATTTACTATGACTAAAATTATGTTGAGTATTGGCGAGGGCTTCGGAGAGCGCGGATACCCTCAAATGGTTATGGCAATTGTTGCGTATTTGACTTTTGTCATATGGCGATAAAGCATTGTAGTAAAATGGCGAGCGCTTGGATATAGTGTAGTTTTTATTCTAAAGGGGAAATCAATGTTTTTTTGTATACATATGGAAACGTTATTCTTCCCCTGCAACACTTCTTATACTCACGTCATTGTTGTCCCAGTATTCTTGGTTGTTTGCTCGATAGCAAATGCAGAACTCCAGCCTTTTTGATGATGGTGGCAAAGTAATTTTAAATGAGAAAGTATCGAATACCACGTGGGCATTGGTTGCGGGTCCATACGCCTTTAAATTGAATTAATAAATAAAATACGTTACAAAAAAGATTTTATTTGGAGATCTGATGAATGTTTACCCGAGCATAAGTGCAAAATATATCTTGCTGACTTTTCCAGTCGTCCCATGTTACGCGTACGATGACCTCCTTCTCAAAATCGATATTCTTAACTTTGACTGTTCCCACTGTTATCGATTCATCATCCTTAACGATTACGTTCTCCAGTGAAACAAATTCACGATCGATTTTCTGCCTGCGGAAATGATTCCCTCGTAAATCGAGTTTAAATTTATTAAAAGCAGCTTACACGATGCTTACCTGAATGTCAAGTAATCCGAAGCGGGCTGTTTGAAGTCAACTGTCCATTGATCCGCTGGCTGGGGACTGACGAGCCCCTGCGTGATTTGCTCCAGGAACTTCATACTCCAATGTGGCGGCACGTTCGACGGTTCGGACATTACGCGGACCTCGGTCAGAGACAGGCCCTCATCGTCCGCAAAGATGACCTTTTTCCGGGTTTTGCTGGAAGAGGAGATTGCGCTTTTAATGAAGCATAATTGCAGATGCGACATTGCGATTTTTCGATTTCGTTAATTATAAATACAATTGTACAATTTTAATGGTCGTGACGTTACATTAAGCTGAAGTAATTGTCTTCTTTCGGTTTAAGTGAGATTTTATTTTTGTAAATCATCGTCGTTCTACAGCAATTGCTTCACTTTGAGTGATTTATTCAGAAAACGTATCTCATGACTGCAGATAAATAAGTTGAGGTAAGGTTGAGGTTCGATCCCGGCGGCAGGAGAAGCAGCTAGAAGCAGCGCCGCCACAGCGATCGCCCGATGTATAAATGTCAGAGATGCTGAAGTTTATCAACGCCTGTGCGGTTCTGTATATGCCATCGTTTGCTATAAATTATCAAGGAATTGCTATTATCGAAGAAGGAGGAATACGGCTCTCGCAGCACGATGATTAGAACAGATACAATGTACCGATGATGAAATGAGACCTTCCAGTTTCTACCACCATGCAGCAGACTGCAGTATATCGTCTGAAGGGTCACAGTGGTCATTTCTAATTATATGCATTATCGCAAGCGTTCGTGTTGCTTAGAAAGTACCACGATCGCATCTTGCATTCCGTAGAAGAAGATATAATGAACACCGTTGGAATCCAACTGAATAAACTGAGTTCCTGCGTTTAATGAAGCCATTAAAGGTAATCTACTAAGATCCGAGTTAGCAAATTGGAAAGAATCGAGACTGAAAGTTATGGACAAGGTTTGTTGGGGGCAATCGAAAAAAGGAACGAGGAGTTCGACTGCTGATAACATGCAACATCTATTTTAAAATAATCAGTGTTGGGCTAATTACCAGATATGGAATAAATACCACATTATATATTAATGTAAAACATCGCTGTTAAAACTTCCTCTTCTCCTCTCTATGTTGCTCTCTTTCCTATCCCGATGCTTTTTTTTTTAAATAAGAGCAACTCTCCACCGCGAACGTTCGAATGACAACCAAATTGTCGACGTATAATCGAAATCGGGCCTATGAAAAGTTCCGCATGAAACTCTGTCGAAATCTGTTACGCGCGGAGTGCATCATGTTTCCAACGCGTGATCGGCGCGGAGAGCGAAAACCCTCACGTCTGAGAGAAGGTGCAATCGCATATGCTGAAAGTGTTGAAATTCTCCTCGCTCTACATTTTCGATTATGGTTGTAATCGAAGTGGAGACGGTGGCATTTGTGTTTTATATCCACACTTATTACTGACGCGACTGCTGATTGCCGGCGCTGTTTATTCTCAGAGATACCTACAATCGATTCTCTGAAGTACATATGCACGGTTTATCGAACTTTTGGCATTGTTTTCAAACTAAATCCGTCACTGAGCGAAAACGCGTAGGCAACGTAACAACGAAATGTGTAACAGCAGAGTGAACGAATTTATTACAACTCAACTCATTCAAAATCCTTTCCTGAACTTTCTCTGCGCAGAAAAACGAACAAAACAAATGTTGCTTTCATAATAATTGTCGCCGTATGGACTGTCCCGCCCCTCGTACGCCCCTCCCCCAACACACAAAACCACTGCAAGATTCAACAATGTTGCTTCTAAAAATAGATATCATTGATAGAAAGGCGCGGGTGTTGAACATTGAGAGAAATCAGAGCCAAAGAAAATATAAAAATGTTATAATTTGCGCACACTAATTTACAATAAATTTGAGGAATCAAATTAGTCGCATTTCTTTTATTATACTAAGAAGAAGATCGTCACAAAAATAATATTTGAACATTTAAATAAATATTTTTGTCCCTATTAATATAATACAGTGCGACCTCGTAAATGCGGACAGATAAATGTTACATTAGGTTTATAAATTCCCTTTATAACTTTCAGATTTGCCAATTTCAACCGTTTTTTTAATGATCTCTCTCGATCTGCGCCATGCAACTGACAGATCACCGCTCGAGATTTCTACACCGACCTTCGAGAAATTCTTCAAACTTTCTAATTTTTTTGTGTTTTTGTTTATAATATGATGTGTGTTAAAGTTTATTTATATAATTTACTATATTTAGGTTTTTCCGATTCATAATTTCGGATTTGGCTTATGTTGAAATTTCTCTCATCGTTCTTTTAATGATCAATCATTCAAAAACCCGCCTAAAATAATAAATGAATGTCAAATGAATGGATTTTTGGAAGTGTGCAGAGTTGATGTTGTTCGCATTAGCGAGGTCGTACTGTAGCTGTTTAATTTATATTGCATGCACATATAAATAGACTAAAATAACTGCAGCGGTCGGTTTCGCCTTCTCCGGATACCGAGAATTCGTCCTCTTGCGTTTCACTTATTAGACAATTATGAGAACTTTAGAAAATGTTTGCTCGATTAATAAAACCACATTCGAATTTAATAATTAATCATGCAACATAATTTGTTCTCCTAATTTTGAATCTTACTTAATTTTAACTACTTTTATTATTTTTTTAATGTTTTTACGCACGCCTTTCGAATATATTTAAATTTCCCTCTTTTCAACTGCCTCGTAGACGTTGTCAAATTAATAATCGCCAAAACAAATTAAACATTTGTTGCCGCAAGCACAAATAGCAGACAAACGAGTCCAGGCACACTCGAAAGAAGGCGTTTACAACTCCCTATAAGCTATAATGGATATTTATGTATTTATTTATGAATAATTCTCTCGATTTAAGACCTTTAAAATGAGCATATTTCAAAGATTAAAACACAACTTAAAAGTGTAATAACGAGTTTTCCCTCTCAATTACCGAAAATAAGAATAGCGACGAAATTCTCGTTGCGTCGAAAGATATTGATGAACACAAAGGAAATGTTTATCAACATTTGAATCTATTAAAATACTTTGTTGCTAACAAAAAAGTCCATGGAAACTGGACTCAAACAACATTGTGAAAAATATTTCCCTTTCCGGAGTAAAAGAAGAATGAATGGGTGGGGCAGGAGAAAGGAGGCAGAAAGTGTAAAGTGCCGCTAGAAGAAAAACGCTCTGCATGAGGTGATCGCTATATCTTAAAATACATTGTACAAGCGAATATAGTATGTAAATTTTAAAGAAATTCATTAAAAACCAATTCAATAATTCGAAATTTGAGTTTTTTTTTTGTTGAGGGAATTTTCGATTATCAGCAAAGCACTTGCTTGCTACTCATTTCAGTTCTCTCGACCTTTCACGTGATCGCCGAAATGTTTGAAAATCGCATGATTTTGAGAGAGGGAAGCTTATGAAATATTTGACAAAGCATCCAAACATCGCAAAAACAACATTTTAATGTTTAGTAACTGGATCATTTGCTTAAACGGTAAATTGTATGCATAAACACACTCACCTCTGCTCTCGCTGAGCGTTGGTCGTTGACGTTGCTGTTGAGAAATTCGTTGTTGAGTATTTCGTGGAGTTGGCATTCGATCGTCGGCTGAGACACGATTTGGGATGTACGGGCAAAGGCGTCGGGGCCGAAAGCATGCGATCGAAGATGTTTCGCCCTCCGCGGACCATTCGCGGTGTCGCGCTCGAAGATGCATTATTTACGATGACCTTCGAGGCCAAGGTCATCATCTGAGGCCGACAACCAATGCCACTAGCTCTATTGTGATCGTCATAATAACTGAAATACGGAAATGAAAAATTGCATCCTTTAAAAATACATTGTTCACATTTCAAATAATTTTAATGCTTGGTAAAATTAGTTTTTATTTCAATTATTAATACATGTAATTATATATGTATGCGTTTCTCTCCAAGCGCTTTTTATAACATTATTTTAATCCTTTCCAACTGTATTCTAATGCATTATCAGCAAACTTTCTCTTTTTCTAAATTGTTATCACTTACGGTAAAATTTGCGGAGTGTTGTTCATGTAATCCGCCAGAAAACTGACCGGAGGACTGTGGCTGAAGATCGGAGGACTGTGCGATATCATTTTGTGCTGTTTGCTGCAATAACCGATGCGGGAATTCGATCTGTAGTCAAGTGTGCACGCCGGAGCACTCACTCAATGCATCCAGCATTTTCTTCCAATTAAAAATCAATAATGTAAACAAACAAAACAGACAAAAAAAAACAATTAAATGCTTCAGCAGGTCATCTGCGGGTTTCTTTAATCGGAGACTTTTGCGAACTAGCGATTGCTAACTTTTAATAGTGGCTGCTGTCGCCAGCGAGTGCCGAAAATAGACAGACACGCGACTCTGAAAACTGCTCCTACGCTGTCGTCTGCGTCTCAATTTAACACAACAACCAACGAACGGAGACTTCTATCTCCTTTCCGTTTCGCCGTTGGAGCAGCACCATGGCAATCAAATTTTCTGAGTTTGGTTGTTTGAACTCTACGATGAAGTATATCACTGATGTTTTTATTTATTCCCTATTGACACTCTTGATTTGTATATATTGCGTTATGTTTATATTCAATTAATTTAGTAAATATTGATCGCAGCGTCGCAGTTGCTTAAGTTTAATTAAACGCTTTCGAAATTTGGTTGTCTTCTTTTGTCTTCGTGATCTTCAAAAACGAGTACTCGTGTGTAGAATATCACAATCACGCACCGTCAGCGTGGTGCTCTATAAAAATACCGAATTTATTTTCGCTCACTGCAAATGTTGCTCCCTGCTCTGTGCCGATACGTGAAATCACAAATAGACGAAAGCCGTCCAAAAGCGTCCGAACGACCAGCTGTTTGCCGAAGTTGTGATCGATGGCACAGCAGTGATTGCCGACCGAACTGATCTGCGGACGAACATCGAGTAAAGACTGCCTCTTTCTAGAGAGAGCGCGAAGGCGATAAATGCGAAGTTCTATGCGATAGCATGCACGCTCAGCCTCCCACTGAGAAAAAGTAATCTGTTTTAATCGAACTGGTAACATATCGATTGTTTTTTGCACGGCGATGTCATGAAAAAGTACAGCATCACACTTTGACATTACAACTTGCCTTCATAGACTTCACATAAATCAAGATGTATGCATTCTATATTTTTTTTTTTTTTGTGAATTGGCGTAAATTTTTTCTTCCATTACCCAGCATACAAAATTGAATCCATCAGAACTTCAATACTGAGTGTAAATAAAGTCGTGATGCATGCATTCGTTATTAAAAAAATGTTCCTGTAATGGGATAGAACGATCCTTTTTGTATTTTATGATTTTTAAACAAACATTTAATTTATTACATTAAATAAACACCGTTTCAATGTATTTCACTAAAAATTATTTTTTTAATATACTTTGAAAAATTAAAAATATATACGTAATTCATTATATTAATTAAAACCCCAAACAAAAAAATTTACAAAATTTAGCAATAAAATTATTATTAATACGTATATTTAATTTTATGGCAAACATCAACTCAGATTCGTTATGTTTCCCGGCTAATGTAGGCTTCTTTGAAATATTTACATTTCGATCGCTTGATTGCCAATTTTATTTCTTTTCCTTTCCTTGGGTGAACCTTTCCCGTTTGGAGCAATCTACAAGAAAATCAAGAAATGGAGGTTAATACTTTAATTTCAATGTTTTTTTACTATGCTTCTTTCTTAATTTTACCTTTTTTAACATCGAAAATCGTCATCCGAAAAATTTCTTAATTCACACTTTCTATTTTCAATTGTTGCCATTGAAGACAATGTGATTTAGTTTTCGTGCATTCTATATTATTTCTATCGTATGGTATATTTTAATTCGTCGTATTTTTACTTGTAGTATTCTTATACTTCTTGTAGTAAATACAAGAAAGTATTGTAATCGCGAAAAATGCCGATATTGAGATTTTAATGGTAGTACACATTTTCACAATCCATGAGTCCATTTCGACTAGATTGGTCGTCGTGATCGGAGAGTCGTAGTAACTTAAAATTTTGCATTTGAGGATCTTATAAGACGTAGTTGTGCACATCCCGTTTTGGACGCAATCGCTGGCTTCATAAAGGATTTTTCAAATTTCATGCATAAGTTAACACCACTAACCGCTTGGACGTAGAGATTTTGTTTTCAGGACTGCTATAACATCGAAATATAATATACTTTTACTTGTTACAATCGTTGGCACCAAAAAGGACACGTCTTCCGAAGGATTCTACGCACACTTTCTCCAATTAGTACTCATTGAAGGCAACATAGATTTCCTACTGGGTATCCGTGCGAGTACGATGTGTGTGCATCTCTTTTGGAGCTCATGGATGCCGGTTTTCTACATGCAGCAGAGAGCTTTAAATGCAAATCTTTAACAGTTACCATTTTGAACTGCAGCACTGCCCGAACTGATAATTAAGAAACTCTTGTATATTTAACATGTTTTTGAGCTCTCTACAAAACCAAGTCGCGCTGCACAGTTCATGAGAAGTCATATTTAGTTGCTAATATTAAACGTATGAAAGTTTATCTACTGTTTCGCTACAAATGCTTCTGCACTTATTTTAATTTAATAATGTAAACTTTTTAACTAGCTTTAATTTTGAATAATCGATGTTAAAGTACATATTTAAGTGTAGAAATAATTTTCCGCGAAGAAATCGGCCGGTCTGTAGAAATTTGATGAGACAAGGTCGATAATTCGATTCAATAGAATTTTAGTAAATCGTCATGCACTTTTCTATAACAGGTATTGTTTTAAATTGAATAGAGGTATTTTTAATCGAGAATTTATTAAATTTAATTCCGTTAACAACATTTAACAAGAATATTCAGATTTTTTTATATATTATGAAGATTATATTTCATATAAATAATTTGAAATCGGAGAATATTCGCGAAGGAATCATAAATTCTTGGATAATGAACTGTATCTAAGAATTGGGTTTTTAATGAAATAAACAGCAAACGGCCTTGAAAAACTTCTTTACATTTATTCAATTTAAAAATATATATTTGTAAGTTTAAATCCATGTTGTTAAAGATAAGAACAAAATTTTTAATTGTTACCCTCACGTACATACATTATTCATCCGTTGCTCGCCTCGATTGCAGCGTCTCTCGAAAGTTCTCTTCGGCGGGCAGTTACATCCTTCCTCATTATCTTTTCTTTTTTCATGTTGGTTCCTTCGGGTTCTAAAGAGCGAGAGATGCAGTCACGCACACCACAGCAGCGCTACAGGTACAGCGTCGAGTGCGTATAAAAATAAATTATACTGGTTTCTGTGGTCTGGCACTCGCACGTCTATCGCCAAGCCTGTTCAGCACGCCGGTTGTAATTGAAAATTTTTGGTTAATGGACTTTTGTATACGCATGCAACATGTGTATGTGACATATTTGAACGCGTCTGGGATGTGAATGCATACGTGACTCTTCTGTTATGAACAAACATGGATATTTGAAAAAAAGTCATGGGGAAAGTCAATAATGCGTTCTGCCTCCGTTCAACATCATAATGAGATAGAAGCAAATAATAACAACGCGACTAATGTGCAATGCATAGATAATAATATTAAAATCTTTCAGTTCAGTTTAATTAAGCAAATACTTTTGATTTGCTTGACTTGAAATTAAACATAACACAAGAATGAACTTAAATGTGTTTTAAATCATTTAAATATTTCGCCTTTTATTGAAGAGAATCTACAAACAGATACGAAATTAAAGCACTTTTTTAGTCACAGTTAATTTAAATATGGATTTAAGTTAGTGAAAAGAATATCGTTGAAAGGTTTAAAATTTAGATTTTAATTGAACAAATAAGTTAAAGTTAATTACAATTATTGAAAACTATTTCTAAAGTGTCAACAGTTTTTTAAACATATTTAATACGTTTCTATAAACCGAGCAAATTTATTTAGAAAGTTTAGTAAACGAGAAATAAATTTTATAGTAATTTTTAACTTGCAATGGGAATTTATATGGAAATAACATTTAAAGAAAATAAATAAAAAAATTTATTATGGTTTAAAAAATAATGAAAATAAATGAATAAAAAAAAGCATTACATTTAATTTTTAATAAAAAAACTAATTTCTGTCTATTATCTTTTATTATTTTTAATTCAGTAGTTATTTTTAACGCCTGAATAGAATTATCTCAAAATTATGAAATTAAATTTACAGAAAACGTTTCAATAGAAATTTCATTTTAGTTTCTTGAATGAGTCCATGATTTTCAAGAACATATTTAAAAGAACCCGATTTTTTGAAGTAATAGTTGCTAATGTAAATCCACATAATTATTAGGAACAAGTTTTTCCCTGAATATTTTAAAGTTTGACATAGATACATACATACGTATGTACCTGTAACCAGTTCTGTACACGTTCTGTCACCACTTGATAACAGAGTTCGGTAAACGCTTCCTTTTTTCTTATCTATTAATTTATATCCCTCACCTAAGATAACAGATTCTACTTTAATGAATAGATTTCCCTTTAAATACGTAAAATCTTAATATCGCTTAAGATAGAATCTAACTTCGGAAACAAATATCACGAAATAACATAAAAACACATTCTTTATAAATTTCGATACCTGCAAATGAAAGGAACGAAGTAAATTTGCGTTCCATAGCGATTGAAGTGTTGATAGAAAATTAAAAACAACTCCACTTTCCAACAAAAGCCACTAAAGATAACAAAATTAAAGACACAGCGTCACCACTGGGAAACAAAAAAAGAACCGTGATGTTCAAAATAAAAACGAGAATTCAAAATGATACAAAGAAAATAGAGTTTTTCTGTTGTGGTTGGAGTTACAGGGAAAATTTTTAAAAAGCATTGAGAAGCTAAAGAAATTTTCTAGCTTATCTAAAAGCCTTGAAATTACTTGGAATCCGAACGAAGAAGATTTTAACATGGAATTTGTGGATATGTAAATGGGAAATTCTGGCCTAAATAACTGCGCTAAATTTCAATTTCGAGTTATGTTGTTATTTTTAAAATGATTAACTACGATTAAGTGTCGAATGCACTCACTTATTTATTTATGGAAGCGTTCATAATGATAACAGTTGACAGAGTGCACTTTTACACTTTATAGATGTACATATTTTATATTGTCGGCTTTGCATGCTTCTTCTTGAGGCGTCTTCTTATCGCTACGCGTCTGATTAATAACGACCAAATTGTGCTAAAATGCGTAGGTATTTGTTTTTCTTATTGGAATGTACCTTCTTGATATTGCTGCTAAGAATTCATAACACTATCAATTGTTTTACATGCACAGTTGCGACTGTATGAGCGATTATATGTCTGGTAATTAAAAATTAAATTGCCAGACCATGGCTATATGATTAAAGTCTAGATTTAATTCTGTTGGAATGAATAACTGATCGCTTGGGATGTTTATTAAATAAAAATTTATTTACAACTAATATAAATAAACAAGTTGAAGTTGCAAACTTGTAAACAGTTCTTTAAATACGATTTTTTCCATGCGAAGGTTTATGATTTTTCATTAAAAATCAAAATATTAAATACCTACAATTAATTAAAATTTTAGCATTATTAAATAGATATAAATAGATATACTTCCTCGTTTTATTTAATTTTCAATATATTCATTATCTTATTTGGAAAATGTTTCACCTTTTCCTCAAACAAATTTAATAGAAAGTATCCTGTATTAAAATTTTTTTTTGATATTACAAAAATTGTAAATATTTAATGCGATTATATTATGGGAATTTTAGATAAATAAAAAAGGTAATAAGTTCTACGAGAAAGCCGTAAATTCAAAAAAATGTTACTGCAAATTGATTTGTTCGTAGCGCAGAGGTAGAAAGAGGGAAGGAAGGAAGGAATGCCAAAAGTTACTTCCTTGTAAACAATGTAAAATATCAATGATTCGATGAAGACTTTCCGCAACGCACTTTTGCCATTCTCACACAACGTTGAAGCTGTTTTCAAAAAGCAAGTTCGCGTTTAGTAAATTTAAATTTCCTGTATTAAAAAAAATTGTCAACTTTAATGACGACGTGGCGTCAGTCTAGAGATGCTTATCGCTTTCTGTCCAAGTTGTTTACTCCACAAACAGATTAAATCTATTTACTATGCAAAATTTAGATTCACGACCATGGCAAATGCTACATTTGCAAGCCGATAATGATTCGCTATTTTTATTTAGTGAGATAGAGTGGTCTGGTGCCAGAAAGGAATGCGTTCCAATTATTTGGTCTAGTAATCAAACCGGTGATAATAACTGCACTATATTAGACAAACAAAAAACTACAACATAAATATCTTTACATCGCACAAATGACGCCGAAATTTAAAGATTGTATTGACAATAAATAAAAGGAATCTTCTATGGCTATGAGAAGCTTATAATTTCACATTTCACTTACAAAGCTGAACATCGCGTACATGCCGGTCCCGTGTTTAAATACTGTGATAAATATTTAATAAGTGTGCTGTTCAATTCCATTCTAGCGCTTATTTTATACAATATTTTATTACAGAATTTTTTTGTATGACATTTAAAAAGCAACAAATTATAAAAGAGCCTTAAAAATACTTAAAAAATATAAACAGACCAACTAATTTTTGCAGTAACATATCTCAAAATAGCATCGATAAATTTCACTTCATACGATTGCCGTATAGCAACATACAAATACATATTTAATTAGTTATATCTTAGATTATTTTCCTAATTTGCAAAAAATGATGTAAAGGCCGCATCTAGCCAATAATATTTGATAATAAAATACTATAAATTTGTTGTAATGAGTCAATAATAATTGTATAAGATTATAACTATCCGTGATGAAATTAAGAATGTTTGAGTTTTTCTGAAATCACTTAAATTGGCAAACTCCCAAAGAAAGATGTTGACTACATATTATTATTCTTATATTTAATGTTAAATACCAGAATGATATTAAGAAATACGTGATTTTTCTCTTTTTAATAGAAAAAAAGATAATTTTTTTTCCAAATCACTGCTAATGAAGCGCTATGAATTCTAATTATTCTATACCATGAGCGAATATCATTACCAAGCCCGGTTCAACCATCACGTCCTCAGTCATATGAGCATTATCACAGCAAAGGACTAGAACAGCTTGCTTACCTATATAAAAGGTGAAATAAAAGGTATTGTCAATAAATTTACTAATCGGATATTCATTGCAATATTTTTTCATATACCAGGAATACGTCGACATATATAGTTGTCATAAATTCGGCGATTGTTCTGCCGTGTTTCAAGAGAACTGAGACCATGCGGCCACCGTCGTTCGTGACAGTTTTCCATGAGATTATCAAGAATATGAGGAGGACAGCCTGACTCTGAAAGAGCTCTTTTTATCATCATCTGAAAAAGTATATAAAATAAAATCCATAGACTAGAGATGATATAGAAAATCGCTCTTACTTGTAGAGCATCGTCTGGAGTAGATATCATTCCACCCCAGCGAGTAACGCGTGCTCTCGCTAATGTACTACTCCAACGAATGACTTCATCCCTTTCCATCTGGTCAGCGATGGCACGCATAGCAGGATTTGACACTCGCATCGCCCTCATAAAGTCCTTAAAAAGCTGCAATTCACGCTTGAGTTCATTTATTATTAGATTTTGATCCGCGATGTCAGATTTGAATTCCACTAACTTTTGCTGTTGGTTGTGTATCATTGTGCGCAATTCCCGTACACAGTTGTGATCCTTGAACTCATCTTTCGGAATCACAAAACCACACCCCTTTTCACAGGGCAAAGGCCTTTTTGGGTTGTGTTCGCATTCTTCCAAATGAGAATGTAGGGCATCCAATTTAAGCACTAAAGTACATCCATAAGCGGCATTATCGCAACTTATTGATAGACTGCACATCATAAATGTTATCGAATTAAGCAGTTCAGTTAAAACACACATACAAAACTTGGTGGCTGATCTTTATACTCACCGTGATAGCAAATTCCTAAGGATTCTGGGAACAGCGCGCAGATTCGATGAGGTCAGCGAGTTCCGATCTACTGGACAGGTTGGTTGACGAGACAACCATTCGTTGATGCAGGCTCTACAAAACGCGTGCTCACACATTGCCGCCTGCGTAGGTAAAGCATGTGGGTCATTTTCATCATAGGATTTGCACGACTCACCTGCAGTGGCTCTTCCAGTACTCCTGAGCATATTGGACAAGTCAGCTCTTCATCAACTTCACCTTGAAAACGGTGTAGGTCGTATCCCATTCCTGGTACTGTGACCTGCTCTGTTATGAGATATGCAAATCTTGAACTACTTCGAAATTTTCAGGTTGTGTGGATTTCGAACATTGAGGTTGGATTGTAGCAGTTTATTATTTAAGTGCGCAAAGCACGTATTGACAAAGAAAATATTTATTTCTCCCTAATTTTTTTATTATTTTGCATTAGAATAAACTGTTAACAAATTGATTTTTACGAAATTTTTGACGTATCGCAATCAACAAATCCACATAAACCAAGGTTGAAAAAAAACGTACGATTTATAGTAGTTGCCACCCGATTATTATTTTAGTTTGGGAGATATCCACGAATGCAAAAATTGCATGATTTTTCATTCCACTAAAAATTTAAAAACAGAGTAGTCCATGGAAATTTTCCATTAGTAGGTTTATTTCTAGTTGCGGTGTTTTCTGGAGAGGTTTTTGTGTCACGCCTATTTAAAGGGATCGGTATTTTTAAAAAATAATTATGCAGGAGCCTTCCTTAGAAGTTGAATGGTTGGTAATTTGTGAAGAAGTGGGAAGATTTAGGATTTGGGAGAATTATTATTAGCATATAAATTAAATTGATTGAAGCATTTTTTTGATAATTTGCAGAACATTGATTGATTGATTTTAACATTGCTAAATAACATTCACTTCTTAACAGTAACAAATAAAGACTGATTGCAAAAGCACTTTTAAAAATGTTTTATTGTTTCATTTTCTACATAGTTTCTTGGCAGGGTGAGCAGAACATGTTTATATTAATGTGTTCCGAATTTTCCACTATTTGTTTTTCGTGTTCTGTGCTCTCTTCGTAATACGTCCCAAAAATATGCCCATCATGAACACCATGCCAACGGCTGTTAACAGAATAATTATGAAAAACTTTTTCGCTGGAGACGTTATTACTTGGGTCATAAGTTGTTGCATATTTTCTGGTGGCTGGGCCAGAACCTAAGGCAAAGAAATGTAATAAATATTAAACAAAACATATTTCATGAATGTATTACGTTATCTGCGTTAGCGAACATCTCCATCCGACGCTTCAATTTATTACGACAATCCTCTTTCATGGCTTTGGATTGCTCCTGCATAACAACTTGCAGACATTTCAGCTCTGTAAAAGTGGATGTTAGAAGAGTGGATTGTGGAGGCGTATGTTTAAGCTTACTTCTTCCGTTACCGCTTCGAACATTGGAGCAGTAGCGTAGCAAATCGAAAGTACAAGCCTCCTCTAATATGGGATCGACGTGGATATCTGCTTTGCTCTCTGCGATAATTGTGGCGATTTCAATCTTGCACTCTCGGTTTATGATTTTTTGGTTCAGAAATGCCGTTTTCAGACATTCCTGAATTAGTCCGCGTTCCTCTACATTTACGTGGGGTTTGCAAAGGACTTCGATTTCCGATTTGCAAAAGTTCTTCAATAGCGGATTTAACTTGTAGTTCAAAGCTTGTTCTTGCAATGTCTTGATCATCTCTTGTTCACATTGAGGATTTAAGCGCAATTCCCGAAATTTGACTTTCAAGCATTCCACAACCTGCAAATAAGTCCATTATAATTATTTACAGCAAAGTACTACAAAAATTAATTAAATTCACTCTTACCACTAAAATATATCATAAATATACTCTAAGTGTTTATAGTATTTACATACATATGATTACATATGTACATATGTATATACATAGATCGATTGAGAATAAATCAGGATTTATATTATAGACCTGTTTTCGGCGGTTTTTCAATTGAACTTCATTGAGCTGGAATTTATATTTATAAAAACCAGCACCTCAATGCTCAAAAAAGAACGGTTTTTTAATAAAATTATATATCCGTACATCAGTGTAATATAAACACCAAACATTCTTAAATATAACACTTAATTTCGTTTAATTCCCTTGAACTACAAAGCAAAGCTTGAAAGTTGCGGAGTCAGATTCAACACACATTTAGTTACTTTATTATTCATAATTTTTAAAGTTGCACTTAAGACAGCTTTTTGAAGACGTTGTGAATTTAATGAAAATTGTACTGGGTATAATTAAAATTCCATCTAGACGTGTAAAGTAAATTTAATCAAGTGTAAAGTAAATTTAATCAAGTGTAAAGCAATTCTAATCAAGTATAAAGTAAAACTTCGTTTAGAGAACAAAATATTAACCATAAACAAGTAAAGCATGTTATTTAAATGCAGTTATTATTGCATTATTCTCTTTACAATTACGTAATAATGCATATGTGAAGCATTACGTGCTGCTAAAAGTCTCTACACACTCATCGCTCTCAGCGATATTTATTTTCAGAAACCCGCTATCTTCTATATGACTATTAACAACTTAAATATTGAAATAGATTTGTGTTGTGGAATATATGCGAATACGAAGAGTATCCGAATCATTGTAGACGTTTCTGTAATAGAAACAGTCTCTGGACATTTGTTGGTTTCAAGCTAAAACAATCGTAGTATAAAGCATTAGACGATTTTAAAAATATACGAATGTTCATCTAGCGGCTTTTGTTTTTAAGTAAAAATATCTGTATTTTTTCGATTTAAAAAGATATTTTACAACCAATGAATCTGGTTTAAGATTACACGGCAAAACGATAGCGAGGCGAAGCAATGACTTCAGTTAGGAATCGGCAGTGAAAACTTTACATAGAAGAAATGATGTCGGCTGCAACGTTATCAGCTACCGTTCTTTTACTTATCTTGGCAGATGTTTGTGCTAGTTTACAAGATGGGTTTGCTTGCAATCGAACTGTTCTCGTGAACATTCCAGGACAGGGCAGAATCGTTGGGAAATTCGACAGATCACTCTGGACAAATCAAATATTTATGCGATTTATGGGTATTCCTTACGCAGAGTCTCCAAAAAAAGAATTACGTTTTAAGGTAATTTTTATTGCAAACTATTTTAATTTGTTTTTTTATCAAGCATTGAGCCATTTTTCAGGCACCTGTACAAAAATTGCCTTGGAATCATATTTGGGATGCAAGGAGCTATGGCAGACGATGTCCAGTGATAACCTCTATTTTTGAAATTGCTCTAGAGGAGTTGAGAGAAGATTTTGAAAATTGTTTGAAGCTTAGCGTGTATACGAAGAATGTAAGAATTTTATCATTAGTCAGCAAGAAACAATCTAATGGATGTATTCGAAAAGCTTACTCGAAGGTTGCCCGTTATGTTTTACATATATGGAGGAGGTTTTAACAATGGGTCTGCCTCCGACCATTCTCCGAATTTTCTGTTGGAGCAGGATATTGTGCTAGTTGTACCGCAGTACCGAATCGGGGCATTGGGCTGGTTGTCCACCCTTTCGGATAGAATGCCAGGTAATGTTCCAGTGATGGACTTGATGCTGGCTTTAAGATGGGTCCAACGATACATTCGACTATTCGGTGGTGATCCCGAGAATGTAACTATATTTAGCCAAAGCGCAGGAGCTGCCATCGCTGGGGCCTTGCTACTAAGCAAGGAGACACCAAAGGGGACTTTTCAACGCGCAATAATACAGTCCGGTTCGATTCTTGCCAAGTGGGCAATAAATGCGGATCCAAAGAAACAAGCAATAAAAATATGCCAAAAATTAGGCTGCAAAGAAAAGTCGAATAGATCAGACCAATAAATGTTTATCCGAGGCCAAAGTTCTGCACTTACTGCGAGCTACAATTGAGGTATATAGTTACAGATATAATGTAATGTAATTATTATTGTTTAATATCATGTTCAAAGGAAAAGTATTCGCCAGTTGTCGGTGACCTATACGGGATTTTACCTCAACCACCGATTGAATTAGTGAAGAATTACTCAAGTTCCATTTCCATAATGACAGGATTCACAAGAGACGACGGATCATTTATTTTAGCAGGTATTCAGTTGATCATTCAGATATTCGAAAGCATAATCCAGTTGCTAAAATTCTTAATCAGAATATTACGACAAACTTAAAGAAAAGTTTGGAAATCTGAGCTCAATCACAGTTCGACGCTTTGCGGAAGGAATTATGGAATTACAGGGTGACGGCACACGTCTAACCAATAATTTGCTAACAAGGCTTTTATTTTCAGCCGATTTGATGGAGAGCAATAATCATAAAAAAGCTATTCCTGCATATTTTGATGTGAGTGCGTGTGGTATAGTTAATTTTCCCAATTGATTACATATTTTTCTCTTCTTTACAGCTCACTAGCACACAATTTATGAAATCTCCTGTTATAGCTTTTAGCGCCGAAGTAATGAAAAGGCGAACAACCAATTCAGTGTATTTCTACACATTTGATTACGATGGGGAAAATTCCAGATTCGGTTATGAATTCGGTAATGAGCATTATCCCTTCAACGGCGGTATCCATCACTCCAATGAGAATATTTATCTGTTTTCAACTAAGGACCTTAATTCTAAAGACACGCAATTTGCTAAGAAAATGGTGGCAATTTGGACATCCTTTGCCATAAGTGGTGTACCTAGCATCCCGAACGGACCAATTTTAATGCCAATGAAAGGTGCGTGATGTGTGTAAATATACCCCATGAGTTACATATAATTCTTGTAATTTAACCTACAGACGAAAGCGGACCATATTTTCATATTAATGATAACATTACAATTGCTTATGATGTACTTAAAGAATTAACTGCTGCCATTGATGATTCCGAAAACAAAAATCTCGACCGACAACATAATGAGTTCTAGATCTTTAACAAGCCACTAAATTCGAAGAATTTTACATCAATAAATCGATCTATATATTATTTAAATGTATCAATTTTATGTATGACAATAAAACTTAATTTTCAATCTTTTTTAATATAGTATTAGATATTATATCAGTTGATTTGTTGAACTAAATCTTTTGTACTCTGTTATATATCTTTCAGATCTCTATTAGATCGTGAAGTTTCACGGAGTTAGTGCTATTGCACCTTCAATCCTTAATCGCGCTCAGCCATGTGAAGACAGTTACTCACTCTGGTGTAAAAAAGACTTTTATTAAATCATTCTGTCATTTTCTCGCTTTAACCAGTCTTTTAGCATAGGGTACGTCATTCCTTAATGTGAGGTAAGGCCTAGACTACTACCTCCATAGCCTTGAGCGGGCTTAATGTCTTGCTTTGTATGGAGACTAGTTTATCAAATTCTTTTTTTAATCTGTCTGTTATGAACTGTTTGGCTGTCTGCGGTTGTTTGAAACGTACGTAATTTGCAATTTTGCTATTGGTTGTGAAATAATTTGCTTGTATAGAGCAAGTTTATTTTTGTGATTGAGCCTATAGTTCGCTAAGAGGGGAAATAGTGACTTCATTAGACCTAATACGTTTTGAATTGGTACTGATAAAATAATTTTCTTATAAATAAAATCTAATACATATAAAATTACCTTTCCATAAAGTTCCTCATTGGGCTTTGCAATTGCTATTACATTGGAGCAATATTGGTCAATATTTTTGCCACATGCTGCCTGCAGAGAGGGATTGAAGCGGAAATCAGTATTTTGTTCTATCATCCGATTAACAACGACTAAATGACATCTTGGGTCGAAGGATGGATCGTCCTTGTGAGTTTTTAAGCAATCCAACAAATGCAAAGAATCCTTATCCGGACAGTATTTGTATATCATTTCTTTGCAAGTATTTACAAGAGTGTAATCAGTGTCACTATCCGCGAGCTCAGTTTCTTTTATTAGAAACACGGCATGATGACAGGACTTGCCCAAATGAGGTGTGTTGTGGATAAGGCATTCTACAGCCTGTGAGTTAAAGTAATTAGGTTTTAATAATTTTTTTATTCTTTTATATCTTTTTACCTGTCCGGGACCTTTCTCAGTGCTACAAAATTGACTGATTTCCTTGCGACAGGCGTTTGCTAGTTTTGGATCAAGTGCCAAAGATTCGCGTTGTTGATACAACTGCGCTTTTATTTGTTGGCGACATTCTTTCGGTATTGAGTGACGTTGACCACGGATTGTGTCATTTACCATCACCTCACTCAGGCAGGATACAACTTCATTTTTCGTTGTACTTGAAGTGCAGAATCTTGCCACGAAACTGTGACATGCTTGCTTGAATTTAAAGGTAAAGCGATAGTTTTTCAATGATATAATTTGAAAGTGTTCTATTGCGGCGCGACACTTGATATCCTGACGTAATTCTGCATCATTCTTATGAGAAATAAGGCAATCCATCATGTCTCCTACATTGATAAGAAAACATTAAAGCCTTGCAAACAGAGATCTGCAGTGCGAGTTACCGTTTCCTCCTTTCATAATAAATTCGCAATACGTTTTCATTGCCTGCATACATACGGACATAATAATTGGATTAAGTTCTACGTGGCCAGCTTCCTCTTCAGTGTAGGTTGCCACAGCGTCCTATGAATGTGAAAGTTTTATATAAGTGGCGGTGCTTGTAACTAATTGAACTCACCTTACAACTTAATTGCAGTTTTTCCATATTGCTTTGAAGGCAATCCATTTCAGCCCCTCTTTCGATCTTATTCTTGCAATATTTAGATAGGTCTTCGATGCACACATCTTCAACCTCAGGTATTAAATCAACTGAAATGGCACGCTGACGCATCACTCGTTTGACCTCTTTGAGGCACTGCTCCTGCAATGACACCTTGCCGTCATCGCTGTACGCAATCCTATGAAGACATGGAAATATTAGCGGGCCTCGTTCTGGGTCCATCTGCTTGTTATTTCCGTCCTCCCAGAACTTCTTTGCGTGACAATACTTTACAGCATCAACACGACAATGCTTATAAAGTTGCGGGTCTAATTTGAAGTCTCGAGCGACAAAGTATTGAATCAGAAGCAATGCTTGCTCGCAATCACGATCCATCAAATGGGAATCTATATGCTCCATCAGGCATGACATAACGCGGGCGTCTCCTCCTGCTGTTTCGCTACACGCAATATCAACAACAGACTTACAGGCGCGCCTCAAAACAGGGTCCACACGCCAATCCTCTCCAACATCTGTTACTTTAAGTAAATGCTCCAATGCACGTTGACATTGAGGACTCATTCTCTTTTCTCTTCTTACTTTTAGATTCATTAAACAGTGTAAGACCTCATCTACATTGCTACAGAAGTGCGAGACATCCTCCGAACATTCAGATAAGATTTCCGGTGAAAAGTTATGATCCATCATTAACATTTTGCGATGGTCGTTGATTTCACTCCTGCATTCCAGACTTATTTGCGTGCCGTTCTTTATAAGCGACTCGAGGCAGAGTAAGATCTGGGCCAAACGAACTTGCTTATAATCTGATACTCCTCGCCGGCAATGGTGATTTTTTATATCGTCCTTGCAAGCTCTCGAGAGGCTATGACTTGCTCGATAATCTCTCGCAATTTCGTTGTTCCTTTGCATGAGGTTCTCACTGCAACCAGATGAAAGCATTTCGTCTTTCTGACTTACTAGGCACTTGAAGGCATTACTAGGATCATCTCGCTCCTGTTGGATAGCAAACGATTTGAAGGAAGTCTTCTTGCGATATTATATTATTTATTGTTTACCTGTGAGCATAAACGAAGTATGTCATGTTTGCAGACGTCTAAGAATTCAATTTCTTCCTGTTGACTTTGAATATTATAAATTTCATTTTGGCATGGAGCACTCAAGTCGTTTTTAGCTTTATTTTGAAGACATCCAATAGTCTCCAGTTGAGAGATTTTCTTATGCTCCAAGTTCAGCCGGCCGCAGTGGAATTGGTTTATTTCAGAGTCACAAGCCAGGAAAAACTCTCGTCGTTCATCAAAATCGGGAAACATTACCTCGCGTATTCTCCTGATAATGCTAGCACAAGTACCCGTTTCGGAATACTCAACTTTGTTAAAGAGGCAGCTAAGAACATGCGCTGCCTTTTCACAAGACGCCAGCGTCTCAAGCTGGACCTCGCACGAATACCTTACTAAAGCGTCATGCACAAACTTCATGGTATGAACTAATTTGGTATACTGCCATATCGAATGCTGGCATGTTGAGGTCAAGGACTTGAGTTGGTTCAACTGGAGCGAACTAACGCATTCGAGAACGGATAGGACGTCGTTGGTGTCAACATGATGGCACAACTGCTGAATCTGAGGGCAATTGTTGTAGTCAAATATGTTGGGTTTTATTTTGGCTAAATGTATTGACGAAGCTTTGTTCCGGTTCGCTGAATTAATGAAGATTTCGCTATCATCATGCGCCAGAGTCAGTAATAAACCACTGACTAGGTTTATAAGAACCAAACTTATTTGTGTGTTCATTTCTTATCTGAACATTTTAAATTGTATGAAACCAACGCGGATCCGGATAAAATACACCGAAATACAAATGTTTTACAAATTCCGAAAGTGCGTAGTTCGAAAACGCATTTACAATTGTATGTTTCTGTTTCCAAGGGCTCTCGCTATTGCAACAAACAAAAATACCATTTATATAGATTTTAAAATATTTTCATTTAAATCTGGACTTATATTAACTTTTTAGTTGTGCTAAACTTCTTTTACAACATATGTTTCTCTTTGCCACCAAAACATCATAATAAACTTAAAAGTGCTGCCACGTTGTTCAGAGTCCACGTAAGAACATTTGCAAAAACAGCAGCATCTGAGCGACCCTGCTAGAAGAGAGTAATTTTGGAATCTGGACAGTCATGTTTTTGGTGTATTCAGAAATTCTTGAAATACGAGAGAGGATTTGAAATTCAATCCGAAAAATCATGCAAATTACGCAAACTTTCCCGCTGTTTGGACTCCCTAGGTAAATGGATAATTTGCGTGATTTTTCTGTTTTTATTGTTACCCGATGTGTTTCTAAAGACAGGGTTTATACAATTAGTTGCAATTGAAGCAATGTTTATTCGTTGAAGATAACAGTATATCTTCGGTTTCAAATTTGATGATGGATTTAAGAGTTTTGCTTTGAAAAATTTGACACTACAAAGGAAAAAGCAATTTATTATCGAAAAGAAGAAATATTTAGAATTTGTTTATAGTTTTGACTTCGTGAAATTGAGAGAGAGTTTTAATAGTTAACCATCTCTAGGCTAATTAATACGTTCCTTGACGTCACATTAAGGGACTTCGCATACAAATTTCTAAGTACTCAATCTACTCTCGACTAATAGCTTAAATTATAATAAATTATAAACTTAAATTACTTATTTATAAACTTTCATTTCAGTACTAAAATACACAAACTATACAGATTAAATTGAAGAGAATATATTATATAACTTTCTCTTTATATATTATATATATGTATGTTATATTTTTGTTATGCGAAATTTTTATGTGTTCTTAAAAATTCATTCTTCATAATAATTTTATGAATTTAAACAAAGATCATGATGAAGTGCAATCGATAAGTTGAAGATCAGAAATGGTGCGAACCTCATCATGAGCTTGGCATTGAAACATGAAATGAGAATGTTTATTAAAAGTGACTTGTGCTTATCTCAATTGTTTAAAATGGCCAATTCCTGAACTGAGAATCTCTAATTTCTGTAAATGTTTGTCGATATCTGTGATTAAAGATGAATTTTTGTTAGGTGTTTCTGAATTTTAATAATTTTCAATTAACATTCGATATGCAGCGTCTCCTAAAATTTACACTTGTGGTTCCTCTTTGGTACTTTTGCATGGCGTTAATTTGAGGTGCGATATTCGTTGCTTATCTTCGAGCTAAAAAATGCCGTTGCAATTGCATAGTTGTTTATTCAGGATTCAAGCATCCTTAGTCAATCCGCTCTCAAAGGAGGCGCAGAAGAAGTGCAAAAAGTCAGCCTCGGCAGAACTCGTTTTGTAATCTGCACACAACAGATGACGAGGATCGGCCGAGCAGTCAAGCAGTCGGCACGCGCCACAGAATGCACAGCCACGAAGGGTTCGCAATCGCCTCCGTTGCGGTTGTGAGTGGTTGAGTGTACCACTTATTGGCACACTTGCTTTGTTTGCCGGTCGAAAAAAGGAACAGCGCCAACAACACAACAACAGCAAGAAAAGCAGTGAACGTCTCTTTACAACATTTACAGCGCTTGGCCAGGAAATGTAACAGATTGAATGAAGTACGCGATGCTTAGGAAGGCGTTTATTAGAACTCGTTGATGCTTGAATCGCACTCAGCAACGAAGTGAGTACTCGCAATTGTTTCTCGGAAATCCTTCGTCCTCTCGCACTGCGACGCGCGAAACTGGGTCAATGCAACGCCAGCGACAGGTGCAGATCTTCGCTGCTCCGCTGTCCGTGTTCGGCCGACGCAATCTTGCAGCATGTGATGAAGCAGACGGCGTGCTGAAGAAATGTGCAGCAGTCACGAGCGTCAGGTTGAAATCATTTAAGCCATTCTCTTTTGAGCCACCTTCGTCGTCTGTTGTTGCTGTTGTTGTTGCTGTCTCAGACGTTGCCATCGATCGATGGCTCGGCTCGATTAGAGGCTTTCGGTTTGCTATTCGGTCGTGTGGCTAATGTTTTGTAAGCAGCGCTGCACATCTTTTTGCTCCTCGGCGCGTCCGTTTTTTCCCCATGGAGAAGGCGGAGGATAATGAACCTGAAATCGAGCATATGTTAAGGATATCCTCGACGCGACTCACCCCACGGACGACGCTAGGGGTTGAGCGGCGAGAGCTGAGGGCGCAGCGGTGCGCGGGACCGACTGGCGAAGGCGAAGGCGAAGGCAAAGGCAAAGGATATGCTATATAACTGCAGTAGCAGGTGCTCCTGGCTGCGGCCATCCTTCGACGATCGTCTGTGCATCGTGGAAATCTCTTCGGAGGAATATAAATGAAGATTGTCATAAAAATAAGGAGTAAAATTAAATGTTACAGGTGCCGAGGACTTTTATGTGTGCGGAGGTTCGACGACTGCCCCTGGACACAGCGACACAATAACAACTAAATTCCTTCAGGTATTTTAAGCCCGCTGCGGTCTGGCGTCGCCTGCCACGAACCGTTCCAAAAATGCTGATGTGCGCGCGTCTCCACGCCGAACGCTGCGACGCCGGGCCCCACCTGCCGTTTAATTTCGAGCGCGCGCTCGCTCCCTGACCTCAGACATTGCATTCGGCGGAGAGCGAAGACTGGTTGGTCTTCGGCTAGAACAATTATTCGAAATTGTTCGCTATTGTTCAGCGGCAGGCGCAGGGCTGCGTTGTCAAGGTTCGTTGCGACCGGACCCGCTGCAGAGGGACCAACAGCCGCCACGAAGGAGAAGAATTACGCGGCGGCCAGCGGAGAGGATCCAACGGCGCACATGCATTTAGCGCGATGCCGTTAAAGCCAGTGACATACGGGCGAGCGTCTGTTTTCAGGCGACACCGACTCCACTCGAAATCGACAAATTATGTGGGTTCAGGTGCTGCTGACGAGTGCATGTAAAAGTTACTAAAAGGGCGCTTTTATGACGTCTGTATGTGTGAGCACTGGACGACAAAAAATGGGAAAACCACTGAAATCCATAACGGATTATGAATCTTGCAGATTATTAGTTTAAACAATTAGAAATGCAAAATATTAAAGCAAATTTCCAACTCTTAAAATTGCATTGGATCTTATTGGGAACGAGTAAAAAGCTTAATTTGAAATCGAACTGATTGGAATGCGTTGAAGCGAGCTAAGAGAGAGAGCGAGACAGTTCGAGGGAAATTGTTTTAGCACAGCTTAGTTGCAGTGTTTACGCACGATGAAAGCCTCTGGCGGCTGCGTCTGTAAAAAGACTTAAGAAACGAACCTAGATTTCTTCCTCCGTTGAGAAAATGTTAAAGAGGGAAAAAAACGCTGGCTCCAGCCGCTCATTGTTATATTTAACCAGCAATAATATCGATAATTTTTTCTTCTTCTTCAAAAGTTTCATTTTCATTTATTCATAATTACAACTTCCAGTTTCTCGCAACCTTCTTTCGCATCAAACAATTAGAAATCCGAGATGCTGCAACTGACCTCGTAAATATCGATAAACGGTATTTTTGCACAGTGTTATCGCGAAGGGGGCAAGTGCGACGCGGTGCACGAAGTCGCAGCTGATTTCGTTCCATTGCTTTTCACCGCTTCCGACAAAAGATCAATATAATTGTTGCCGAATTCTTCGACGATTCTGTGTGATTTGTAAACTGGGCGACTTTTTTCCCGGCGTTGTTTGCAGTGGACGTTGTAACGCGGCATTCAACAAAAGGATTTTTGACTTTAAGTCTCACTTGACGCAAGTTGAGGCGGCTGATTTTCAAAAGACGCGCCGAAATTGACTTTAATAGCTTAAATAAAACGTGAAAATATGCATTTTAAACGCGAACAGAAGTTTTGTCCTTCTTTTAATAATAATCGTAATTATGTGAAAATATTTATGTATAAATTGATATATATATAGTGTGTGTGTGTGTGCGTGTCTGTGAATGTATTTTAAAATTAATCCATAATTTCTATGTAAAATTTCATCCACTGTGAATGATGATTGTTTAATTAAATCAGAAAAGAAAATCCAATTCCATTTTAAAAAAAAATTATGAAATCTTTTGGTTTCTTTTTTAAAATGGTTTTTATTAAAAAAATAAAATAACTTATATTTTAGAAATTACAATTTATCTTATTTCTACAGCTATAATTTATTAAAAATAGAATAATTTATATATTTTTATAGCTTATAACAATACGCAAAAAGTCACGCCGAAACTCGTCACTCGATAAACGTGTTTGAGCGATTTTAATCCATACTTAATCTACTTCACTGCTGCGATTAAAATCCGTTCTCCGTCGAAGTGCTGCACTTCAAACGGCGCTGCTTAAAACTAAGGACGTTGCAGTCGAGGCTTCAACATACAGTAATCGTTCGTAAGTACTTCTTTGGTTGAATTAGCCGTGTTCTTAAAACTACTGTTCGAACGGAACCTACATCTGTCCCGCTCCGACACACCTACAAACTAATAAATGCATTGAATTCATGTGTGTGCACCGCGTTGGTTGTTGGCGGTGGCTAACGGTTACTTTTTGGCTTCGGACGAACTCCAGCTGCACTGTCCACGTCGATGTCCTCGTCCTTGCTGTGGAACTGCGTATTGGAGGCGTCTGCTCAGCCTCAGCAGCTGCTGCTCACCTCCATCTTCAGCAGCGAGAGGTTCTCCTCGCCGTGGCGGCTCTCGCGGTGGCGTCGCAGGTCGACTTTGCGCTGGAACGACTGCTCGCACAGCACACAGGCGAATGGCTTGTAGCCGGTGTGTTTGCGCATGTGCGTGATGAGATTCGAGCTCTGGCTGAACGCCTTCAGGCAGACGGTGCACTTGTGCGGCTTCTCACCTGCAAGCGGAACGATTAGCGCATCAGAATGACAGACGAATCAGAATAGAAGACGGAATCCAACAAGAATTGCAGGCGACATTTTAAATACTCGCATTAGTGTAATTAAATCAGATAGGAGATTTGCGAAGTGCGATGATGTGCGAAGTGGTCAATAACACTGCACTTGCGAGGGTGGCACCCGCACTCGCACACAGCCTGCTACTTACCCGTGTGTATGTATGTGTGCTTCTTCATGTCGGACTTCTGGTGGAAGCGCTTGCCGCAGTACTGACATGGATACGGACGCGTGTCGCTATGTATGAGCAGATGTGTCGACAAGGTTGACGAGCGCTTGAACGATTTGCCGCATTGTTTACACTGGAAAGAGGGAAAAGCAAGGCTGTTACTCCAATCCAATCACATTTGCACTTCCTAGAAAACAACATTTGCCAATATTCATTCACAATTCTTCCTTCAAAACTTGCAATTAAATGCGATTAGAAGCAAAATCTGATTAATATAGCAACCACATTTTGGATTCTAGGCCGGGCTTTAAATATGTAGCTGTAAAACTGCTTCCAACGCCGAGCAGCCAAAGCTCGGCCCTCGAAACTTGGGTGCGTTTCACATCCAGAGACTCTCGTGTTGACAACCAACAAACACAGCTAATTAAACACAGGAACCCGTAAATGGACTCATTTCTCCCAACAGAATGCAGCTTAGGAAGTCGAGCGAATTCCAATTTGAATTTGAAGTTGCGCTACTTGAAGGCGGCTGAGAGAGCGATCGAGAGAAATCTACTTGGGATTTGTAGAGCGCTGTACGTGCTTCGAATGCAAAGCGAGACAATCGAAGGTGTCTGCTGTAGTTGACTCAGGTGTCGAAAATAGATCTGTTTCGAGCCGATCCATCCGCTGTTGACCAAATCCAAACACAACAATGAGTATTACGGAGCCAATCGAATCTGCGCGAACAAAGAGCGACTCACAGCAGCAACGAGAGAGAGCAGGAGAGATGTAGAACGATCTGTTGGCGTTGTTTGCTCATAACGCTTTGTGTAGCCCGCGCCGAGGCTTCGTTACAGTCCACAAGTCAAACAGTAATTAGAAGCAATTGTCGTCATTCGGCGAGGTGAGGCGAGGTGAAATAGTACCGCGAATTGGGGTGAACAAACAGGGCGAAAAACGATTTCAACAAGAAAGATCAGTAAAATAACAAATTGAGCAACTTTTAATTTAGGCTACACTCACGATAAAGTGAACTGAGGAATGGAAATTGTGGAAAATATAGACAAATGTTATGATTTTTGGCTCATATTGAAATTCAATCCTTTCACTGTTCACCTTTTCGAATAATCAATGAAGAAAGGTTGAAGAAGAATAAAGTATATTTATATTATCGCGGCTTCACTGTGAAATTGCTTCAAGAAACTAGGCTGAGTCCATGAAAAATAGTAGAAATATATAAAAATAGCAATAAATTTGGGATAAATCGACGAGTGAGACGACGATCTTGAAAAGATGGTAACTCCTGAATGATCTATTGATGACTGTAATCATCATAAAAGGAGAAATATGGACCATAAAGGAAGCAATTCAGATCCTTAACTGCGACCATCACACGTCAATCGCAAGTGAAGATTTGACAGTATAGTACCACAAAAAAAAAAAAGAAAAAAATCTACTATTATTAAAGTATTGTTATTGATCAATCCCTTACTTCCTAACCCTATCGATCAACCCTAAATGCTTTATTGCTCCTGTTCACGATAGTGAAACTTGTTACCCTTTCGTGCAACCCTGAGTTTTGCCCAATCTCCGCTTTGCCCAATAATTTTAATTCAATTTTCAGTCCCGTTAATAAAGTCCGTGTATCGATTTTCAAGCTCCAGTTAAGCTAATCGACGATTGCACAAACGGAGTGATTTTTGTTGAAACGGAAAAACACATTTGAGTGATTCATTATTACAATCATAACTTCAACTGTTCCTCTACTTCCTACATTATTATTCATTGTCTTCTGAAGTGAGTAGCTAATTGTAATATATTTTTTAATGGCCCCAATCAATCGCTAACGCAATCAATCCCTTCGTTCTCCATTTATGCAACCGTTTGTCGTAGAATTCGCCTGAAATCGATATAGAGCCCGCTCTAAGTTTGTCCCATCGAAATTTATTTGATTAACTAATTGCGTGATTTCTATCAGTCGTAATTGAATCGAACACTCCGCAGCGAACCCTTTTCATTGAAGCAATGCCACTGAAAAGCAATGAAATAATAATAACGAGCGGCTCTGGTCAATTAGTTGAAGCTTCCGCTTTCTAATTCCCTCGAAAGGGTTCGGAGGGGAATGGGTACTGCACGAAATTAAACAATTAATAAAGGAAGAATGGATTGAGTGCTCCTTCGCAGCGTTTTGCATGCCCTATAAATAAACGTTTGACCCCATTTTTCAGCGTCGATTGTTTTGATTGTTCGATTGTTTTAATGCGATTACATTTCGGGAAGCATTACAACATCCATGGACAGGTGATGTCTTGTGGATTACCTGGAAGTTTCGTGTTCGGCGTTTGTCGTCGACCTCCACGGAGTAGTTGGCCGTCGATTCACTGATGGCTTCCGTGGAGTCCGGATGCTGTTGTTGTTGCTGGGTTTGCTTCTTGGCGGATCGGTGCAGGAATTCGTCACTTTCTCTGAAGTACGGACGATTCTCTTGAGTCTCACTCGTCGGTTTATTGCCATTCGTGGGCAGGTGCAATGGGCCTCGGCTAGGGTTCGGGCCCGAGCCTCGTATCGTCTCGAATCGCTGCGGTGCGTTGGCGATGACGGCAGCCGCAGCTGCTTTGGAGGATGTCAGGTGCCGCGATAACAGTTCCAGGTTGCTCCCCGTCAAGCCGCTCATGAAGGCGTGTCTATGGGCGTATATTTGCTGAGTGGCGTCCACCTCAGCGACTGTCGACGACGGTGTGAGCGCCGCGTTCGTCGCGCTTTCGAAATCCCGACTCTCGTGGAGCACTCGGCGGTTGTAACGGAACTTCTTGGCCAGCGGGTCGAGCGTGGTAGCGCCCTCCTTCTCGCACATGCTACCCGGAGACCAGATGAGTGACGACTGGGATTTATTGCGGGCGCGCGGGAAGAACTCAAAGGTGTTTGGGGCGGTGACTGCAGGCGGATGCTGCGTGGGCGGAGCTGTGCAACTCGACGAACTCTCCTCAGTCGAGCCGTCTGCAAAGTCCTCCAGGTCGCGCTTGATGGACAAGTTCAGCGGCATGTCTTCGGCCGACTGCTGCTCCTCCTTCTCCGGCGTCAAGGCGAAATCGCGCTGGCTCGTGCCCAGCGGCGGCGACTTCGGCGTGGAGGGGGAGATCGGCGTGCCTAGTCCCGAGATGGAGGCAGTCGAGAGCAGGAACTGCGGCCAGAGCAGGGCGCTGGAGTAGACGAGTGGGTTGTAGAGGAACGGCAGATCTGCGGAGAGCGGACATTTGAAGGACATTCACACTGAGGACGTTAAGCGGCTTCCGGGAGATCGGATCGGGGACTTACCTCTCGAGCTCATTTTCTGGACGACGGCGGCAGACGCCATCACGGAGTTCAGCGCAGATGCGCGGTGCATCCAGTTTTTGTGCTGCGACTCGAGGCTCAGCTCCAGCGACGGATTGACGAAGTGCGACGTGTGCGAGTGCGGCGAGGGAGGCGGCGATAAGTGATTCATGATTATTATTCGGCTTCTTCGTTTTTAAATCAAATTTCACCAATTTATTCACCAAAAAAAAACACGATTTATTTTTTTTTCTTATTTTATGTAGTATTTTCAATATCAAAACTCTTCTTTCCTCTTGTTACGCTTCACTTTGAGTGGACTGAATACCGATTGAACTAAGATTTGCTCACTTCATCGCGAGTTCGAAGATCGCGCACGTCCGCTTTGTGTGCTGCTTGACACCTGACTGAATCTGTTGCCGGTTTTCAGTTCCACTCGGCCGCAACTTGGCCCAAACGAATCAAAACACAAAATGCAGACTGCGTTGCCTGCTGTCGTCGCTCTTCCGACTTCGAGCGAATAAGAAGCAGAAGACTGAAAACGAGTGCGTTCTCTCCCTTCTGCGTTGCCCTTCCCCCTTCCCCCTTTCCGCTGTACAGCGGAGAAGAGTCCTTGTTGCTTGGCTGTTGGCGCTGCTGCTGCTGCTCTAAACCGAAACAACAACTGGTCGATGGAGCGAACGTCTGTCGTGGCCGGCAGCACGCGCTGCAAACTAATTGAGTTAAGGTCGGCGGCGTTGGTAGCTGCACGAACAACTGGCACGGGCTGCCAGGAGCCAACGCAGAGCGGTGCGTCTGCGCCGACTGAAACAGGATCAATCCTGTGCCGGAAATCGGTCGCCCTTTGACGCAGTTGTTCCGCAGCATGTGGCGAGATCAATGATATTCGAAATTGCTACCAAAGCAGTTCTTCGGAGGTGCTTAATCTGTGTGTTGGGGGCGTGGAAGGGGAAGCGGCCAACACACGAAAAGAAACACATGTGTAATCTATTTGAAAACCTTATAAAATTCAATTCAATTCAAAAACTGTTCGCCTTGATTTGGAAGTTTCAACGAAGTGTGTTTAGAAATAAATTATTATTTGTTTATTTTTGTTTACTTCTTAAACGAAAATTTAATAAATGAGGAATTTACAGAGAAATTAAGTCGTATTTAGTTAAAAGTTTGCGTAAAATCTGTTGAAAAAATCTTCATTTGCTGCTCTTTTTCAATGAATTTCTGGAATTTCTTGGATTTCCGTAGGACTGGATTTTTATTTATTTGGATTATTATGTTAAATCGTCTATAAATATTAGTTGCTTCGTTAAGTCAGGGAAAAAGGATATGAATTCGCGTCTTTAATAAAGGATTTTTATATTATTTCTATCTTAAAGTCGTCTGGAATCGCGGATTTCTTATCTTGTCCATTGAAATGATTGCTTAAATTTCCCAAACATCAAATCTGCTGACTGCTGAATCTAATACTGAACTTTATAGACTAGAAAATGGATTGTTTTTCGCAGCGATGGATACATGAGGGTTATAAATATTTATTATAAGGCTTATCTACAGTCTTCACAAAGGAAACACGCTCGCTTCGGTTCACTGAAGTGGCTAAAATAGCGTCAAACTTCACGTAGCACAGGTTTTTGATTTTTCAAATATGGATTTTTTTTTTTACCCTTATAAAAAATTAATAAATATTTTCGCCTCTTTTATATTTTCGTAGTCCTCTCTTTTGAATACTGTCATCTATTCTACATCGACTTCATCGATGGTCACGAGCCAACTTCTTTCTTGCTGCTGGCACCCTTTTCTCTCCTTCCCTCGACGGTTCTTTCGCCCCCCCCCCCCCCCCCCCCCCCTGTCTTCTTGGCAGTACGTCAGCAGCGCAAATTTACATACGCGTTGCGTTATTCGCCGTCTGTCGCATGCGGCCAGCGGCGCACTAAACCGTTTAATTCGTCCAGCTAGCGGAGGGTGAATATGTGCATGTGTACGTGTGTTTCTGTAACGGAATCTCCATATGCTGTTCTGGCGCGATCTTGCTGCAGGTCGGCCGAAGCTAAACGCGTGCCAGCAGCGAGTCGAGCAGCCACGAAACCACATACCAATAGATCAAGCGCATTTTCACCCTCGGCTTGGCATGAAACAGCAATCTTTCAGCTGTTCCGTCGCACATGCAGACGCACAACGTAGCTCGAACGTGGACAGGCGCACGTCGAAGCGGAACGAGTGAAGCGTGCCTCGGCGCTGTGGCGAACATTGAAGTATTGACGGCCGAAAGACCAACAAAACGACTCACAGCACCAGGTAACACGGCTGCAACGCCATTGGCTCGAACTGCGAAAGGGGAGTGTCCATTCACAGTCGTCAGTCGCAGAAGAGAACAGAAGAAACCAAATCGCGTGTGTGCATAAATAAAAGTATTATTTTACAAAAACAGGTACGTAAAATCACAAAATTTGTACATATGGCAACAATGTTTTAATTTATAACAACCCTGAAAATAAAAATCTATTCAATTTCTAATTTTAGTGTTTTTATTACAGGTAAAAAATCAAAGTTTTAAATAAAATGCAAGGTAAGCAATGATGATATTTGTATTTGTATTATTTGATATTATTATGTTATATAAATTATACTGTATTTCATTAATTACAGTATTACCTCCGACAAACACAGTCATTATTTAGTAAAATATGAGAAGAAGAAATTAACAATAAAGTGGATAATTTAAACATCTGCATGGTAAATAGAGCTATTCTGAAGCAATATAGGCATTAACATTCCACGAATTTCTACGAGAGGACACGAATTCCTTCATCTACAATTCTGCAGAACTTCTTATCTCACCTACATTCGGTCTCGGCCGTCGTTAATCTGATTTTATGTTTTTTACAAAGAAAAAATTCACGCAATTCTTGAAAATACTTTGTAATTTATTATTTCTAGCTACAAAGCTTTCTTTAGCTTAGTTCATTAATAAATAAATAAATACATACATATAAGTTCCCGATAGCCCCCGAATATACTTATATAATCGCCCAATAATAATAATAATACTTCTGTAATCAACAAAATAATCATTTTTATACCCTACATCCGAAGGAATGAGGGTATATTCACTTTGTGCTTCCGTGTGTAACGCATTAAAGGAGGCGTGGCAGGTATGGAAAAGTATATATATTCTTGATCAGTGTCACCTTCTGAGTCGATTTAGCCATGTCCGTAGTCTGTCTGTCTGTCTGTCTGTCTGTCTGTCTGTGGAAATCACGATTACAGGAGAACGAATGAAGCTATCGCGATTAAATTTTGCACGTATATTCTTTGTCATCCGAAACTCTGTGGGATTGAAAATGGGATAAATCGGTGCAGCGCCACGCCTACTTTTTTAACAAATACTAATTCTTTTAACAATATTTCAACTTGTAGACTTAGTTTTGAGCTTCAATTTTGTTTCCGAATACATCGGTACAGGTAGATTAAAGTTTTAAAAAAATGGGCGTGTCCGCCCACGAACATATGACATTGATATAAACCGCAATTCCAGAATAACGGTTGGAAGAATTGACTTGAAATTCGGTACGAATATTCTCTGCCATCATAGATAACTCTGTATTGAAAATGGTGAAAATCGGCGGGATGTAGGGTATATAAGCTTCGGTCTGACCGAAGGTACCCTTACTAGTTAAAATAAAGGTGGGTTATTTTTAGCCGCTACAAGAATAGGCTCAAAACTAAGGAAGGTATTCTTTTGAAACATTGCGTCTATAACAAATTTGGGACATTGTGGATGCTGTATTCAACTGTATATAATTTCTTGTATTGCTTCTGCTGTCGTTGGTTTGCCCACAGGACATCAAAGCGCTCATCTAGTTTTGTGACAGGGTTTTGATCATGAAACTCCAAGCGAAAAAATTTTCCAAATCAGACATATTTTGAATAAATATATAGTAAACTGTATGAAACAAGTTGATGAGGAAAGAGAAAAATGGAAAACGATTTTATTTAGACTTTTAGACGCAACTTCATCCCGAGTAGAAAAAATCTGAAATCATCCCAATTTGGGACAATCTGTATGGAATATGAATGGATTTCCCGATTTGAGCGTTACGTTATTGGATTTCATATAGATTCCGAGAAAATTTCTACTCGAGACTCTTATCGATGCCACTTTGACCAGTCAAGGAAAGGAAGAAAGGAAGGAAGATTCCTTGAATTCATCAAACTGCTTTCGAAGCATGACGGAGTTCTAATGTGGCATTACTTCTCGCCAGATATGCAAAATGGAAAGCATTTGAACTGCAAGCTTTCGAATGAGATCAAATCGAGAAAATCATGGTATATTATTTGGTTAAATAATATCTGATCACCAGGAATACTTGGAGACAAGAGCTTCTGCATAGAAACTATTAAATTCTTTAAGTAACTATACTATATATATTGAACGTGGGCTAGTTTAATCGTGCCCGACTATAGTGTGTTGTTACAGATTCACCCTTATTGATAACGACAAAAAGGGAGACATGTTTATAGACACTTCGGCTCAGGCGAATCCCCTCTATGAAAAGTGTCGATCTACAATGGCATATGGAAATTGCGGATATTTTCATTAAGATTATTGTCAGATTCAGTGACAACATTCCAAGGAAATTTGTTTTTTCCTAGAACTATACGGTCAACATATTTAAACGGGATGAGTGGAGGAACAAGAATATAAACTTCACAACACGAGCTCAAATTTGGTATACTGACTGGTTCAAATTACAAAACGGTGATGCGGGTGCGGGCATCATAGGGCCAAGATTTCAGTAAGGTATACCAATGGGAAAGCTAGCATAGAGATATGTGTGAGGCAGTGCCTTCGTAGAAGGGAATCTGGTGCCCAAATTAATATCCTCTCTGATAGCCAAGCGGCTCTGAAAGCCCTCAGTCGGAAACAATTGGATAAAGGCTTAATGACAACTATCGCAGTAGCCTCATCCAATTTGGGAAGAAATAATTCCGTTACTCTGTATGAGAGAGCCGAATGTATAGAGAGGCGCAGTGCTAAGGGGTCTTTTATAGGTCCGCAACCCCTTTGTGGACTGTCCAATGGATACAAGCGGTTGGTAATCCGGAAGTTCGAGGAAATTGAATTTGAGCTAGCATAGACACTTTAGACCATCGCCAGGCAAAGAGATTTCTTACAGTAGCAAAGGAACCGAAACTCCTTAGGCTAAACAGGAAGGATTCCTTCACGTCTCCTTTCAGGTTTTCTGATGGGCCATTGTGTGCTTAGATATCACCTCAAAAAATCGGGTTGTCCGAACCGGACACCTGCAGAGTTTGCCCGGATGCTAAGGAAACCGGTGAGAATGTTCTCCGCGATATTCCTGCTCTCAGCAATCGGAGGCGTTTCTGCTACGGTGATCCGATTATGCCTCATTCCAAGTCACTAACCCAGGAATGGTGATTAGCTTCTTAAAACGCATAGATTTGGGTTATGCAGGGGCATGCAAAATAGATCGAGGGGGTCGCGTTGCGTAAAATGAAGGGATCAAGGAAGTGCAGCACCTTGATCGATGGCTTGTACATACATATAAATGTTCCTCGAATTTATATATAGACTACAGAACGGAGAATTCATCAGAAGAAACAAATGTCTGCAGAAAGATGTTCAGATGAAGACGTTACATTGAAAGATTCAAATAAATGAGACTAATTCGAATTTAGTGATCGGTTCCAGTGAACCGTTACAGGGCAAAATCAATTCAGGATTATTATTCAAATAAATGACAAACATAGACGACATAAAAGATATTTTAAAAACTGGAGACTTGATAAATGAGGCATTGCAAATATATCTTTTCCAGAGATTGGGAATTGTCAATTTATATATGTTTATTATTTGTCTGTGATCCCAATCAGTTTTCTCCATTGGAATTTTATGGAATCTCTTCCCAGTTGCTCTCAAATTCTTTATGACAACATGAGTGCCTGTCGCTTCAAAAATTAATTAAAAATTATTTACATTCACGATCCAAAACGAGCAACGTACGGGTTTTTGGCGATAGAGGGCAAAACAGCTAAAAGCATTAACTTCGACGAATTTTTCATAATTTTATATTTTGCTGCTCTAATCTAAATCAAGAAACGGAATTTTATAAAAATTAAACAAATAAATTTACACAACTAATCAAAAAAATATTTGTTTATTGTTTTGAACATTGACAAGATTTTCGCTGTTTTTACTTCCTTCTTTTAACTGAAAGAATGAATAAAAAGATTTTGGTTACGAAATTTGTGACGTGCGTAATTAATTTTGAGTATTTTTTGGCTATTATAATCTGAGCAAGAAATATGTAAACAATGTAATCGTGATTATAATGAGTAATGAGCTAATTACGAGTATTTAAGCTTTCTTAAATGTTCATCAGCTGCTGCCGAAAACCAAATAAAATCAGAGCAAAAAAAATCGTCATAATCGTCAAGTTTGAAATTGATTTTGTGGTCAGCGTTAAAGGGAAATTTTGAAGTTTATTTCCCCATGGACCGGAGCGATGATTCGTTGTTGCAATCCTCGGCGTAACGTGTTAATTATCAGCTTCGGCATGACGATGATTGTGTTCGTCTTCCGAACGTCAGAGTCGAGAACACAACGAAGCCACAAGTCTTTTTATCTGCCTAATTTAAGATAAATTAGTGGGAACGACAAAAAGCTTCGATTTGCGTGAAACGCAGTGGAAAGCAGATTTCCTTATACGTGAAGCAGGCCACAACGTGTAAGGCGCCACGTCAACGAAGCCAGGAGTCGCGTAGGTCCACTGCGATGTCCAACAGTAGCAGAAACATGCCACAGAACCGTTGTTGAGTCATGCAACAAGCACAGTGAACACACCAACAACAACAACAACAACAACGACAAACGAACGAACGAATGAGCGAACAAACGAACGAATGTGCGATTGTGTGCTTCGCTTCGTTTTGTGATTTTAGTCGGTTGCAACGATTTGTTGCACATTTTATCAGTTGCAGCGAGGGCGGGGAGGGGGACACATGGCACAGCTGTGCGCTCGTGGCTGGGCTTTTCTTGTCGGACATGCATTCGAGTACTTCGAAGGTAACCATTTGTGGAAGCTTCTACTTTCGCAAAGGAAAGCCCACAGAATCAATTCAGAAGCTGCTTGCAATTAATATCAAATAAAATTGAAATAAATTCGCTTTGAAATGCAAATTATTGCGAGTTTTTCGTTGGCGCTGCTCGAGCAGCTTCGGAGTCGCGCTGCCCCCGTCCCCCGCCGCGCCTCCTCTCATTCGATCATGCGTTCGATCGTCGCCGGGCACGGACCACATGCGGCGAGTTTTTGCTGTGCGCCGCTCGCCGAATGCGCTTATTTGGCTCGCAAAATAGATCTGAGGTTGCGAATTAATGCCAAGATTAATCTCACATTTTAAAACACTCGTAATAATTTTATCAGCTTCGGCTTTGAGCCGAGCTGCACGGCTTCCGTTTGTGGGGCGGGTGGCTGACGCAACGTGCTCCCAGCTCATCGTCGGTTCGGCTGAGCTCCCGACACGAATTCAATCGAATCGACTCACCTCAGCTGAACCTCAGCCGAACCTCGGCGAGTTCCGCAGTCAGCGACCACGGAGAACGAACAGAAATCGGGAAATGAAGCAAAGGTCAACGATGGTCGTTCGTCGATAGCAACGTTTGCGTTACATAATTGCTCATTGTTCTCGTTGGAGTGGCGACAATAGTGGACCTGGACACGTTCTCGAGAACATTTCAGCAGGACTTCGACCCTTTTCCAGCCCTTAAAAGGCTCAAACTGCATTCTTCACAAATTCATCTTGACTTTTGTTAATCACCTGCTGCTTGCTTCATTAGCAGCGAGCGCAGATCCTCCCGCGCACTTCTTTAAAGGACTTGAAAGCAGGTCATTTTTAGATTTTATTCAAGACTTGACATGCATTTAATTTAATGAAGTTGTAACCAAGAGATAAATCTCAAAATTTGACACTTTAATTTTTTAACACTTTAATAATTAAACAATAATTAAACAGCTTCAATTTAAAGTGTTTAATTTAATTTAAACTCTCAACTGACAATTTATCTTCAACACGTCGATTTTTGGTGAATTTCTTTTTTTATTTTATGGAAAGGTGAATTGAAATCAATGGTGAATTGAAATTGCAAGAGCCACTTAAAATCCTAAAAGGTGAACAAATTCAGTTTGCTTTAAATATGGTGAATTATATTCATAAAAAGCAGAAATTACACAAAAGGTGAATAATTTTAGATAAGTCAAATTTATTTTAATTATTATTTAAGGGCAATTTTTTCAACTGTTTTAAGCATTCTTAAGTTTACTGAAAAGACACAAAAAAAAAGACTAAATAAATCAGTTAAATTAAAGATTGCTACAAAAACGCGGTGATTAAGTTGCTTCGTGCGTCTTCTTTGGAGTGACTTGAACTGGAAACTTTGTATTGTGTTCCATTCCTGTCCGTTGAAAGCGCGCTGCTCTTTATTTGGAGCCTCTGAGGCTGTCGCATGATTAATGCTCCTTCCGCTCGGTTCAATCTCATTGAAATGACCATTCCAGCGGCTGTCGTCGAGGAGGTCCTCCTCATAATTGGAGCGACATAAATATATTGCATTAAGCTATTCTGCGCAGCGACCTGCTGAAAGATGAAGTATTTGCATCCTCAGCAGAATTACAAAAGGTATGAAGCGCTCAGGCAACAGGAAAAACAAGCGAAAACGTAACCAAAGAGACAGGAAAATTTCAAGTTTCTTTCTTTCTACTATAAACTAATCAAAAAACGCATAAAACTGATCAAATATATAAAAGAAAAGTGACGTGTAAATATTTAATTATAATTGTTTTTGAATAAAAACAAATAACTCCACTAACGATTAACCAACAGCTTAATCCATGTTTTTCTTGTACATTGTTTAATTCACCTCACCTCATCATAGAACAGAGTTCAACAGAACGCTCGCCATCTTCACCACGGTTCCTCTTTCCTATCAAAAAACAGCAGTAAACGGATTTAGTACAAATTTGCCACCACACTTGTTTTTAGCAGTTCCTCAAACCAATGACGAGTAATCGATGATGCCAGGAAAAGCGATGTGGTTTGTGTTTTCACTTGCTAAGTTGCTTTTTAAACCACACGAAAAAATCACGCAAATCACGCAATTTCCCCTGTCCCGTAGCCGCTAGGGTAATGCGTGAATTGCGTGATTTTTTCATTTTCCTTTTGCTTTTCGCCTCTTTGATTTATTTGCCTGTTTTTTACATTTCTATTCTCTTCTCTCATCGATCTCGACTCTCTTCCTTCTATCTCCAGCCGCTCCGCCGAAGAATACTTCTCGTTGCGCCAATTTCTTTTTGTGTTCTCTAACAAAAAAGAACTTGAATAAACACAATCGAATCGACAGCAACAATGATTTCCATTGTTTCTTTTAACACGGCAGATTCACACGCATCATTTTTTTAGATGAGAGCGAGAGTCAGAAGAAGATCCTGAGTGTTTACATTATTAGCGTGATTACCGAATATTTTCATCTCGAAATTTATGATTTTTGTGAATACTCATAAATAATTCCAGTAGTCAAGTAAAATTTGCTTCATATTCGAAATATGTAATATTTTATTTACATAATATCTCATTAAACATAGAAATATATAAATAATTACTAAACTCACTAACTAATTAACTACTAATTAATAGTAATTAATATTAAAATATAAAACAAATAAATCTTTATTCAGCAAAATGTTTCAAGATACTTAATAACGTTTTCATATAGAAACTTATTTCATACAGAGAAAAATATTTTTGCAAATATTGTAGCGATTGTTTTATATTTAAATATAACAGAAGTTGTTTCCATAAATACAATTATTTATTAAATATAATACTGTATTGAATACTTTTCAATACTCATGTATATCACTCAAGGGTTTAATTAAATGAATTGTGCAACAATGTGCGCTGGAAATAAACTCACCTGAGAGAGAGAGAGCGAGAGAGAGACATGTGGCATGTCAAAATTTTAAAATTTTAAGCAACCCTGTTTAAATTGTCAAAAACAATTTGTTTTTTTCAAGATTAAGTTGAAGTTTGAATTCAAGTTGAATTCAAGTGGAAGTTTGTAAACGTGCCACGCCCCCAAAAATTTTAGTGTGTGTAATTCAGTAAGGGTCTGACAGAGCCAGAATTAAAATTTCTCATTTAAACGCCCACTACTTGTATATATATGCCACGCCCCCAAAAAATATTATTGTGGGTGAATCAGTAAGGGTCATGGTTTGTATAGGTGGTGTCTACGAGTCTGGCGAAGCCCGTAAACCCGACCTATACCAGTCGTTAATGACAAAATAGGTGTAGAATTCTTGGCAGGGTCAAATGGGGCTCTAATATATTCTAGACCACAGATGCTGATAGGACTATTTGTCTTTACTTTAACTTTAAATATCACATCACTTCCGCAAGTTATGTGAGAATTACTCTAAAAGGCGCGACTTTGTAGAGTGTGGCATTGCTGGCCTTCGTATCATTGCTGCGAACGATTGTGGGAACCACTTAGTATATTCCAGGCAGACGTCCTCTCAACCAACAGCTCTGCTGATCTAAACCTAAGACCAATCATCAAGGCTCAGAGATTAGTAGTTGTATCCATTGTCCTGGCAGGTATTAAGGCACTAGTTTTATCGACTGTTGTTAGGGAATGTCAAGGGATAAATCAATGGGATGGAAAGGGACCCGTTAGTTCGAACGGGACCATAACATGATAGTTTCCAGCACATGTTCAAGGAGAAGAGCAGAGGAGATGAGTTAAAGGGAAGAAATACCTACTAGAGGAGCTCTCATGGCCTTACAAGCTGCTTATTGGTGATTGATACAACCGAAGAAGGGCGAAGATCTGTCTCGACTTCAATAAAATCAATCACTTCATTAATAATAGTAATAACAGTTTTTAACCGGACACTGATTCTCTCGTCCTCGAGACAACAGAAGGATGTTCCTTTTGAACAACTGGATAAGAAATACCAAAGCAATGCTCTGCGATCGTTCGTAAAACCATGGAGCACTCCAGGCTCCTGTTGAGCTTCCAGGTACCGGCTGAGATCGAACTTGATGGCCGTGGATATATAGAGATTGCTCAAGGCTCTCAGAACAGAAAGTTGAAGGGGACAAAATAGAATAGCATTCATCGAATAGCTGCAAACGACTTCATATGATGCGAAAGATCCGTCAGACCTCACAAGAGGTCATCTTTCATCCTTTGGACAATTTGTATACATTCATTTACACACCCTGTATTTGCATTCTTTCGTTCATTCATGCTTTCCACTTCCTCTTGTGACATCCTTCCTTCTGTTGTGCGCAGGCCCCAAAACAGCTGTCAAAAGGAAGACCTCCGAAGCAGAGAGGGTTGAAACCATGAAATGTCACCGCTTCGCTTTAAGCAAGTTCAAACCCAAAGCGAGGAATATTTAAGTTTCAATATTCTCTGTTGTTCGCGTGGCCCATGCGAAGGAAAGGCCGCCGAGCAGAGTTCACAGATATTTCGTTACGTTGTGGCTTTAAAGAAAGGCTTTTGCCGGAGAGACGTGGCTCTGAGACCGATTCCACCACAGTCAGTCGCCCGCCGTCCGCTCGCCATCCCTTCTCTGACACACACACAGCAACGCAGTGGCTTCAGTCAGTCGTTCCGCATCCGTTCATTAAGTCACTTGAATCGCGATTCATACTCACGGTCGACGCGCATTGATTGGGGTGAATTGTGCAATGATTATTTATAAAAAATAAAACAGAAACAAGTCGCAGACAGAAGAAAAAGCTTGTCATCGCTGCTGTACGAAGGCGGAAGTGAACAGTGAAAAAAAGAAAACTGAAAAAAGTTTCTGCTGTCAGTAGAAATTCAGAAAGGAATTTGCGACTGATTTCAACAACAATCGAGAAGAAATTAACAAAAATAAATAAGTGCAAATGTTAATAGATAAAATCAATTCTAATTGAAAGTAGATTTCATCGATTTTGTAAATTATTTTGTTTTGCGTGTAATAAATCGAGGCATTTGTGTTGGAAATCTTCGAACGAGGTGCATATAATTCAACGTATCGATTTTCAGCCAAAAGCCAATCGCAGCGGTCGCTGAAAAGAATGGAGCGGAAGCGGGAGACGTGAGCTGCTCTTCGACATCGCAGAGAATTGAATATGGCGGATGTGCGCGAGTGTTGACAGGAGCGACAGTGTTGCATTTCATTGCTATGGTGAGTAGCTGTGGTGAGTAGCTGTGTTGAGCAGCGAGCAGCGAAGAGCTCTGTGAAATATTGCATTTAAATTGTGTAAAAACAGACAAAGCGAAAGTCAGAGTTTTTATAAAATGTGCAAAACTCGCGAATAGAAAATCAAACGTTGGTCCGACTGAGCAAATTATAGACGAAATGTGAATGTGTTGCACTTTAAGAAAGGCGAGTTAAAAACACACCCAACGAAATTCTAGAGAAGGAAACAAAGGAGAGAAGAAAGAAACAACACAAATAAATTTTATTAAGCTGTTAAAAGTAACAGAGAAAAAGTAATTTGCCCTTTAAGATGTTTGTTCTATTAACAATTTATGAGAAGAGACGTGATTTTTACATGTTTGAAAAACAAAGGAATTTTTTCGGAAAATGACGTAGCTTCTGTGAAATCCACCCCACGAGCAGCGCTCTCGCAGGGTGTGTTTCTGCGCAGTGGTTGCGGACTTCCTCGTGCTTCGTTGGTGTCGTGTTGCTCCTTCCGATGCGGCTCCTTCGACTTGCTGCAGCTCGGACTGAGTCGCTTCAGCTTTCACTACAATTCGCCATAACTCAATACACTGCGATGGCGTCGACCAGCACTAAAAACGCAATAAAATAACTTGGCACATTTAATTTGGCTGCGTCGCAACTGACGCGACCAGCTGCGCCACGCTGAAGAAGGCCGGCGCTGGGTCCTAGTTTATGGTGATGAATGTGTTTTCCAAACAACGAAGAAATGCGGAATTCACACAGAGTTTTATTGAATTGTCTCAGTCGAAACTTCTTCGTGTGTCGATTCAAGAAGACCCGAATATGAAAGGGTTCCATGCACAGATTCGCACTTTAGTTTTTATGTCGCTTGACACTTTAGAAAAGCCTTAAAAATTCATCTTAGCCGAAAAGAAAATTGAACTCTGGGATTTAACGCAATGCAATTGATTTCAAAGAGCTGCAGAATGTCTTTTATTCGCAGCAGTCAGTGAAACAGAGAGAGAACCTATTTTATTCATAAGCCAAATATTAAATAATATTAATATTTCGAAGGTCAATATATCGATAAAGTCCGTCTGCTTGCCTATCGATTTATTTGTCTGTCTTTCTCAGTTTCTTGAATCGGAAATCTAAGTGAAATTTGCTCCAATTGGCCCACAACCACGCCTGCCAACACGAACACATTTATTTCAATTTAATAACTAAATAAATTCAATAATTTAATTTAATTGAATGATGAATTTTTATTAGTAATACGATTTACAGCTCTATTCTGGGTGATTGGAAAAACTTGATTTGACTTGAACTGCAATTTTATTGAACTTTATAATTTAAAACGATTATAATACCTAAAATACATTATCTATCACTTAATTAATACTACTAATACTTATAGTTAAAAAATTCGATTAACAACATTTGTTAAATTAACAACTAAATTATCAGCGCAGCCTAAAAGTAAGCATTTGTTTTATGGTGAAAGTAATCTCATTCTTACAATGCAGCATTTTATTCCAACTTTTTTTTATGCTTACAAATGTTGTTATTTCTGTCTGAAATAAAAATTTAAATTTCATTTTTTATTGTTTCACAGGATTTTAATAGTTTCTGATTTCTTTATTCTTATTTATGTTATTCTTCGAAAATGTTGTACTAAAACTTGTATCCAAAAGGCTCAATAAGACAGTTAGTCCGATTTAGTTTCTGATTGCATACTTTTCGGCAGACCTAATAATTCTCCTGGTTGTTTTAATAAGTTCCTTTAATTAACCAGAATGGGGCTCTAAATATTAATTAAGCTCTGTTTAGAAATCGAGGAATGGACTGAATATTATCGAAGTTATTGGGTGTAGCCCACTGAATAGTTTTCACCATTGCCAATTATTGCCTTATAGGTCGCTGTATAATACAGTCCAATTTAAGAGAAAATAAAAATAAATTTTATATAACTAAACGAACTTCGGCCATATAAATATTTAAGACTATATATAAATGGTATTTAGTTGTATTTAACAGAATGAAGAACCATTTACGATTTCAGTAACCAAAAATGCAGCCCAGAAATACATCCATCGTATTACCACCGAACATCCATTGAACTAGTCTTGTTAAGGAAAGATCAAAGCGTGTGTTGAGCCATATCAAGACGAGTCGACGCATCCGCAAACACAGCAAATCAACGCGCCCGGCATACGAATTGTGCATGGCATTAACCCATTGGGAGTCGAGCTCCAGCAAGCAGCCGCAAGATGCAGAAGGAAAACCACATAACGGCGGAAAACTGCCAGTTCGTCGGCCCTTACCGACTCGAGAAGACCTTGGGCAAGGGACAGACGGGTGAGGAGCTCTTTTAGCCATCACCTTCTACGTATTTATGACGTTGACTCTTTGCAGGACTCGTGAAGCTCGGCTTGCACTGCGTCATCGGAAAGAAGGTCGCCATCAAAATAATCAATCGGGAAAAGCTGAGTGAATCGGTGCTAATGAAAGTAAGTAAAGAAAAAACACTGAAAAATGTCATTAAAGAAAAACACGCGATTTACAATCGTTCAGTTTCCAAGTAGTTATTATAACTGTTGCTCTGAATAACTCGTTCTGTAATTTCTTTAATCTCTTTTTACTTCCTTGTATACGTAGTAAATACAAGAAAGTATTGTTTTAATTTTACATACAGAAAATAAATTAAATTTTAGATATTACGATCGTATTTTGACTATTCACTGATTGAAAAAACTGTAATTCAATTGAAATTTTATTGACCAATTTTAATAACGCTTTAAGTTAAATGATTCAATGAACAAAATGTAAACACTATTAACGACTATAATTATGAATAATCCATACCTATGGATGAAAAAACGTGATTAACAAAACTTGTTATATTAAGAAATGATTTATCAGCGCAGCCTAAAAGGAGGCAGTCGCTTTATGATGTAGAGTAAATCTCAAAGTGTTGCGAAACTGATATTGAATTCTTATTGAGCGTCTTTGAACAACGATATTAGTAGAAGTAATTCGGTTAAAATTCTGATACTGTAATGTAATATCTAAAAAACATAAATGCACCGTAGAAGTGATGAATTGTGTTAAACTTTTTTCAGGTCGAGCGGGAAATCGCTATCATGAAGTTGATAGATCATCCACATGTTTTGGGCTTGAGTGACGTCTATGAGAACAAGAAATACTTGTATCTAATTCTGGAGCATGTTTCCGGCGGCGAGCTTTTCGATTACTTGGTGAAAAAGGGACGGCTGACGCCCAAAGAAGCGAGGAAGTTCTTTCGGCAAATAATTTCTGCCCTGGATTTTTGTCATTCACATTCGATTTGGTAAGTGAAAACAAGCGAAATATCAATTAAGATTCATGTAAATCATGTAAACAATTCATTTCGATTGCAGCCACCGCGATTTGAAACCGGAAAATTTGTTGCTCGATGAGAAAAATAACATAAAAATTGCGGACTTCGGAATGGCGTCGCTCCAACCCGCAGGCTCGATGCTGGAAACGTCCTGTGGCTCCCCTCACTACGCTTGTCCAGAAGTGATACGGGTGCGTTTCGGTCTCGTTTCTTCAAATAAAGGGTTAAAGAAAAGTAGTGAATAAGTTTCTGTAGAATCTAGTACCTAAAAGATATAATCTATTACCAAAAACGGGCAACGGGTGCACTTGGTGATATTTATTTAAGGTTTTTCTTTAGCTTTAAGCTTAATTTACTTATTTATTTGTTAATTTAATAATTATTATTAATTTATTTATTTTTTGGCTGTCGTTACTCACAGGGCGAGAAGTACGACGGACGCAAGGCGGACGTTTGGTCCTGCGGCGTCATTTTGTACGCGCTCCTGGTCGGCGCGCTGCCCTTCGACGACGACAACTTGCGCCAGCTGCTGGAGAAGGTGAAGCGCGGCGTGTTCCACATCCCGCACTTCGTGCCGCCCGACTGCCAAAGCCTGCTGCGCGGCATGATCGAGGTGAACCCGGACCGACGTCTCACGGTGAGCAGCCGATCCTTCCCCGGTGCATATTTCCTGTTCACGATTCGCTTTCAGTTGGCCGAAATAAATCGCCATCCATGGGTCACCGCCGGCGGTAAGGGCGAACTCGAGCTGGAGCTGCCGATGATGGAAGTGGTGCAGACGCACGTCATCCCCTCGGCGAGTGCCGTGGACCCTGATGTGCTGAACGCCATCTGCTCGCTGGGCTGCTTCAAGGAGAAGGAGAAGCTCATCCAGGACCTGCTCAGTGCGAAGTGAGTGCCGGTAGTTTGTGGGTAGAATATTTGCAACAATTCATTTCTTCCAGTCACAATACGGAAAAAGTTATCTACTTCCTGCTGCTGGAACGCAAGCGGCGCCGGCCCGCCCTCGAAGACGACGACGAGATCGCGCAGAAGTCGCGCAGTGAGCTGGAAGCGGTGGATCCGCCGCGCAAGCGCCTCGACACCTGCCGCATCAACGGCACGAATCCATCCAGTTACGGGCAAATTTCCGAAGGCTCCCCGCTGACGCCGCGCCGGCAAGCATTCAAGTGAGTTGCGGCAGTCGAACATGCATTTTTCTTATCCTTTCGTCCTCCGACGTGTTTCCTGGTCGATTTCCAATGCATTCAATGCTATTATTTAAACTTTATAAGCAGCTTTTGTCACTACTTTTATTCTTATTGCTTTTTCTTCTCCACACGACGCTCTTCCGCGACGATGGCGATGTTTATGATTTGGCTTTTGTGCTTTTCCTGTGTTCGCTCGCCTACCTTTTGCTTTGGTTGCGATCATTTGTTGCGCGGGTCGCGCCAGCAGCTTTCGCTCATACAGCAGCTCTAGAAACCATCAACGACGATCACCCACTTCGGTTTCCTCGGTGCGTTCCTCCTCTTACCACAGTCCAACACGTTGCAGCTCGCCCATCGCCGCCTCGCAGCAGCAGCAGCAGGCGAACGTCATCTCGCGGCCGTCGTCGCCAGCCGCCTCGTCCAGCCACTCCTCGCGGCACTCCGCCTACGGGGACCGGGAGCGCCCCGGCTCCGGCTCCGTGCATCACGCGGCTGTCAGCCGCACGCCATCGCACACGTCGCAGTCCGGCGCCGAGGCCAACGACGTGGCGCGTGACCGGCGCGAGCTGCGCAACGAGCGTTCTTCCACGGTGCAGACGAGCTGCGTGCCGGGCAGCCCAGCGCAGAACTCCGCGTCGGTGCACCACCGCGCCAACTCGGGACCAACGATCGCCATCAGCATGATCCACGATCCGGAGGCCAACAACGGTGAGTACGCTGCCAAGCCGCACATCGACTCCACTTCATTCCGATTGCTCATTCGCAGTCATCAACCCGTCGGCGGCGCCGCTGATGAACAACACTTCGCCGCTGATGGCCGGCTCGCAGTGCACTCCTCCCGGCGGCCAGCTGTGGAAAACGCGCCTGACGAATATCAAAAACAGCTTCCTTGGCAGCCCCCGCTTCCACCGGAGAAAACTACAGGGTAACTCAGAGGCATTCAACTGTCGATCACTTGATTTAAGGCGTTTTTCTGCTGCAGTTTCCGCTGACGAGGTGCACCTGACGCCGGAATCGTCGCCGGAGCTAACGAAGCGCTCGTGGTTTGGAAATCTAATCACAACGGAGAAGGACGAGACTTTCACGATTCTGGTCAAAGGGAAGCCGATTTCGACCGTCAAAGCTCACTTGATTCACGCATTTCTGTCCGTAAGTTGATGCCGATCACTTGATCCTTTGAACTGTCGCGCATCCTTCACTTGCTTCCCTTGCAGATGGCCGAAATATCGCACAGCGTCGTGTCGCCGACCTCCTTCCGCGTGGAGTACAAACGGAACGGCAACGGGCCGGTCATGTTCCAGCGCCATGTGAAGTTTCAGGTTGGTGTTTATGATTCCATGGAAATGTGTTTCAATCTCCGTTGTGTTCCCTCCGCAGGTCGACATCAGCGCCATCTGCAAACAGGGCGACGTGGCAGATATGCTCTTCGCGTTGACATTTACGCTGCTGTCAGGTACGGGGAAAAAGAAATCACTTCATTTCCCTTTGGGACGAATTGAAAATGCTTTCTTTTCAGGCAACATCCGCCGCTTTCGCCGCATCTGTGAACACATCCAATCGCAGGTCTGCTCCAAGCGCTTTCCCGGCCCGAGCAGTCCGCCCAACATCCCGACGGTCACGCAGGCGGTTTCGGAGAGTTCTTCATGCGGTTCGGTGTCCAGTGAGCGGGTCACCTTCAAGCGCCAGGTTCGTCTCAATTCCCTTGTATTACATTGAATTGCAAAGGAAAATTATTTCTGCAACTTTCGATACTAGATCGAAAACGAGATCGAACAGGACTCAATATTCACATTCAAGTCCGGAAATGGACGACGAGCTTCGACAACCAACAATAACAATGCACATCTAACAGACATTTCCGGGAACGCAGTCGCCGTGAGATCGAAGTAAGATGGACCCAAATCGTCGGAATTATTTACCATGAAAGTGTAAGGAAATATCATCGAAGAATCTTTTGATTATTTTCAGCTCGGAAACCGCCGAACACGACCGCAGCCACGAGCACCAAAGCGATCGACAGGCGACGACGATGTCCGGCAGTGCCATCGCATGAGAATTATTTCTCTGATTTAGTTACTATTTACACTTGTTTTTTCTCCTGGGCAACTCTTTGCTACGCACTCCCCTCGTCGAGGCAGTCGCCGATTGAGAGCCGATTTCTTCACATAGAATACGAAATGATCGAGAGATAATTAAACGAAACCTACATACATAAAAGTATCTATAAAGTCGAAGCAATAAATGGAAAAACCACACGAAACAAGACATTCAAAAGAAATGTAATTGCTGCAGAAAAGATATCGAAATGCAATAAAAGAACAAAAATATAAACAACTACGATACGATAAACACACTACACCAAAGAAACACGAAGATTAATGCTTAGCTTATACTAAAATTAACCTATTCTGCTTCAAGCTACGTTTAAACACTTCAATTTTGTTATTCAGTCGGGCTTCTTATGTAATTATTTCCGTTTTTCGTCTGCGGAATGAATAATTGTCCAGAATAATTCGGAAGATTTGCCGAAAATGTTTCCTGTAGACGTGATAATAACGAAATCTTAAGAAGTGTGTTGATGAAGGGAGGAGATTAGATAAACTAATTGACTAGAAATAGGCACAAAAGTACGATAAATGTAAACTCAAAGTGCAATATAAAGTAAAGAAGCAGCAGCGATGCTTCACAGTCGACATGGCGTCGGTTAAATATTATCGGCTCAAGGATATTAGGATAGAAATTGGTCGGGTGCTGGGCTCTGAGGTAGAAGTTAGGATAGTTCGAGAAGATTAGTTGTATATTTATATGAGATTTTGTGGGACACGTCGAGAAAAGCTATTTACAGATAACATAAATGAATATTATATTAGAAAGGAAGCTACAAATATTAAATATATGCCTCGAATAATATAATTTGCACCGTGAACCAAACATAAATGCAAGCATGATGACGATCAATACAAAAAAAAAAACGACAAAATTTCCTTTTTAAATACTACGAATTACGAATTAAATTGAAGGCTCCGCAAGCTGTTTATCTCCTTATTGTTTTTCATTTAAGATACAATAAAATACCTTCTCTCCGCCGCCTGACGAACTACCAACAACAAATCGAAAAGAACAAATTTAAATTTATAGCTAAAGCCATATTTACAAAAGCAAGAATGAAACGCAGCTTAACATTTTTACTATTTCAGATAAAAACGGAATAAGATAAATAATTAAAGAGATCTAAATTAATAAATGTGTTTAAATAAAACACAAATATGCTTTTTGCATAATATGTATGTGTAAATTATACGGAAGAAATCGCAAATCCGAGCTCCGCATTTTCAGATTTTCAGACTTCAGGTGCCTAGAAGTGGTCAGTGGGGTTCAGTCGGGGTCAACCAAGGTCATTCGTGGCTGCAAGGACTGTAAACAAGCTTAGCAAATGATTTTAAGCTCATTATTTGTGATTGAATTGGATTATAATTGGTGAATAGAGAGAAATTCCGAATACTGACCGCCGACCGGAAGTGGAAATGCGGAAATCGCCCTTGGACATTATTACATGCATAGCTTATATTACAATACAATACAATCTAAACTAAATAAACTTATTTATAAATAAAAAAATAAATAAACAACACATAAATACACCCAACACGATCACAAAAGATGCTTTTCTTTAACATAATCAGCGTTCAAATAATTAATTTGTATTTCTATTCCTTTTCGTTGCGTTTTGATTCGTTCCGTATCTTGTTCCAGTTGGGAAATGGAATAGACTTAACTTCGGACGATTATTACTAAAGCTTTTTATTTATTTCATCAAGTGTTTATTTAATACAAGCAAAATGTGTAAAAACATTTACTTAAATCCGTTGTTCTTACCATTGCTTTTTTTACAGATCAGATTTTGCTCAGATTTCGTTGAAGATTTTTCTTATTCGATTCGAAGTCCGAATCTCTTTGTGAAGTTAAATTCCCTTATTAGAATTAACTATAGCTTCTTTAACTGACTGTTAACAACAGTTTAACTGAAGTTTCTTAATAATCAGCCTATGATTTCAATTAGTTTAATTTGAAAACGATTTTGAATACGAAAAAAAATTAAGAACGCAAGAACCAAATTTTGAGCTTGTATTTATAATGAATGAGCGCCATTTATTGCACTTTCAATGCGTATAAAATTATTGGATTATTGTTGCATACACACACACAGACACCAACACACAGCCAGCTGTTCGTGTTAAAGTAAACCAATCATATGAAATATTTTGTATACTCGTATGTGGAGAAATCCTACAGTTACTCGTAGTTAAATAAATACTTTTGTTAAAGAATCGTGCCATGAGTGAAAATAATCATAGCTTTGATATTTTCCATTAATTTCAGTCTTGTAAAAAATCTATTTATGTAGCTTTTTTCATTAATTTGCGTATTACTAATTATTATTATTTTTTTTTTGCATTCAATTTGTCTACGCTAGATTTAAATAACAAACTTTTAGAATAATCAATGAAGATAGAATTCGGTACTAACAACACATGGACAGCACCTTTAATCACCATAAACAGTTATTCATTTGATTACTGCTAGCACATGAATTGCAGTTGCAATTACCAAATACAAACATTACTCGTAATTGTCCAAAATTGCTATTATGATAATGAATTGGTTATAAATAATCGTAAATTATATTAGAAGCATTGCAACACACTGAAATACACAACTACGTATGTATGTATGTACTTAACCTAGATTGTAATACATAAATCGCTTTTTTGTAACTAGGTTAACCTTAAAATTAGATTATTTTTATGGTTCGAACATCGAACGTATTTGTTATTAAATTACGATAGATTAAAAAAGTATTGATATGGTTTGCAAACTTGTATAAATAAAAACTCTAAAAGATGACTAAATTATCAAACAAATGATTAAATAAATACAATAATTTAAATGAAAATTGTTCTTAATTCGTGTTTCGGCGATAGAAAACTTGTGATTGTGTTTTACTTGTTCTAAGCAACGCTGTTTTTTCTTACGGAAACAATTGAAATTTTATAACGATGATTATCACTAATTATTTAGTTATTTTTCTTTCTAAACGAAAGGTAAGCGAATTAATTATGCACGAAATACTTTACAAATGTACAGCAAAGAATGAGAAAACTTGATGGCAACTTATAGCATTAATTTGGCAGCATTGTTTCTGTACATGAAAATTCAAAATTGAAACAAAATTTCCTACGCAGTTTTCTGAAAGATTTCCTCTTGTGCATGCGAACGTAGATTTTGATTATATTATTTAATAAAATTATTTATTGCTTTTTCTTACACATTTGCAGTCGAACTCCGTTTCCGAAAAACGCATTAAATATCGACGACATGCGATGAATAAAATGAAACTACGCCATACAAAAAGCTAAAAAACTCCACTGCATCGTGAAGAGTTCCATGGTTGCGAGTAGAGCTTCGGGTGTAGCGAAGCTTGTTCGTGTTTCGTAGAAAACCGAATGCGTGAAACTCAGTTTAAAAATCGTATAATTGTGTAGTTGCTTTCTTTGATGTTTTCTTGGGCACAATTTTTCGTGACACGGTTGTAAAAAGCGTATGTGCATTAACTGTGATGACAGATAGCGAAACGGCAACATTGAAAGTACGTTTTTTCAATGATTTCATCGAAACGGCAGATCTCAGTTGAACGTCGTTCGGGGTGGATGTTTGTGTGGAAGTTTTTCCTTTAAGTTGACAGCAAAAGAATCCTTAAAAAACGAAAGTCAACTGGAATTTTGTAAGATTTTAAAAGAATTAAAAGTGTCGACGCTGCGCGTTTGTGAAAAATATTGAAGCTTCAGTTAACAAAAACTTATTTGCAAAGATTCTGCAAATAGGTAAAAATAGTCTCGAATAAGTGTTTGAGTGTGTGCGATAGCGGATTTTGAACAGTTCTTCGCTGAAAAATGATGCAGTGAAACAATTGCAATATATTAAAAAATTAAAAGTGAAGCTCGGCAAAAGCAGTGACTCGTTTTTCTCGTACAGCAGAATAATTAAATGGAGCAGCGAAACAGCGCATAACGGAAGGAGCAGAAGTGAAAATAGTGTTCATTTAATTATGTAAAAGTGTGGCGAAGTGTGTAATGTAAGGAGCAAAGTGCAGTGAAGGAAAAGAAGTCGATATTTTCAATCGAAGTAGCAAAAGTCTCACTCAATTGAAAAAGGCAATTCAATTCTTCGTTTAACTGCGGTTTAATATTTTTTTGGTGCAACAATTCGAAGGTCAGCATAATTTGTTAGTTGTTCCTTCGCACTTGAATCGAAATCGCGTTGCGAATAAAACGAAACGAAACGAAACGAAAAATGATCACATCCTCACCCGCTCTTCAAGGCACGACAGCGACCCATTTTACTATAATTACAATTCACACGCAAAGACTGCATGAGGAGGCCCTCGCAGCAGCGGCGACGAAAACCCATCAAAAAGATTCCCCCAGACATGCTAATGCACGAATTTTCCTTTCATGATCTTCTTGTAGACAAAAATGTTTTCTGTTTTATAGACGACGGCGGCGGCCGCGGCCGCGGCGAGCACCTAATTTTCTTCGCTTTGTCGCATTTTTCGCGTTACGTTTCAATTCTGTAGTCGTTGCTAATTTGCTGGCTTCAATGTTAAGGATAAGAATGCAAAACCAAAATCAATAAAGAAAGAAAAACCACAAGCAGCAAAGCGAAAGCGAACAACAAGAAAAATAATACGAAAAGAACATCGAGCAAAGCTAAATTAAAATCTGAAGAAAAGGAAAGGAAATATTTTACAGCCCACTCGCTAAATCAAAACAAAATATTGCACCCGCCCTCCCCCGCCGTTTGCCCCGTCCAGCATCCATTTCCCAGCGTCAAGCGCTCTCCACTTCTCAACGCGAAAATATTTCGGACACAAATAAATTTCAAGTGGTCGTTGGTCATGGACAAAAGAAGCATGATTGGGACCGATGGAGGTGGCGCTCTCCCCATCTTGACACCCTGCAAATTCAAGTCGATTCTGTTCCTTGTTGGCGTCATCGTCTCATTAAGCTGACCCCAATCGATTCGTCTTCCTCTCAGCAACAATTTAAAAACATTCTGTCAAAGACTTTGAATTGAAATACTTCGCAAATACTTCGCCTTTCAATTAAGGCTTCAGCTAAGGTTATTTAGGGTGAACTTCTGCTTATTTCTTCAACAGTCGATGAGTTCAAAACCATTTTTATACATACTCGACATACATATGTGCATATTTCGTTCTTTTTTCGACAAGTTCACCTTGTTAAGGATGTGAGGCAAGGTCAACATTGACGCTCTTTCCTCTAGCGCACAAAATTTCCATTTAATTCTAAATTTAAACGGTAGAAAAAAGTCATCGGTAATCAACTTCTTTAATTGCACTTTGGTTTACCATTGAGAAGCACCTTGAAGAAAACTTCATTCTCCTTCTGCATACACTTCACTCGTTTCAGTCGCGGCTCCAAGACCATTTATTTACTGAAGAAATCTCAGTGAAGGTTTTCCTAAGTTACGCTTAATTTGTGCTCACTGTAATTTTGCCACAGGCAGGAATAATTCAGCAACATTTCAACGCCAAGGAAACTTAAAATAATTAAAACAATTATATAATAATCAAGCACAGAATGTTATAGCTGTGGTTTATTCAGGAACGAGGAGGAGAGCGCAGAAAAATTGTATAATTGGCTTTATGAGCACGTGTTAAGAAGTTGTTCATGGCTTTTGTTGTTCAGTGGTTTTTCCGTCACCTTTTCGCGTTTGGTTGAGCGCCGTTAGTGAATTTTATTGTTGGCTTTTCTCCTTTGGCGAATCGTCACCGCCGCTGCGTCGCCGTCGTGTCGTGAATTCGTGCCGTGATGCTCCCACTCAACGGTGACTCGTATAAACTCGCATTTCAGTTTAGATGTTGAGCCGTTGCAGCTTCAAGAATAATATTTCTGGAAACTTTTAAACTGTACACATGCAAGCAACGTACGTGAAAACGTAACGACGCTCCAGAAACTAGGCCAACTTAGCAGTTTAAGGACCTCATGAGGGTCCCTCAACAGTTGGAGTCCACAGAAGCCGAGGCGACACGAACACAACGAGTTTTGGTGAGTAGCGAGCGCAATTGAAATCGAAAAAAGAATGTTCAAAGGGCTCTGAGTCTGTGAAATAAGTTAATACTAGCAGGGTAGCCATGTCTTGTTTATAAATGGTTTCATAGGAATTTCTGATGAAACCTTTGACGCAATTCCCTATGCCACAGACGTATAAAATAGTTGCTTCAGAGGATTCAAATTCCTGAGCAGCATAACCGCAGTTCTAACCTTTAAAAGGATGAAATGGAGTATAAGCAGGCTGAGGGAGATTCACAAATTCTATGGTATAATAGACTATATCGTTTTCATCTCGCTGAAATCCCTCTGCTTGGAATATTTTCACTAGAAGTTGTCCATTAATTGGAGTTCCCGCAAAATATCATTACACATTTTCAGTTAATTCCTCGATTGATTCGTTGATAGATGAACTGATGTGTTCGATGTCCACTTCCGAATTAGATGTGGCTATATCATTGACGTGTATTTAAACTTCTTCGGAAATGTAGAAGAAACTTGGTTTCATATAGACACGCTCCCATATTCATTATTCTATTTTATTAATGGAGTAAAGCTTCAAAGGCGGATTTGTGAACCATTGTGCATTTATCCCAGACAAATGTAACTGAGCCCTATGTAGACTATATATAGCTGTCATACTCTTTACACAATGTAAATTCGAAAACCGCATCGAAATTTATTGCTTAGTGATGAGATAGGCATCGTCATATTTCACTCCATAAATATGTATGTTTCCAGCGCCCTCCAGCGGAAATTTTCAAAAACTACTTATTTAAGTTTATTTAGAATATACGTCATAAATCTCATAAACGTATTGAAATCGGTCACTACGTTGCTGAGTTAATTAGTTACCTTGCTGCATTCTCCATACTTGAGCAGCTCGCTCCAGCGTGGATTTCCAAAAAAACATACATATAGCCCATATCGTTCCCAGTAATACCAGTCAAAGCAAAATAACCAAAATTTTAGACAAACAAAGACATGCTTTCTTTTTTGGAAGACGAAAACTAAATTTTTATTGTATATCGATCTATCGATCTATTTTATGAATTGTACAATAGAGAAATCTCTACCTGGTACACATAGAGGTAGAGGTAACTCTTGCTAATGTTTTTGTTTTTTTTTTTTTTTTTGTTTTTTTATGCCATGTTGTGCTTTTGTGTTTGTTTTCGTTTTTGTTTAGATTTTGAATGCAGTTTTAAGTTTGTTTTAAGCATATCATTTTATATTTAGGTTAAGAGATTTCACTCTCACATCATGTAAGCTCTGGGAACAAGAGCGTTTATGCATTTTGCATTGTTCTTTTTTTTTTGTTTTTTGAAAGTAAGATACTGTATAAATTTAGAGTTTTTAAGATATTACATTTTAGGCTTATGTTGTTCTTTCAATGCGTTATACTAAAAATTACATTTGCATTAAAAGGCTCAATAAATTTTGAATTTAAAGTTGAACTTGTCAAACTATTATTATAGATTATAGCCGAATATAATTGGTTAATTAGAGCTAAGTCTTGGAGTATTTTCCAAACATGTATAAAGCCTGAGGTGGAGCAAACTTTCTTGAAAATCATTATTCCCGACAATATAGAAAGTAGCTAAAAACTCTACAAAATGAATGTTGCTGAATATTCTACAAAAAACCACTTCAGGAATTAGTCAAGTAACAAAAATAATTAAATAATTTATTTGCACTTAACGTCCTTTTTTGTATTGAAATCTTTATTAATTGGCTACTATTATAATATAAAACAATGCAGAAAAAACTGCTGCTGCCAACGTAAATTTATTTCATTGATTGAAAAATTTTATTAGTACAGTAATAAAATTTTAATGGAATGTTCACGATTAATCGCTGTCTGATTTCAGAGAAGCGCACAGATTGTGGAGTGCATTTCCCTAATTTATAATGGCAACTGCATAGTTTATAATGACAAATTGAGAAATAGAAAATTGGAGATTTGTATGATTCCGTAGAGCAGAAAATCACAATCCTGACCTAAATTTCTGCATGCCAACTGAACTGCGAACTGTACAAAAATGCAGCCTTTTTTCTCTCACAGCGAATAAGGAAAGGATTTCGCTCTATGACATTTTTTCATTTTATTTTTTTTGCCATCATCTTTTCCAATAATGAAGCGAATACAATGGAGCAATGTTTCCATGTGAACACTGCGTTCATGAACTTCTATTAAAGACGTGTTTTCAGTGCAGCGATGTGTGCACTGTGTGGCTTATAAAAACCCTCTCAAATCCAATAAGAAATTTCAATTCTTCTTGTGGAAGTACGAAGTTTAATAACGGCCTAAAACTATGCCACACGAAAAGGTTATCGAGTAGAGTGTAGAACAGATGAAAAATAACCGGGATTCCTGTGTATCACGGTTCTTTTTAATCATCATCTACTCTTTTGTTGATTATCGTCACGGTTCTCTTTATTCATCATCATTTATTATTACAATCTTAAAGGTTAATATGTGTATAGTTGTGCTCTTTGCGGGAAAAAGGTCAACCGAAAACATGTGAGCAGCGTCTACTTTATTTTCTTAGTGTTCACAAGGCCCCAAGGCGCTGTATACACTCCACAAACACAGAGAAACCTTGTATGAAGCCAAATTATGCAGGATAACGGAATGTATCATGGTCTCGAAGCAGTTTCCCTTCGTGGGAATAGATTTAAGCGGGAAATTGTGTGATTTCCTCTGTGACTAGGCGTGAGTGGTGTAATGGATATGTTTGTATGTGTCAGTGGGTGACTTAAGATAATTTTGAAGTGGCAAAAACCACGAACATCTTCCTCACACTATTCCAATTTCAACGAGTCGAGATGTCTGCCGAAACTTTATCTTTTATCAACGAATTTTACTGATGGTTCTTTGATATCATATCAAGACTTCGCTAGCAAGAATTGATTTAAATAAATGATGAAAAACTTGACAATTTCTTTGTTTGATAAAATGAATTCATGACTATTTTGTTTGTTAGTTTCATTCTGAGTCACAACAACCCACAAATTCGCCTTAAATCAGATGTCTTCATGGAAATAAAGACTGTTTTATATTCGTGAGCATTTGTAGACTTGTCCTTAATAAGCATTTCGAATACATTTATTAAACTGAGTCGAAATCTTGGCATCGGAGGATGTATAATCATCTCTTATCTTGGCTAAAAATATTTGCAAAACAGTTCAGATTTCTGCAAACTACAGAAAAGTACGAAATCGCCGTTTAAAGGAGGATGACGACTGATTTCACAAGGATTGCGTCAAGTAGTTGGTCGTGACTTGCAAAGAACTGAAAGAAAGCAAATGGAAAAAGAACCGTGTTTACATAACAAAAAAATAAACGGAAGCAAATCATGAAAATCAGAAGTTTCTCAGCGAAGAACGGCGCAGGGGACAATCACAGCGGCAACAAAATGAATTCTGCTAAATAATAAAATCGAGCCCCATCAAAAATTCCGCTCCGAGTTGCAAAAGTGGCGAATGTCTGCGTTGAGAGAATAGATTTATTATTGTTTGTCTTCTGCCTTCTTCGTACTTTTGTTGTCGTGCCCTAATTTCAGAAAGAAATATTATTATGTCGATACAGGGTGTTGCAGGGATCAGAAATTTACATGCAAAAAAAAAAAAAAAAATTTAATTTATTACTTCCTAATTAATTCCTATATTAATTAATTTATTATTAATTATGGAAACTTTATCGTGGATTAAATAAAATTATATTATTTTAAAATTATTAGGATTGTAGTTAATTGTAATACAGCGATTTATTGCAGTTGCTTGTGATCTAATTTCAGATTTTCAGTTACTATTCTTTAATTAAAGAAAGACTTTTTACTGTATAAAATATGTACAAGAATTTAAATTAATAAAATAATAATTATATTTATTTTTTGTTGTTTGACGGGGGTGGAGGACGGAAAACTTCCTGCGAATCATAACTCTCAGCAAAAATATCAAGAAGTCAATATAAAAAATATACTATAAAGAAATACAACGAGGCAACAGATAAGAAACATGAAAAAATACTTAAATATATCGTTTAGAAAATTTAACTTCGTAGTTCGAAAATTGCTTATTAATTCTTTTAAACTGAAATCAATTAAACTGCATCAAGAAACAAACGAACAGCAACAGAAAGTGATCAAAATGTCATAATTTAAATGGCGTTGAATGATGGGTCTGCGTTATAAATTCACCACAAAACAATGGCGAAAGGTACCACACACACACACACACACACACACAACCGTCAGTTAGTGTCATTAATCTCCATTGTATCATCGTTAATGGGTTAAGCTTTCACACAAAAGAGAACCTTGCGAGGAGTGACACTTGCGTAGCTTTGGACATGTTTTGCTTTGGTTTAAACACGACTGACGGAGGACGACTTAAATGCATTTCCACGCATTTGTTGCGTATTAAACTTTAACAGAAGACTGTTATTAAAATTGCAACTAAAATGCAATTTGCTGCGGTTTAATCGATCGATAACAGAGACGACCGACCTCAACTTTTACCTGTTTCTGTGTGTGTGTGTGTGTGGAATGCACAACAAATGAATTGTGTGTTTTCATTGTAGTTGCCGAAGTGGATTCGTGCTGGGTGAAGTGCTTCCAAATTAACAAGTTCTTGGATATTTATTTTTCTCACCAAAAATAAAAATATACTACGTACAAAACAGATATTACTCAAACTTATGCTATGTGCAATGCATTTTTTATATATCCTGTGCAGAGGCTGTAATTTAAAATTGTGGGAAAAGAAACGAAGAAGAAGAAGAAGAAGAAGCAGGGCAAACATGACCGATTCGACTCTGGGGGATGCTGCTGGTCAAGAATATAAAACAAAAACCCAAAACGAAACAAAAGAAAAGCAGCAAAATAAATTTAAAATTCCGACTGAAAGGAAGAATGGATTCAGACACGATTCTGCAGGGTTAACGACGCTAGTGCTTAACTCCGAAGGTAGAAGGGATCGAAAAGAAGTTTTGAATTTGTACGTGGCTGGGAGTTGAAACGGGCGAGATTACACACACACTCACACACACACATCGCGGAGTGGAGCAGCGCATGCTTCTAAAAATAGCTTCGGTGCTCCGCTAACGACAACAATTGATCCAGTTTCCTTCGAGCGCCGGGAATGTGTCAGTGGGTCTCAATTCCTGCTGCTCCCCATGACACCGTCCCATGAAGCAGGTGCACAACTACCGCTGCAGCGAAAGGTTAACTGAGAAACGGGTAAAAAAATCTATAAAACACTCCTCCCAACAGAGCAATAGTTTTTTTGCTTAACGGTTTTTATAAACTATAAAAAGCTGTATCTACTCCGAGGAGCTACAACCGACGACGACTCAGTAGGAAAATTTAGTGGAATGCCTGATGCCCCAGTGAGAAAATAAAGAACGAGAAATCTTCAGCAAAATAGACTTCATATTTTATGTCTCCATTACAGATTAACTGCTTAAGATTAACGTTGAGCAGCTCGGTGTTCGTGATGCTACGTCTGCAACGACGAAAATCTACTGTATTAGCTCGCTAATCTGCACATGGCCATGGACCCATGGGTATAATCTAATGCCAGGATAATGAATTAATCCACCAGATTATTTCTGTAGAATGTATGTAAAATGGGAAAGGCTGAAAATCCTAAACAAACGAATGGCAGCTAATTTCATGAAAAGATCATTGAATTCATTCGTATTCATGGTTACGTGGCAAACATTTTGAACAAACGATTGACTGCTCGCTTCTATTTTACTGTGGAGACGTCCCGATTGCAGATTATCCAGATGCAAACGTTAATCATGTAGTTAATTAGACTTTAATGGAGACATGGCTTAACGAAGTAGACGCATTTTGAATTTGAATATATGTAGAGTATAAAAAGGTCGAATATTGGTCGAAAAAGATTGGTAAAGATGCGTATTATAACTCCAGTATTTTTTACAATTTTTGAAGGTATTCAATAAATGGAATATCGTTTTCAGTCGACATAACAGCAACAGAAAAAGGCTTGTAAATGTTTGGCGAATGACTCATAAAGAAGCATAAAGTAAAAGTAAAAGTACAGCCACAAGAGGTCCTGAGACTTTTCTTGTCTTCTTCCTATTGAATAGTAAATAAATAGATAAATAATAATCATAATAAATCGAAGAATATGTGAGTGAATTGTTCTATTGAGTAGACCAAAACGAATACTTAATAACGAAACTGATTTCGTCCTTATTTGAGTTAATTATTTATTAACTAAGCAGCTGATAACCAGCGACGAAGACATTTTTATTAATCCTTTATTAGCAAGTAACTTAATACACAAAATAATAAAAGTTAACCGCGTTTTAAATTTGCAAAATCTGTCATCAAAAATCCAAAATGGGAATTAATTTTAAACATCAACTTTTCCATTGAAAGTTTAATTAAAAATGTGAGAAAACGGATTTTTACAGATTTAAATTGCGTCGTTATTTTTAACAGCGTCGTAATCTTTAACAACGTCATTATTTTCAAGATAACGAAGACTTTTTTAGTATTTACCAAGGGACTTTCAATGGAAGAACACCAACAAAAATTAATAAATCCATTTTTGCAAGAATGAGAATATTTTTGCCGTGAATTTAACGTTCTTCTGTTCTTCCATGGTTTAGTTAAATTGTAGCGATTGTCTATTAAATTGCAACGAGGTTAACAATCGGTGAATCTCTTGGGAAATCATTCAGTTATTGATTTATCACTTTGAAGTCGTGATTTATTGATAGCTGCGGATGGAATGGAATGGAAATTAGTCCATTCGCCGGCAAGTGTCCGTAAATTAACCAATTAGGCTCGCATGAATTATGGTCGATTCCATTCTGCGAAACCCTCAGCCACTTTACGAAGTTACAAAGGCCTCTGAACGTTTGGGGAATTGCAAATGACTTATAGTTAAAACCGAAAATTAAATAAAGAAAAACGACTTCAAAAAATTATATAATTTATTTTGTAGCCACTCTGTTTTTAACAAATAGTTAATTAATTAATTATTTATAAATGATGATAAAATACAGTGAGAAAATCCCATGAATGTCGACAGACGGACTGGATTCGTCCATTCAACTGCGTGAATGGAGGAATTTATAAAAGCTGCTTGAAATAGATTCTCCTCATTCCTTCCTCGTGTTCTTATAAGATTCTCGTAGCTTTGTTGGAGACTCTGAATGGAATTCAAAGCGACATGCGTTTGTATTTGTAGCCATAAACGCGTCTCTGTGTGTTTATTATGAAGTGGGTTGCAGGAGGAGGATTTTACCGTTTCTTTCATTAATTATTTAGCTAAGAACGTCGCTTTCGAACTGCTTCGTGTAGTACAACAAGCGTCGAGTCCCCTTTGTCCTCATTTGAAGTGTGTGGACAAAACTTCAGTTTAGTTGCCGTGCAAGTGGAGTTTATTAGCCAAGTTGGGCCGATATTTTGGCCGTCGTTTTGATTTGATTGCGGTCTGCGGTTTGCCGGTGGAGTTAAAGCAACCTCTGATGGCTGCGAAGGACATTAAGTGGTCTAAGGACACTCGACGTCGACTCATATGCAATGGCAATGAAGTACTTGAACGCTTCAGTTGTCGACATCGTAATGAAAACTGAGGCATAGGCAATAGCAAAAGGCATTAATCACGCTCTATGAGAACTGAAATTAAATATGTAATTTGTTATACTCGATATATGAACATATTTCTGTATTCATTTACATTTTACGATGTTTAATAACCTAATTTCGAGTTTATTTGTGCTCCTTTGCTTAATCAATATTTAAAACATTTCGTTTTGAATCGTTTCTGGTCCGACAACCTCATTTTGCCAACGAAACCTAGTTTCCAGTTGGCTGTGGATATCGCAAGTCCAATAAGAGTTAAGTACGAAAGCTTTTTCGCATCGTGCTCTCCGTCTTTAACTCTCCTGCACGAGCATAATTCTAATAGCGAGCCATGTAGATCAAGTCTCTACTTGATCTGCTTCAGTCGAGTGTTGGTAAATAAACACAAACTCAAGATGCGATGCAGTCGCTTTGGCAGGCATCATCAAGGGTCGCTGCTGAGGAAAGAGCGTGGCTTCATTTACACTGCTGCGGCTCTTTCGCACTCGCACACAGCTACACTCACTCTCCATGAATAAAACGATGTGAATGAATGAATGAATCGCAGGAACACGAAGCGCCATCTTCAAATAGAGTTAATGACAGGGAAATGAACGGAATGTAAAGTCTAGAAATGAAGGGGAAAATTGCAGGAAAATTGACCCAAAAATTGGCTGCAATGTTATTTTTTTTTATGGCTTTTCGATGAAAGTTGAATTTAATTTAAACAAATACATTTGCAATGAGCTGCTAATTATTAAAAATTCATATAAAATAATTGAAATGTGCATCTGAAAGTATTCATAATTGTGGCACAATTTGAGATCTGAAAAATTAAAATGCGGTTGTGGGTCGATAACGCGATTCACGCTGATTCATGTCAAATCCATAAGCAGCGAAATGGAGTTCGTGGTTCGACACACATGCGAACATTTACATTCAGGTGACTTTGTAAATCGTGCTGAGTTCAGTTCCGTGTCGCAGCGGTTAAAGATGTGGTTTTATGCGGTTTATTATTGAGCTGTTGGACCGCAGGAAGCAGAAATCTACTCCTTTATTCATAGGAGGAGGCCTCATCTGGTGCCCAGCTCAACCGATGCCACTTTCAGCGGTCGGCAAAAGTCACATTATCAACTATTTACATTAACACGTTCGCTTCCGATTTCGGGGCACGATAAAGGAAAACCTTTTCGCTTTAGAGCCTTTATAACATGCAACATATGATTGCCGCATGTTTTTCTACATGTGTGGATGTATATATTTAAAACTGTGGTTTAATGGCTACAAAACACATAGAAAAATAGCACAAAATTTCTTACGTACATGAAAACTGCTGCAGCACGTGCATTTTTCCCATCAAGGATTTCCTATTTTCTTCTTTTGTCGGACAATCTTCAATTTAAAGTGAAGAATAAACGACTTTGGCAATGAAGATGTGTCACGTCGCCGAAACCGCTGCGAGCTACAAATTAAACAAATAAAAGTAGAAAGACTTTTGCCAATTCGAGCTCAGATTCGTCGTCGTCGCTGTTGTTGATTGCACTGCGCTGTCAAAGATAAGTCAACACAAATATTTCGCCAAAGATAAATGAACAACAAACACAACGCTATTTGATTATTGCATTAAGGCAAACACACACACACATTTAAGCATTGCAGTCGGCATGCAGACTCGCAGAACGACATTCGTAGCGATTAGAAGCTTCGTGTTGGTGCGGCGAACAACGAGCAACGAGCACAGATAACGGCAACGAATACAGAGCGGAAAAGAGATGCGTAGACAGTGGAGAGTTCGTATTTCCTGAAAACATAATTCATTGTGAATATTACAAGCACTGCGCTGTTATGAAAATATGAAAAGTGGAATTCTTGAAGCGCGTTCGTTGAAGAAAAGATATTAATTTAATGTAATAGATTTAATTTATTTATATTTCCCCTGTTTAAAGTTTCCTTGTTAAAAGTTGCCATCAAATTTAATCTAAAGATTATATTTTTTTTTCGCTTTCTTTTTCCTGTAGATGTTTGAGTATGATCTGTTTTTTTGAAACAGCAACCAGTCAAATTTATTCAAAGAGTAGCCTGAACCAAAGCAAGGACGATGCCAACGATAGCAACATTAGCAACAATCAAAATCTAAGACCATCCACAGCAACAGCTTTAGCAATAAACAAGGACATTCACAAGGATTGCAATCAACGGAGTCGTGTTAACAGAGAGAAGTGCGAAACGGCGAACGAAAGGAAGCCGCGAGAAGCTGCAACCGCGAGAAGAAGCAAACTGAAGCTGAAAGAACGTGAGCAGAAGTTGCGACAACATCAGCAGCAGCGGAGCCAAGAATTAACAGCGAAAACAGACGAAAGCGCATTCGAAGGTGAACGTAAAAGAAACGATTCGGGGATTTCCCTGGTTGACTGCTCCTTTCACCGCGCAGAGCGACAGATAACGACTGCCCTAGCGGACAGCCACAACAACCGCAACATTAGCGAGCATCTCCACGCGAACGGCAGCTGTTGGCGCCAAGCATTGCATCCGCGGCAACAACGCAGGAAGCCGAACAATGACACGCCGACCCACAGTCAGGCGGCTGAGCGCACCACATGCCACGTGGCAGCCGCCGCCGCCTGCTGGCCGCCTGCGACCGCCGGCGTCCGCACTCCGTCGCAAATACTGTCACTTGCGGGAAATCATCTAGCAGCGTGTCTGCGGAACATCAGTTCCTGTGTCATGGAGGCCCAACTTGGGCCCTTGCGCAGTACGGCATCGAGCCGAGAAATGATAAAACGAACCAAAAAGCAGCAAACACGAAAATTGTCCCGAGAGCAGCAGCAGCAGCAGCAGAGAGCGGAAACTGTCGTCGCCGAGCCCAGTCACAGCAGCAACGACATCAGCGGCAGCTGCGATCAGAGCTGCAACAGCGAACTGCATAGCAACAAGAGTCAGTACAGCAGCTGCTGCAACACGCTGCGCACTTTGGCCAGCTTCTATGCTGCGTCCAGCGTGATTTTGGCCATTTGCTGCTTGACGAGTACCGCTGCCGCCGCCTACAACCTCAACAGTCCATCAATCGATAAACATCCCATGTAAGTTGGCATCTCTGCTGCTTTGAGTGCAAGACAGTGTTCGTAATTGCTCGCTCTCATTCGGGAGCAGAAGAGCATTTGATTTCGAAAGCACGAGCGAGCAGCAGTCGTTGCTCTAATTGCGTTTTCTTCCGACTCGCGAGGAGCTCATTTTACACTGTAAGCAGCACTCACATACACAAACACAAACACACTCTGCTGCATACATTTGCTTGACGTCATTTTCTAGTGAAGAGAAACTCAACTCCAAAAAAAGAGTAGAGAAACATGATTTTGAGGGAATTGCTTTCGCTTTTTCCCTGCTCTCCACTCGCTAGATTCATTATTAATTAATATATGATCTATAATTATCTGAAATAGAGTCTTTTTTCGTGTTTATTTCTAGTACCAGCATCGATTGGTCGAAGTAAGTTGCACCCGAACACAGAACAATTTGTAAGCAAACCGTTTCGTTGTCGATTTGGGTCACTAACTTTGCTTGTTGCTACTAACAAATAATCGAATTGGCATGACTTTTAACCATCGAAAAGAGGCTGAAATTTATTCAGAAACTCCATTAAATTTCCACGAAAGAGATGAATTAATATTCGCTTCTCTAGTTACTTCGATATAGCCTCAATTTAACGTCCTTTATCCTTCATTATCCTTTCTGTGATGGACTGTAAACCTTAGAAACACTTTAATTGCCATTGATTAATTCAATTAAGAGTTTTTTACTAATCGCAACGTTTTATTACATGTTTTATTATTGATTATTGCATAGATTTTGTGTACCTTTTCTCTTCTTCCTCTTCTTTCTCTTCCTGCGCGCCATTTTTCTTTTTTGTAGATTCGACGAGTCGAGTTCGGATAAAGAAATTCTTGATTTGCTGCTGGAAAAGAAGCGCTACGACAAAAGGTTGCTGCCACCAGTTAACGGTAAGTAAGTCGTACACACACACATACACACATACGTCCATCCTCAGTATGGCTGTGTGTAGCCTCGAATGGAGCTGAAGCAGCTTTGTTTTCTCGAGTGCAAACAAGTGGTAAGCATCCGTTAAGCGGCTTGTTCGATCTCAAGAACGTACATCAACACGCCATCGAAACAAACTGCTGAAAAAACAGACCCTTCAAGCTACTCAAGCCAAGAGTCACTCTACGGAACCCCAACGGATTCCACAAGGAACCGTTTTAAGCTCTCGCTGGAATAAAGAAGAAGCTGAAGGTTGAAAAAGAAAGCAAAAATTGATTCCATATTTTGTTTATAAAGAATTTCAGTTTAGTTCTTCGTTTGAGCAAAATATGCAGCAAAAATCCCGTTTTATTCCGCGTCGCTTTCATCGCTTTTGTACTCTTTCAGATGAAGACTTTTGCTGCGGGTTGTCGTCACCGGATATGGCAAAAGACAAGTCCTCAACGAGATCACACAACCGCGGTTCGTTATTCTCCCGTTTATCTGCTTTCTTCTCTTTTCCATTGTCTTTAAATCGGATTTCTTTTGGCCAGCATTTTATGTTTCTTGAGCACTGTGCGATTTTCCTCTTCTACGTCTTTGTTTTTGTGAATTCTACGACTCTTGTTTGCATTTTCATTTCATTTCGTACTTTTTTTTGTTGTTGTTGATCTTATCCCTCGATTGTGTCTTGTCTTTCGCAGGTACTTTGACAGTTAACGTCAACGTTTTACTGCTTAGCTTAGCATCGCCCGATGAGTCCAGTCTGGTGAGTTCTGCAGCGGAAGCTGTGGCTGCTCTTTTCTCTATTCGGGTTCCACTCTTTTGCAGAAATACGAAGTGGAGTTTCTGCTGAATCAGCAGTGGAACGACCCGCGTCTGCAGTACGGCAACAAATCGGAGTACGAGTACTTGAACGCCCTGCATCACCACGACATCATCTGGACGCCGGACACGTACTTCATCATGCACGGCGACTTCAAGGACCCCATCATCCCCATGCACTTCGCGCTCAGGATCTACCGGAACGGGACCATTACGTACGCAATGAGGTGTGTATTCGGCTGCTGCACACTTAAAATGCAAATTTTATTCGTTCGCCGCGCTCATTACGAATGCAGACGAGACGATTATTGCAACGAAACGCAAAAAACTCTATCGCACGTATATTCGAGAAACATCGTAGATTTTTTATAGCAACAATAAAAATAAATTACTATTACTAACTTTTTCGTAACAAGAAGTAAAAGGAATGCAAATTTCTGACGTCAGTCGAGTGCTGCGATTCGCAAGTTGTTAATTTAATAACAACGTAATGAGCTTCGTGCTTTGACGACCGTGATTAATAATACTTTCGGCGCCTCTAGCTGCAATGCTTTCATCCGCATTCGTGTGCGACTCGTACTTTTTTTAGGGAAAACGGCGTCCATCAAGTTCATTCATTTGCGTAATTGTAGCACACCAAAGCTAAACAAAAGCACTTCTCGTTTATTCTCACTCGCTTTATAGCGTCGGCTGTCGAGTGTTCATAAGCACAGCGACGTTACTCTTGTTCGTGCTATTCATGTGTTTGTAATACATGCAGAGCGTAAAAAGTTCAGAGAATGAAGATTCATTCGTCTCATACGAGGAATATAAAAGCGAGTATCGTAACGAAGCCAAGAAGAGTTGCCAGCTGCTTCATTTCGGATTCGAAATTCCTAAAAGAATGAGTTTTCAAAAATTAATCTCTTTTATAATTTTGCTATATTATTTTAACAATTAATTATTTGTTATTTTCAGTGGAAAAAGAAAAATTGTTATTGCAATTTATAAAAACTTTATAATTCACAGGCGTCACTTGATTCTTTCATGCCAAGGAAGTCTACATATTTTTCCATTCGACGACCCGAAATGTTCATTCTCTATGGAAAGTAGTGAGTATAATCTGATGATTCAAGCTTTTTTATTTTTATTTAAATACAGCATTGAATATATCCAATACTCAAATGACATTTGTAGAAAATCCACCGAAATTAAAGTATTTAAATATTATATTTGTTTATAACTTGTTGTTTTGGTTTCTCTTTTTTTTTTGTTTTTGTGTGTGTGCGGCTCGCGTCGTTTATTCCACAATTCAGTTTCGTACGAGGAGCCGCAAATAAAATACGTGTGGAAGAACGACGAGGACACGCTGCGCAAAAGTCCCTCGCTGACCACTTTGAATGCGTATCTAATTAAAAACCAAACGACGCCCTGCGACCAGAACAGTTGGAGAGGTGAGTCCGATGGATCTCTTTGCACCCTTCCCCCAACTCCGTCCCCTTCGTTTGCGTTGCCACCTTTAACTGTTTGTTGTTGGTATTATTTTGGATGTTCATTTCCGTTACAATTCAGTTACAATTTAACTTAATTCGATTCTTCGAGTTAAATCGAAGTTGTGGAAATTATATATTCGATGATTTGGAATATTCTCCATGTCTAATTATGTTTTCACTGATTGCAGAATTTATCCTTGGTTTTGTTAATGCTTCATTTCATTTTAATGCCATTTGCTAAACAGTTTTTTTGTTCTTTTGCTCCAGACGACAGCGTAATCTGTATTAAATATATTATATATGCAAATATATTCATGTATGTACATTTAGCTGTCAAATTCCTCAACTCCAACTCCGTTTTATCATTTACATTTGCAGCAATAACCTGAGTTAATTCATAAATTCGAAAAATCCGAAATTACTTAGTTTAATAAACAATAAATAAACGCATTCGATTTGCTATAGATTCGATTTGATTTATTGCATTTAGCAGGGAAAATTGGAGCATATTTTTTCCATAGTTTGTTGCTAACTTTTCCTAAATTCCCTTTACGTTTTTTTGCCTGTTTCCTTCCGTGACTTCCACCAAATCAACTGTGATTCAACGTAATACTCACCGTAGGGAACTACAGCTGTCTTAGAGTCGATTTAATATTTACCAGGGACCGAGCATTCTATTTCACCACCGTTTTTATACCTGGCATAATATTGGTGACTTCATCCTTTATAACATTCTGGCTGGAATGGAACGCGGTTCCTGCTAGATCCATGATAGGTAACAATGAAAGAAAACAAAAGAACGTTTAACAACGGAACTAAAACACACTTCGTAACCCATGAACAATGCATAAAATATCATCGCTCGTCCAAAACCGAATCTCAAACAGTTTTTCTTTGCTAATTTCAACATATTTAATTTAATTTTCTCTTCCAAAAATATGGACTCTTTCTACACATAATCACCAATGCAACTTTTGCAAAGTTAATTTCGACCTTTGAGAAAATACAACCGAAGTACGACCCATTTTAGAGCCATTTTATTTCTCATTGAGTAGTTATTTTGTTATAAATGTAAAACTCCGAATTCTGTTGCGTGCATCAAGATTTATTACATTTATGCAATAAAAACCGAATACTAAAAACCGCTTTTCCACTTATTTTTGCATGAGCATCAACTTTTTAATCCTTTCCGAGTTAATTGAGCTACGGATTTAAATATACAATAGAATGCTGTAAATGAGAATGCTTTGCAACGTAGAAAGGCTTTCGAAATACAGAACTAAGACCGTCGCTTGGACCGAACTGAGCCCGAGCGCAGATAGGATTTTTCTTCTCCCGATAACATTTTGACTTTAGACATCGCTGTTGGTAACGTCCTCACTGTGAGCGTTTGATCTGCAAATTAAAACAATAAAGAACACTAATAATTTGTTAAGCTAACGCAGTCTCGGCATCATGTCTGTTCTGTTTCTGTATGTTGTTGTTGTTATCTCTATCAAGGTAATTACAGTTGCCTGCAAGTCGAGATGACTTTTACGCGGGACCGTGCCTATTACTTTACCACCGTTTTCATTCCCGGCATTATCTTGGTGACCTCATCGTTTATCACATTTTGGCTCGAATGGAATGCAGTACCAGCCAGAGTTATGATCGGTATGTAATCAAAATTTGTTAACAAGCACGACTGAAGGGGTGGTTGGGGGTGTGTTTAAACCAGCATAGAATATATGTCCAACTGAGAAGGAGCTGAGTTGGGACATTGTTGTAGTAAGATGCAATTTTAATAAAAAGAGGCCAACTTATTATGAGAAAAAAAAACAGAAACTGTGATTCTAAGAGAAAATCAGCCATTAACTCAAAGAGAAGAAGACATCCTGCTTCATAGAAGATGATGGCACATTAAAATCGCAGCGTAGAAGTTGTTGATCTGGATAAACTTTGGACTTGTACTTTAGCGATTGCGTAGCTTCCTGAGAAATCCTTCACGAAACCAAGTTTGACAGAGGCAAGGGCGAAGTCGAAGTATAATACTACGTTCAGGCTCCTCACTAATTCCAAATTAAGAACAAACGCATTCATAATTAAATTCCGAATTTCTCCATGCGTGTGATGTGTGATTTTTGGTTAAATGTAACATAATTTTTGTTGCAATCTATATATACACTTTGCTATATTAAATAATTTGCAAAATCAGTTTAGCAATACACGATTTTTATACCCTACACCTTTTCAATGGTTAACGGTCACTTTGTCCGGAAATGTATAACGCATGATACTAGAGGAGACATATAGAAAATATATAGTTAGTATATAGATTACTATTATATTGAGGCATGTCCGTTTGTCCGTCTGTCTGTTGAAATCACGAGCACAAGAGAAATATAAAAATGGGAAGGAAGGCAGATAGGTAACACATTTAGACAATGAGGGCCCATTGTGATGCCATGCGTATCTCTTCCCCTCGACTACGTTAGCCACGAAGTGCAATTGATGTAGCGACTCAGAGCTCTCACTTTAAGTGGATACCTATCGCAGATTTTTATAGAAATAGACTTCCACTCGGCATAGTGCTGGGTAGCTACATAAGAGTTGTGAGACAGTCTCCTTCTTCTCTTCATGTCTACAGCTCCTACAAAAGTGATTTGAGAGAAACCCTAGCCGCCTAGCAGAGCTCTTAACAAGCAGTGACCTGCTATGACGCCTATCATCTGCTGAATGTTAGCCTTACTTAACGTAAGGAGATCTTGCGAGTTCTTGCGGTAATACCGAGGCCATATCTGTATTTTGCTTGGTGCAAGTTGCCTTCTCCTAACACCTACTATTAGCCTGTATTAAGGGGTCTGTTGTCAATAAATATTTGCTGATAGCGTATGGCATTCCTGCAACTGAGTTTTCCTAAATGTTAACTAATTTGTGCTGGAACGCTGGAATGTGTCACTGAAATCAGTACAGTACAGTAGAGATGAGTAACAGCTAGCTACCACCATGAAAATGGTGAAAGTAGATTCCAGGGATCGTATAGCAGCCTGGCTATAGCTATAAATACAGTCATACAGATAGGATGACTTATTATCCTTGACAGTACCTTCCAGATGGCCATCACTTTCGCCTGGAAGACGCTGGAATGGTCGAGAACCGAAACTTTCCCACCATTCAAAAAGTTTTACAGAAATACTAGGCCGAACTCTGCCACTTATCTTCGAAGCATCAGTATACACTTGCATAACTTCATTGCCTGACAGACTTTTATTCTCCCAGACTCCTTTCGCTGGTATGTGCGTTGGAAATTTGTAAGCTGGAAATATGGTTAAGATAATGTAGTCAAGTTTTTGAAAGTAGGATGAGAGTCCTTTCAAGATGAGTTCCCTTCCTAAGAGTTCCCCACTAAATGTGCACACACCTGTTTACTGGACACACCTTCTTGCTCCAGAGTTCTTAGTAGTCCGCCAAAACCAAATTCCACAGCAGAGGAGATAGAACTCCTTCCTGAGCGGTTCTTGCCCACACCATTCTTTTCACCTAAACGCAAATTGGACCTCAATAGCCCTTTGTTTAAGAAGCGGACTGATGAAGCACAAAAGAGACTCCTCAACTTGCAGGTTTCTTAAAGCATCCAGGATTGCATTCGCCTTCACATTATTGAATGGGCCCTCATTTTTTCTATAATACCAACTGCAAAGTCGTTTCTACACAGGTACCCTTTACGTACGCATGTGGAGCCAGCGATAACAGCAACAAAGAGTGATTCATTATGTGCAAGTCAATAATCCTCCACAGAATATTTATTAAAAATGAGGATAACGTGATAGGGCGTAGATCTTTTATAAATTTTTTTCAAGCTTTTATGTATAGCGTATATAACATTCCGCCATGCCGAGCATAGTGTTCATTCTGGATTAAAAGACCTACTATATACCAAATATCTATATAGTACATTAATAAACGCATCTATATTTTGGTTGTAATATGAACTTAAGTGCTGCCAGATCCAACTTATAAATAAAAGCAAGTTACTTATACAATATTATTCAAAAAAATTAATTTATTATGTATGCAGAGTGAATGAATGTTGCTTTTAATTTGCATAAAATGTTCACTGAATTCGCTTTTTTGGAATATGCTTTCGAAAGTTAACGATGGAATTAGCACAACGAATTTACGACTTAAATGCGAATTAAAATTGGAGCCTGATAGTAGTATAAAGGACTCTACAGTGTTGGCCATCAACTTTCCCGAATAGCTATTCAGCCAAGGGCCAACCTGGTTCAATGCATTTGAAATTCTAACAGCGACAACGTCGAACGAAATGCTTCAAAATCGTTCGTTCCGCTTAGACGAATTTTGTTCACATTTTAATTGAAACAAATATGTTAAAGAAAATGTGTTAAATATAAATAAATGATAAACTATGCAGTAGATTTAATGAACTATTATTTAATAACGTTTATTAGTAGTTTAGCATGAATTTTATTATTGCTGTCACTTACCTTTATTCTCTATTATATTCTCCATCCGCTGTCCACAGTTTTGCACGCTTTTATCCATTGAATTCATACAGAAGTATTAAATATTATTATTAAACACGCATCTGCTGGAAATATTCACCACTGAGCAACAAACAGAAGACTATGAATATTAAAAGTCACATCATCCAGAGTCGTATATTTATAAAAAAATTGAAAACGTTGGCCTCACTCTCGCCTTTCGTACAAACAGCGAAAGCTTACTGCATGTTGAGATCCTTTTTTTTTTTTTTTAGTACATTTCGTTCACATAATTGACTGAATGGAGTTTTCACTGATACTTTCCGTAGCTGGTTTCACTTGTTGCACCCAACGAACACATCCTCTACACATTTCATTCATTTCTTTTGCTCTGAATTCACATAAAATCAGCTTCAAAGCGTTTGAAAAGAGAATTTTAATTAAGCATATCATTGATAATTCATTCAATACCGAATTCTAAACGAGGACTTCACTTAATTCGTTTGTTTAAACATATTTTTTAATGAATTGAAAAAAAGAAGTGAAAAATTGAATTAAGAAAAATCTAATTTGTATTCCGTCAACATTTTCACATGAAAATACATTCTTCGGAAATGATTTTTCCTTGGACATGAATGACATTCACACACAGAACACACACTTGTTTTTTGATATCGTTCCATCGAATGGATTTCGAAAACTAATGCTTCCGTTCTTCTGCTTATCCAATGTCCGCGACTGCATCTGCAACCGTCGCACGCAGGAGTGACCACGATGCTGAATTTCTTCACCACGTCTAACGGTTTCCGCAGCACGCTGCCGGTCGTGTCCAACCTCACGGCGATGAACGTTTGGGACGGCGTCTGCATGTGCTTCATATACGCCTCGCTGCTGGAGTTCGTATGCGTCAACTACGTCGGCCGCAAGCGTCCGCTGCACAACGTCGTCTACCGTCCCGGCGAGAATCCAGTCACGCAGGTAAGTTGACGTACAAAGTCTAAGTCCTGGCTAGTTCTAAGTTAAAGTTTCGATTTTCGACAACGACCGTCGAAACGTTGAATCGCCGAGCCCGAGGGGCGAGTCTAGAAGAACAGAGATAATACAGAAAGAACCTCATGTAAAAATGCTCCAGCAGAAATCATTCTCGCCGACAGCAACAGCAACATTAATTATCTATGTACTCGTCTATATCTTTCCTGTCAATATCTTTCTCGATACGTCAATCTGCATCAATCAGTATTTCAATAATTCTGCCACTCACTTGAATCCTTCAACTTCATGTGTTTCTATTTGTTTCCAAATTAATCATTAGTGTTTCATTAATATTTTGTTTAGTTTCGTTCCGTGTGACCTCCCCGCTGTCCTATGTTTCGAAATATTATATATACATAGAGAATGTTTGTGTATATCTCATGTAATGCTAGTCCTGATATCTCGATGTGTGTGCATCACTGAAAATACAAAAACAACAATAAATTACTTAACGATGAATGTGTTTTCGTTTAAATATCTTTTCTTTTTTTTTGGATTTTGTCATTTGGTTTGTTTGTTTCTTAATTCCCTTAAACTTTGCATAAGTTTTTGTTATAATCTAGCCACTGTTATTTCGTTAGTATATCTTTTTTTCGGAGTGAATATCGTTGTAATAATAGAAAAAATATTCCGATCTTCTTATCACATCGGATTCGTGATTAAAAAACAGCATTCGATGCCGCACTTCAAATCTCCCGCCCGTAGAAGTGGCTTTGAAGTAGATTAACTCACGTGCAAATCAAAAGCAATTTTCTAATTCATTTACGTTTTGTATTACAAGCTCAACACTTCTCTTTGTTGCTTTTGCTTGTCCATGAATACAAAAGAATCCAATTTCAACGTATTTCCGGCTGCTTTTCTGTCAAGCAACATTCAAGCCATAAAAACGCAAAAAGTACTGCATCGAGTGCTGCCAAACAACACATCAATCAGCAAGAAATACGATCGCAGCAGACACACGAAACTTTGTCAGAACTTGGCATCATTGTTTTGGTAGCATTGTTGCTATGCGTGCGAAAGTTAAATTGAGACGTTATTAAAGTAAAAAGCTTGTAATTTTTTCGCCGTATTTCAAACGGAAATATTTCGCTGCATTCAGAAAAACTGCGTTTGCTTCTTGGGCAAGAGTTTTGGGAGCTGTAAGCAATTAATTCGAATGTTATTTAAAGGTTTTTTCTTCTCCTTCTTTGAATTTGTTGCCATCATAATTTTGTTAACTTTCACATTAATTAAGTTGGTTCGATTTTTTCATCATTTAACATAGATTAAGAACATAAGATTTAGATTTTACTATATAATGCTTTAAGGAGTTATTAAGCATGCATTACTGAATGCACAGTTAAATGCATAATTTACTAAATATTTGGTGTTTTCGAAATTAGTAAAAGCAGTTGGAAAAACCTTTTTCCAATTACAGATATTGACATGTCCTTGATTCGTATGTACATTCACTTAAACAGGATACAACTGATAGATTTTAGCTTATACGTAAAACAATCCTTGAACAGTTTTCCTTTTTCTTTTCTATATATAATATATCGTATAATGCAATTTTTTCTCTAAACACCCAATTAAATCAGAGCCAAAAAACAAAAATTCCCACTTCACATCACAACTTAAAGTGTGTTTTAGTATCAACATTATTTTGTGTACATTTTCCAGCGTCTTCCAGCGGTTCTAAGCAGGATTGGAGTAATTCTTGCAAGTCCTTTGGTAAGCAATTTTCTCATCTCTCGCAGCAAAAAAAAACAACAACAAAAGCAACAGCAAAAGTAGCAGGTGTACGATCAAAGAAATCATCTCATTGGAGAAATTAGAATCAGATGCAGCTTTCAATTTCCAATTTGAATGTTGAGGATAAAAGTGTTACTAATTTGGATTCTTCGAAAAAAGCTTGAAAATTTTTCTCTCTTCTTCAAAAACAAAATGCTAACAAATCCACCACAAGAATTGACTACAAAACCAATTGGACAACTTTTGTTATCATATTTTGTTGTTGTTTTTGTTGTTTTGCCCTCAGGCAGACTAAAGTAAAGCGCAAACTTCCTGAACTCTTCCAAATGCATGACGTCACATTTAACTTTCTGTGCTTTCTTCTCTTGTATTGTAGTTTTTATTCCATAAACACACACACACATATTATTTGCAATAGATGCAATGCTTTTTGTATGCTTTCTGTGTTGTGTTCGTTATTTATTTGTTGTAATCTCACCACTCGAAATCTTTGTAGAAGAAACTTTTTCCTTTGCACTCTCCATGCGATTTAATTAACCTACTCTAAGAAAACCCAACAAAAACACACTTTAAGGTCACAAATCTAATTGGGAAAAATTTGATGTTATACAATAAAATATCGATTATCGAAAAGTTGGAGCAAATCTCCGCGTCCTTCAACATATACAGGGTGCGGTGCGTTAAAAATACATAAATGCAACCCAAAAAATAGAATGTAAATTTAATTAGCTTCTTCATTTTTATTGTTTTCCGTTCGTGTGTATTAAAAGAGGGGAAAAAAAGGTTTTTTTGTTATGTTTTATTAAGTTATTTAAAGGCTAACATAAGATTAACGTAAGTTTAATAATACTGAAATCCAGGATTGCACTTTTGCATGACTACACTGAAAGAAATAATCATAACAATTGTGAACTAACAAAAAGTGGTGAAGGTGAATCGAAAGTTCGAAATGAGAATTGATGTCGTTGAGCATGATTTAAAGAGTAGCCTAACACGAAGTTAACAAAAGATTAATGCTCGACGCATTGCACATCCTTCCTCCATCAGCAGTTACTTCATTCACATCAGAATAAACACTCATCGACTCCTTTTAATGACCCCGAAATATACTCAGTGCTTTCTCCATGTCGATGTAGAGCCATAAAGTACAATTCTAGTAAACATACAAAACGTAGGAAATAATTGAACGAGAATTTCATGCTGCTTTGTCGTCCGAAAAGGCAGCGACATCGGGCAGCCCGCTCGGCCACTCCACGCCGACTGCAGCGACGTTCGGGGAGCAGCAACACGGCAGCATCATCGGCTCGGCGGTCCAACATCTGCGGGCTCGTTCCATCAAGAACAAGAGAAGTCGTCCGCCTGAATCGCAATACATGGAATCGCCGTCAACAGCCGAATCCCAGCATCGACGCCCGACCGCAGTCGCTCAAGACGACTTGCACAATGAGTTGCCCAGTGGGCCGCACATGCGACAGTCGCGCTCGATGTCGACGAATACGCCGCCGTTTGTTCTGCGGCCTCAAAATGGCGACATGAGCGCGGCGACAGTGGAACGTAAACTGGCTGACATCGACTGCACCGAGCGCCAAATACCAATTAAACCACCGCGCAAGAAAACATCACGATCCACTTCGCCGGCGGTCGTGTTTTACGAAGAAATACCCGGCGACCAACGAGCGAACGGCGCTTCTTCACATCGTTGTGAAAATACAGTAAGTGTTCGATTGCACGAGTGTGGTTCCAATTGCTTAAGCAGACCAAACCAATTGGTTTATTACTAACACTAACGAGTCTCTTGTACTAATGCAAGTCGAATGCCAACTGCACAAAGGTAAGATTATTTCCCAATAAGAATCCTGCTGTTACTAATAAATCGCTTTGCTGAACGATGGAAAAGCAATGAGCAAATGGTTTTTATAGTCATGATTTTTAAAAGCACACAACTAAATAATAAAAGGAAAGTACACTGAATAGGAATAAAGAAAACATTAACACAAAAAGAAAATGTGATGCAGTGAAAAGGGAATTATTCTTGCTTGCAATCAGTCGAAGCGATAAGAAAACTAATAAAAGTTCCACCGCGATGATACTCGTCTCGTAAATTGACACGTCTTTACAATTATTACCTCCTCTGCGCCCCTAAATATTACCTCATCCAATTCTTGGTCCATTTTTCGGTAAGGATTCCGTCCAATGGCAACAATCCTTTTCCGAATGAGTTGCAATTACGCCCCAAGAAGAATGTCACGCGTTGTTGTGTCTCTGCTCGGGGCAACACGTCGTTATCCATCGCTAGCAACAGCTTCAGCACAAAAGGTGTGAAGTGCCACTGCGGCGCCATTCTGATGCAGGTCGAGTGGCAGTCGCCTCCTCAGCGCCATCAACGTGCAAACTGAGTTGCCAAAGCGGCTAACGAGCAGCTTAAGCATGCAGCGAGCAACGCGCTCAGCTTCCTGCGGCGCTAAAATGTAACCAACGCGGCCGACCTCCTTCCGTTTAACCACTCAACAGCGGTGAAGCGGCCAGCACGAAGCAGCAGTGGGAAGCTTCACACTTGGGCGTGTGTGGAGTCAGTGGAATGATTAATGTGAAGCGCAGAGAGCGCCGTCCCAGAAGTGATGAAAGTGAAAAGCATGGACACGAGAAGCGTGGATAAAATGTGTAGAGAGCAAATAGATGAAAGTCTGCGTCACTTCCGATCTTTGACACAGGACGCAAGACTAAAATGATCTCATTTTGGAAATAAATACCAGTCATTAATTTTAAAAAAAGATTTAAGCGAATGAATTAAAAAGTTTTTATTAAAAATATTCATAATATTAATAATAAAGTGGAAAATATTTATTTATTATTAATATTTTTTTCGTTTATTATTTTAGTTTTCATTTTATTGATAATATTACAACATTGAATATTTGTAATATTAAAAAATTGTGAACAGCAGCAAATAAAAATAAAAAAAAAATTTAAATAAAATTTAAATTTAAATTAAAATTACATTAAAATTAAATTAAAATTAAATTAAAATTACATTAAAATTAAACTATAATTAACTTAAAAGTAAATAAAGTAAAATTTTATAATGTGTTGATTTTATATTCAGGATTTCACAAACGCATGTTTCTAATGGGAAAATCAAGGTTCACTTAAAGTTAACACAACGTAAGAATCTAATAAGAAACTCGATAGAATGGCTTCCAATTCAAATTTGAATTGAAGTGCTTATTGCAATTGCAGCTACAAACTAATTCACTGTTTATCCACATACACACACACAAACACGAAATATGTAAATACACTTTTAAATATCTATGCAAACACATTGAATATGATTTCCAATTTTATGCAAGCTTCTATGCTAAGATCAACGTTTAATTTTAATTTTATTTTCCGTTTTTATTTCGCATTAAATGTCAGCTGCCTGCGTCAAATTCAACAACCTCTCGTAGTTTGTGATCAGCATTTGTTGGACAATTTCCATTGTACTTTAACTCATGACATTGCTAACATTTCATTCATTCCACAAAAAACAAACCTTCAGAGAACAACGCTTCTAGAAAGTTTCTTTCTTAGTTAATTGAGAGGATGTGCATTTGTCAAGGGAGCTCCAGGGACACGCCTACAAAGTAATCGACACGTTCTCCTGGTCCCTTGATAAGTCGTTAGTTGAAATTCAGCAGAGCTTTGTTGTTACTTTTAACGAAAGTTAGTTCAAAACAAACGTTGATTGTGTATAAGCGCTAACTAGTCATTAACTAACTCCCTGTTAAGTTTCGCAACGAACCCTCAACTAATTTCGGCGCCTTATTATTTCTTTATTGCTGCTGCTGCTGTTGACCTTCGTCGGGACTTCCACAGCCGGTAAGTTTCTCTTTTTATCTCCTTTGAACGCAATTTAATTTCTGTTTTCCACTCATTTACGTAGTTAGTTAATTTACTTTGTTTTTGTACGTCTTTCAAACGATTACGAGGATGTTTCTTGTGTAGTTATTTTTGTTTATATTGAAAAATTGTGACGTCAGCTGAAGAAGCGTTTCTGCAAATCATGTGTTTTTCAGGGTGAGAAGCGCCGAGAGGGCGGCGGCCCAAATGAGATAGTCGCCTGCACCAGCTGCGGCGGCGGCAACAGTCCCTGCACCCACTCGGCCAACAACGGCTGCGCGACAGAGGTAATTCCAACGTCAAATAAAAAACCTACACGACTCGATTAAAGCAACGAAAACAAATAAAATATAAAAATTATAAATGATGAATTTTAAGGGATCTTTAGCGATTCGAAGCTAATTTAATTCTTTTTGCAGACGTGTTTCGTGCAGGTGCGTAAAAAGGAGCCTCCACATCCGATACGAGTTGCGAAAACGATCGACGTCATCGCCAGAATCACATTTCCAACCGCGTACTCGATTTTCTTAATTTTCTTTTTCGTCCACTACAAAGGATTTTCATAGAAGCAGCGCAAATGAACAACAAGAAGACAACAAAGAAAAAGAAAAACAAAGGAAAAAGAAAACACACTCAGCAGCAACAAAAGAGCAACAAGAAGCATAACTGTAGATTTATGAATTCAATTAATTCTAGTCACGTAACTTAATTTTTCATTAAGTAAATTAAACTAAAAATAGCTAATTATACAAACTAAAAAAAAGAGATATACATACATGAATATATATATATACACATATATAAATTAAATATTTACCTGTTATCGCTTTTCAAACGTTTTTTAAAGAAAAACTTTCGTTAAACACTTTTTGATTAGTCTTTAAGCTACAAATTTTTTATTAAAATGCGTTGAATTTTATTGTATTAAGGAAAGAATAAAACGTAATTGTAAAACAAAGAAAAATTATAGAAGAAATGTAATAAGACGAAAAGAGAAACTTCATGAAAGAGAAAATTCGCAGAATAATTTAATATTAATTTAAAATAGTTTATAAATATGTGATCACAGAACAAACATGATTAGATACTCGACTAGATCTGGACCTGACCTTAGTTAACAATAATCCGCGAATACGATTTAATTATAGACCATTAATAAACATTCTGCGGTTCGTGTACAGTGCACTCGCGATAACGCCAACAATGAATGACTTCTTTCTTCTCGCATCGGTTTATTTGCTAAAAGCCGAAGCAAGTTGAAAAAATAAGGAAATTTCATTAATAATTGATGAAAGATTAAATTGATGAATTAATACTTTAGTTAGTTATTAAAAAAGTGTTCATTATTGTGTTCCTTTTCATAATCATCGTCACCGAAAATGAATTCGGCTTTTCATAATATTCATGAATTACATTATAATATAAATGTAATATTTAATAAATACTTATTTTGTTAATTAATTTATTTAATATTGAATTTTCACCTTTAAAGAACATTCATGAAGTTATTTATAATATAATTTATTTTATTATATTTTTTATATAGTATTTAATTAATGATTAATTTGATAATTAAATTATTTAATATTGAATTTGCATATAACATAAATATTATAATCAATTAATAATTAATTTAACAATTTATTTAATATTCATTGATTTCCCCACACGATGTTAACTCAGTTCATTTCACGTTATCGCGAGTTCACTGTTTGCCTCTTTGACTTCTGCAGGTTTTTCCCCCTTTTTGTAATTTATATTTTCAACGTTCGAACGAGACAGATAGTGGTAGAAAAGAGAGAGAGAGAGAGAGAGAGAGAGAGAGAGAGAGAGAGAGAGAGAGAGAGAGAGAGAGAGAGATAAAGTGATCGAATAGCAGCCTCGAAAAAGCAAAGAAATGCTTTCGTGATTTTGCTCCACAAAATTTAATTTAATTTCATTTTAAAGCTTTCGGCCTTTGTTCCTCAGCAATAATTGCAGATGCTTAAAAAATCTATTAGCTAGCCTTTTTTTTAGTAAATCGTAGTTATTGAAATTTTGAAATAGATTCTCCGCGTCGTTAAAGCATAATAAGAAATCGTTGATCGGCGACGATTTCGTACGCAAATCGAAAAGTCCTTGGAATAGGTTTTTAATAATATTTGAAAAACTAAACAATTGACTGCCTTCACAAACAAAAGCAAAACGAAACAAATAGCTATAGAAGAAAGCGCTCAACACTAAAATATAGTCGACTACTTAGGAAATATTTATGATTAAAATTCATTGTACCAATTGCAAAGACAGCTTTATTCATCACCGTTAATATTCATAGAGTTCATAGATGATTACACAATATTTACGCGTACGCAATTCAAAAGAAAACCAATCAAATACATTGCAAATAAATCGTTTTCTCCATCACTCGATTCTTGGAAGAGAGACGAAAGCATCGAAGATCGAAATTTACTAACTGACGATTATTATTAACCGTTTCGTGCAAGCTTCGACTGAAAACATGCAGAGATAATTTAGAGCATTACATTTTATATTTAATATTTACGAATAATAGACAAAGCGCAAATAAATATTAACAAATTAACAGCTAAAAATGCGGCACAAAACAAATCGCTTATTTTATTTATAGACAGAAAATTAATAATAAAGAATAATAATAAAACTACAAAATACATATCACTGCTGAAATATATGAGTTGAGCCTCATTTTTACTATGAAACATAATTCTAAAAAAATCACTACATTTAAAATAGAAATTCTAATTGTCCAGCAAAAAATGGCGACGAAAGCAACGATTTGCACACAATTGTAATTATGCCAAAAAAAGAAACTTAAAATATCCTTTTTTATTTTGTTTCAGTTGCCATTGGAGAGGAAAAAACTTGAAAAAACAGTGTAGAATTATTGTCTCATATTACTTTATACACAAAAATGTATTCTAACTACCAAATTTGTAATTATAATTGATTAATTTAATGATTATAAAAGGAGCGAATAGTTTACAATAGTAGTGAAAAAGCGTAGTAAATCGAATAGGTATACACCAACAGCCATTTCTATTCGTTGTTCGCACCGAGCTCGTTATGAAGAGACACATAAAGAGATTTCATGAGATTCTGCTTGTTGTTGCGTTCTCCATTGTGAATGATCGCAATGAAGAGCATTTAATCGTTAGTTAATGCGACATTTTCACACAGCTGATTCCATTGTTAACACTTGAAAAGATATTTAACAGAATTGTTACTCGTTATTTATGCATTAATAATTACTCAAACTGAGGAATTACTGAAGAACTAATCACTGAGCTTGATGTGAATGCGGATTTGCTATCGTTAAATATTGAGTAAAATAATTAAACTGTTTAAAAAAATCAGTGTTAAAATGCTCATAAATCATTATTTATTTTTACCTTACAAGGTTTTGCTTACAGAGAATAAGATTATAATGAACTTGATTCGAATGTGACTTCATTGTCTGTAATTTTGTTTGCTTTTTTCATGAGAATTATTTTGCATATTCGATTCACGTGATATTCTAGAAATTGGACAATCGAGTTGCATCGATCTTCACCAACAGCCATACAAATAAACATTTAATATAAAATCGAATGCAACTATTAATAAAATCTAATTGAAAAAGTTAAGTTTAAAATATTAAAAGCTTTTTTGCACCGTGATATGTGAGATCTGCAACTGATGACCGAGTAAAAATATGCATGTACATTTATATATAAACAGCAATAATTCATAACAAATAATATATATTTTTAATAAGAAAAAAATCGCACACACACAACATTATTTAAATCATACATATATTTTTGATTGCTAAACACAGCAATATTTCGCTTTAAAAGCACTGCTTCAATAAATTTAAATGCAATTCAGTCCACTCTGTCCAGGGACACCGTTATTTACAGTCCGTCTATTGGCCACTTTACCACATAAATAGCAAATACATACTTATAACTTACATACTAAGCTTCACTGAACTTTCTTTTCTTTCAATGCGATTAAATTAGCAATGCATTCATTTAGGCTGAACGCAATTCTTTCCAAGTGTCTGCTTTCTTATAAGAAATATAATATTAAGTGTCGGGTTTCTTATAAGAAATATAAGTCTTTTGTACCTCTAAAGATTAAGCAAATAACTGTACATTTGTACACAATAATTAAGTGCAACCAAATGCAATTGACGCAATGAAAATTAATGTGAAAAATAATTGTAAAAAATTTCAGTTTGAAAATATTTAATGTATTTTTTTGTTAGTATGTATTTTACTTACGGTGTACATATTTCAAAAGAAATTCATAAATTTGCTAAGGTTAAAATAACACAAATCCATTTTCCAGTCACTAAAATATAAAATCAAATCAATTGATATGAAATCAATTTAAATATTTAGCAAATACTGTTGGCAAATGTGTAATTGAAGGAATACAAGGAGTAGAATAGAAATAAAAATTGATATTTTAATCGAAGAGAAATTAAAGGAAACACTGTTCACAAGAAACTCATCACGCCAAAAATGAATCGTATGTTTTTCCTTTGTTAAGAAACGAATAAAATAATTCTAAATGTAGGAAATACTCGGCTTTATATCGTGTATGTTATGTAAAAATTGTGTATAAATGTTCTTTTTTTCTAAGATTTTTAAATGAATATATCCAAAAGCAAGTCCGAGAAAGCCAAATTATTCAAGAATAAATTCAGCAAAACGAAAAAACAGACTTTATAACAAGATTTCCAAAAGTTTTTAAGAATATTCAGTGAAACTTTTCTTATGTACAGTCGTAAATAAACAATCGAATTGTCTTTTGGTTATTCTGAAGATTTTCTAGTTTAAGGTTCCATGAAATGTCGTTCTTCGACGATTTTCACCATGGAAAACTTGTTTCTGGAGATCTTTTTTGCTTTAATATATTTATATAACATTCTGAGAAAAAAGTCTTTATGAATTGTAAGCTTTAAACATGGATTAAACACGTCTCTACGTAAATTAAATGATATAATCACAAAAACTCTGACAAATTCATTTCCAAAACCAAACTATTCAATATTCCTTTTATATTTTTTAGTTATGATAAATATTTTTTAAATTTCCTACATGTTTAACAAAGAACTATTTTTTTATGCATTTCTTTGTCTCAGTTTTCCAGTTGCTTCCTTTTATGAATTACGTTTAATAAAAAAGGAAAAGGATTCATTTCTTCTTTCTTAATCTTTCTTTTTTCTGATTATAAATATATTAAATTAGTATTTTTATTCTGAATGACGCAAAACTTCTCTGAGATTTGACAGAAAATGACTACGGAACAAATTAAATACATCGATTAAGAAAAGAATAACTTTAGAAGAAGCTTCTCTGCTTAAGAAAACCTGCTTAAATATATTAAGGAACCTTAATTTACACACACATCGAGAGAACTTATTTATTGTCCGATGTACATACGTCATTGGATATTTATGTAAATGTGCCTACAAAAATGTCGATATTTCGAAATTCATTAAAATTAATAACACTTTTTTAAAATATGTTAAAACGAAAGCAAAGATTTATTTATATATTTAATTTATGGTCCAAGTTTCAAAGGGAAATTTCATATTTTTCAGAAATGAACTTTGTTTAGTTATAAGTAAATGTTTCTTTATATACATAAATATAAAAGTTTTAATAGAAAGATTTATATAATAATATAATAAAATAAATAACTTCTTTATATTCAAGTAGATGTAAAAGAATTATATTATTTAAATAACAAAATAAAGCTGTTCTATCTCATCTATTTACATTTGTAAACAATATTTTAATTTTGAAATTAACATGAACTAATTTTCTTTTCTCCCTTTTTATTTTCTTTTTCTTTTCTTATTAAGATTTAAATATTTATGGACTATTTTCAATTTATTAACTATACACACACACACACGCACACATCTCCGTATATGTACATGTGTGGTTCTATGCACATGTATGAATTTATTTTTACTGTAGTAAATTTTCAAATAAATTTTGCATAAAATACAATGAAATCAAATCTATTTTTAAGGACATTTTTTGTTATATAAAAGAACGAATATTCTAATTCGCTGAAGAAATAAATGAAACAAGCAGAGATTAAATATTAATAATAAGCAATTTTTAAAACATGTAAATACACTCACAACCCACGAAAATGCTTTGCAAATAAATCGTTTTAAAATTAAATCGACTTTCATTGAGGTAATCAAGGTTGGTGAAGCCTAATTTAGTGCTTAACAGTGTTAACAGTACAAAATATAGTAAATAAATAAATATTAATAACACAATAAACAAGAAAAACCTACACTCAAAACCAGACAAAGTGATATATTCGGCCTGGACGAATCTTAAGACCAATAAAAAGCAACAGATTTAAAAAATTTTAACTCAAGAAAATAATTTGATTTATTTAGATTTTAATTAATTGAAATTTTTTTATTCGTTCCTCTATTATGACGTTTTTGTGAAAATATGGCGGACCACGCCCATTTTTAGTATACGAACGGACGATGTTAAGATATACACATAAATGACATTTATAGGATTATCATCAATATGAGGACCAATTTTATAGGATAAAAGCATTCTCGGTACAAAAAGTAGGCGTATTCGTTGACCGATTTTACCCATTTTCAATAGGAAACATCCCGACATAAAAAAGAATATATTTTTCTAATTTCATTCCTATATCTTTAACTTTCCTCCCGTCCCCATGATTACAACGGACAGACATGGCTAAATCAACTGAGGTGTCGCTGATCACGAATATATATACTTTTCTACATCCTCCTTGAGCTCTACGCGTTACACATTTCGGGACAAAAAAAAAGATACCGTTAACCCTTTAAAGCCTGTATTATCTGTCGTCAATCAAGCAACATAATTGGGATTTTGAAACAATGGCATTATTTCTGTTTGCATACCATTTAAACAATAGTATTCAGTTCCAAAATAAAAGCATGTTACGGAATATTTTGATATGATTTAATTTTATCAATTATTTTCCCAGCCCAGTCGTGCTTGGAACCTAGGACCTCCGCAAATAGTCGAGCACCCTACATGCATAATTTGATTACATCAAATCCAGACTATTTAGTGCTTGAGCTCAGGTTCCCAATGGGATCGAATTATTGAAATTATAATATATTACCATATTATAAATACAATATTTTCAATTACAGTATTTCTGATAAATCTGATATTCTTCGTAGTATTAAGTACATTTTCAAAAACTAATGAGTTCAAGCAGGAATTATTGCTTCGATAGGAAAAATCTAGTAATTACTGTAATAGTGATAGTGTCATCACCAGGAATATATATTAAATATACAAATTATTATATTTAAATCAGTATTATTTAGTTGCTGAACTAAATTCATAGCGAGATCGAAGTAGTAAAATTATATAAACAGAATAGTACAAATACATTTGGGTTCAAAATAATAAAATTTTTGGAATAATCTATTTAATGACATGATTTTTTCTGAGTGTAGCCATCGATCAGGCTTCTTCAGGACGTCAATAATGGTAATGTTTAAAGTTCCGATCGACGCTTCCAGCAATTCTATAGCAGAAGAATTTCAAAACCTATTTCAGTGATCAGATTAGCGAAGTGGAACTGTGCAAACTGTTCTATAGTCATCAAAGGTTTTTTTTTGTGGTAAGTTAACCCGCCAAAGACTGTTGAGTCCATTTGGATCCAAACTTTTCTTTGGGCGTTCTTTATTTATAAACAGAAAGACCTATAAGCTTCAAATTGGTGGAGAGTTTTCACTAATAACGGATGGAACCACTTCTGCAGTTAATGATTATTCAGAGGAGCTGACTAAAGGATAGAAGAATTGCTATTGACATGCAGGTGAGTGGCTGCAATAAGGAAGCTTTTTCAACCCTGTGATGAAACTGAAGGACCTTCAATGGCGAAGAACTTTACGATGTCAGTGAAGTCGCGTATAGTTCAGGACGCGCGAAAACGCAGAAATACCTACATTCCAATGGAGTTTTTAGTTCTACAAACGGTATAGCAACTGTCCTTTCATTATACTGCATATTTATCATATAATGAAGAGCAATTAAACGGAAACTTGAATGACGCCTGAGAAAACGCTAACAGGTTTCGAATTAAATTTCGTTCGTTGTGCAGGCGTAGATACATATCATCCCCTTCCTTCTCTTCCCCTACCCCATCCTTTCCGTGAATACCTGCTGAACGTCGTCTGCTCTGAACCAGTGACCAGCTGATATGATTTACGAATGCAGCCAACAAGTCAGCTGAAACGAAAACGAACCGAACGGCCAAGGAACAGGTTCAACGCCAGAACTTCCATTAAGAAACTTAAAGGACGGTTAAACAAATTCTTCAGCTACGTTCAATTCGCTTCATTTCCATCGTTGCGGTCAATGATTTTGCACCTGTCTTGACTGGCGGCATACGTTGGCTGTTGGCTGTTGCCCTTTGTCCAAGGCAGCATTTGTTGACGTGTTTAACGACGGTCTTTTGGAGGGAAAACACAAATTGTTGGAGGAGACTGCCTCAGAGTAATCGTTAAATTCTAAAAAAAAGCCAACTACATTTTCAATTGTCGACGATGAATTTGGAAGGGAAATATTTTATATTGCAAAATGAAAGAAAACAAATTATGATTTATATCATTCGCATTGCAAATATTCGATTAAAGCGAAAAAGATTAAAAAAATCCAGCAACTAATTGATTTTTGATGGTTGACAAATTGTGGAGAAATTACTTATTTAAACCTTTTTTTTAAAAAAGTTTATTCGTCATTATGATTTGTCATGTTACCGGGAAATTCAAATTGCAAGAAGGAGCGACGGAGTTCAGAGAAACTCCCATTTAATCAGCGTCCCCCGCGATTCGCATGTTTTTATAACATAACAGAAACAAATACACGCACAGATTGCAGTTAGTTGCATTTGTGTTGCAATTATTCAAATGCGTGTTTTTATTGTGTACACAAACTAAAATATTCACAATTTTCAGAGCTGTGGGCGTCAGAAGGCCTCCCATCGATTTACACAAGTCAAATAAAAGAAGAAATCTTTTGCTCCATTTGAGAAAATGGACAAAAAGGACAAATGACACATGGAGATCAGCGTTTAAGAATTTCCTTCAATGTAAACGTTGTATTAATCCAAGTTTATCATCAATTATTTTCTGTTTCCTTATTGCAATATTTAGAAACTAATTATAGAGCACATTCATCTTTTATAGAAATGTTTAGTGCTTCTTTTCTGCGTAAAACCCGCTGCCAAAGATTGACTGACGGACCGCGTAGCCGTTCACACACCTGCGCCGTATTTTAAAGGTGACCGCAGTCTGATAATCGCACTGCAACAGACCAGAAATGGCACTCAGCGGTTCCTTCAATTAATTCATCCCTTCGCTTTCGGTTGTTGTCGATGTCTTTACAATATGCTTCGCAAATTATGGCGATTATTTCCACTTCTTTTATCCATTTCGTTGTTCTTATATCCACTTCTTTTTATATTTTGTTGCCATCAACTAGTAATCATACATTATAGTGATATAGACAACGCTGAAAAACCATTAAAGAAGCCAAAAACCAGTGACAGATATTCGAGGATCGATACAGTATTGAAAATAACTATTTTTGTGCCCATGTCTAACTTTTTACTTCCCTCTGAGGCAACTGGAATTTACTAAAAAGAATTTAAAGCATTTCCAATGTCGATTTGTAAACGATTATTACCCCAAACTACAGATCACAAACCTTCAATCGAACCTTAAAATACCATCAATAACGAGCTGAAAATGTAAATGAAGTTTTTCGTTTATCATTTTATTGCAACCTCAATATACAAATTGCAATACAATATTCGAATTGGTAAAAGTAACAATTCCGAGGTTTAATGACTTCATTCCTTAACTTTTGCTTGAAGGAAGTCAACGATTGACGGAAACCTCGGAATTCGTTCGTAATAAACATAAAGTCAAAGGAATATTCTAGGAGAAGGATTCGAATTCGTCCAACAACCGCGTCAAGTGGAGAAAAAGCAGTGAAATGCATAAAAAAGCCGCTAGAAACGTAACATACTTTGTGTATATTTTGCTCGAAATTACCAACTCCTAACAACAACAAGTTTTATCCGAAAATCTTATTCGACAAAAACTCATAACTGGCAAAAAGAAAGGAACGATTGCATGCGAGGGAAGTTCGATTTTTGTTGGTAACACGATGTGTGCTGTTGAGTTGCTCGTCTGGCTCTTCTTTCGCTGCTTCCATTCTTCGGGGTTGGCAAACGAGTGGAGCTGCGGCACCCTCGCTGATAACTAAACACACACAAGAGCATTTACGACTTTCTGCGAGTGTGTGTGAGTGTGGTAACTCGAAATTGGTAGCATATTTTGTTAGTAAATGTGGCAGTTGGTTGTACAACGGCGCGGCGTTTCTTGCCAACGATAGCAACAACGTCGGCCGATATCAAGCCGAAGCCGACGACGTTGGCACGATGACGGCAATTCCTGGCATAGCACGTCACTCATGCCACATGCCACGCCACTTGCAAGCACGAGCTGTTTGCTGGCTGATAGTCTGCACTGCTCGAGCCCTCGCAGGCCGTCGCTGCTCTCCGCTCTTCTGGCCACCGCAGCCGCCATGAAAAAACAACAGTCATTCGTTGGCCGAAGGGTTCCGCGACGACGAATGCTTCGATGCGCAACGGTACCGTGCTGTGTTGTTTTCCACTTCTTTCGAGCAGCAAATAAAACTTCAGTTAGTCACTCGTCGTCAAGGATACAAGAACGTTCGTTAGTCCTCGCGCTGCCGTTGCCGTAGTTACCACAAGCCAACACCGAAGCCACATCACCATTTGGAATCCGTGGGCCAGCTCGCTATACCTTAACAACGGGCCTAAAATAGGCTGGCATAAACACATTCGGCACCATCACATAACAAATATTCGCCTGCGATCGCTGTGCGGGGCAAAACTTTGCGAGACAAGGACAGTCCTGGAAGTTGTATTTTGCGGAACAGAAGCGATTTAAAATCAGGTAAAGGCAGCGCCTGGCGTCTACAACAAAGTTTCCGGTTGCTGCAAATAGTCTGAGTCTGGGACCGCCCGCTTCCGTGCCTCGAGTTCGAAGCCAAAGTTCAAATTCAGCGGTTTTCAGTAAAGTGCTAAAGCTCGAAGGAGCGACATGTGCTGTGCCCAGGAATTGCAGTGCCTTTAACCTTGTACTCTGCACAAACATCCCGTCACCAAAAAAGGCCCCAAACGGATTATTTTTAGTTTTAACGAACGGTTTTAGTTGTAATCTTTTCTCGGAAATTCTTGGCACCCTGACTGAACGACGAGTCGAGCCCCAACTGGGCAGAGAAACCCTCGTCTAGGGAAAAGCTAAAGGTAAGTTTTCCTATAAACTTCACCTATGCTTAACTACTCAATGGGCAAAATCTGGTCTGCGTTAGTTCTTGGCACTGGGAGAATTCACAGTGTTACTTCAGAAATCTGTGGTTCTTTGGGTGCCAAACCTTAATGCAGAGATAATCACCATGAATCCCTACACAATTGATCAGAGATAATCACAATATAATCACAATATAGTTTAATTAAAAGCTGCAGTTAATATTAAGAAAAGCATCTTAATTTTAATATTAAAAACTTAATCATAAAAGTTTTTATCACAGGACAGATTTCAGTTATCAGCTTAATTTTACATAAAGTTACACTACGTTTTCCTTCTGATGTGACACTTCACGAAATTAAATGTTGTGTTGTTAATTTCGAGAAGATCTCCTCGGTATTATCTGAATTATATTCCTTTATTACCGAAAAAGTTATCATACTATGGATCACGTTTTAGTTGGATTTTTATTAATACTTTTATAACTAAATTTATTTCACTATGGAAAAATTGCTCAAGAGTTAAATTAAATTATATTATAAATTAATTAAATATATTATAATTAATTATATTTTATATTAAATTTAGTTAAGCTGTTGCTATTATTTTGTTGCCTAAGGGTCACACTTTTGAACAGAAAGAACAAAAAAACCAATGCAAAACCACTAGCTTTTAATTTTTTATTGAGTATATAGCTTCTCAACCGACTTGACACATGATACATTTTTTGCTTATACGAGTTACATTTTCGTTTTTACATTAAAACGATTTTCGTTATTGTAATTTCCATTTTATTTAGAGTTGAGTTCAGATTGTAAAAATGACGAAAGGTTTTACTTCGTTCTGTTGTTTTGCTATTTTAATTTTTAGTTAAAATAGTTTTTGATCGAACGAAATATAAGAAAACTTTACTCCCAGAAAAATTATTTTACCATAAATTCTTATAATTAATGTCTTAAAAGTGATTTTTCTAATTCTTTTAACCTTCCAAATGTAGAATATATTACGTTAGTAAACATTGATAATTTACAGACAGTTTAAAGTTTTTTTTTCAATTTATATTTTGTGTAAATGCATTTCAACGTTACAATTAACATCCTGCATTAATTTGCCTTAACAAAAAAGATGCTTTATGATTGATTATTATTCCTAATAACCGTTATTTCCTCTAGTAATTGCGGCCTAGACTTCACTAGATAAATTAAAACCGACGGACGACAACGATGTAATCCCTCTAATTCTATAAAAAAACACTTTTTGCTTAAAAGATTCTCTAGTGGACGATTTTTAAACTCCTTTTGACAACTAAAAACAACTACTAAATTAAAAAAAATTATTTAAAAATTAAAATATTGATATGAACAATATTTTTTTTAGTCAATAACTTTTTAGACATTTATTAGTTTGAAATAACTAACTAACTCTGAAATTAAATTTATGTTTTGCTGAATAGTGATTGAATTCGCTTTAAACAGAATTTTGTATAGTCCTTTCGACAATTCGTCAAATTACTGCAATTCCGGAAATGCTAAAAGAGTGTCACATTTGAGCTTCGTAGGATCAATTTTTTACTTTCAATAAATCATAAGATCAAATAATATCATGAAGTCACTGATGTAGTTCAACTGTAGATCCAACATTTCCTCCACTAAACCTTTATCTGCCTATATAAATTCATTATTCAGACTTCACTAGTCACTTTATTTTTATATTCAGAATCGAGTTTGTAAAAAACGTGATTAATTCAGTTATTCTACGATACTTTTCAGCGTTTATATTAGACCTCATTTTGAGCAGCCGAATTTCGTTGATCGAAGCTGATTTTTGCCGAAATGGCGCCTCAGCAAAACTCGACGTTGATCGACGATAATCTCGAAACGATTCCGTCATTAATAAATATCTGCGAACGTGATAGTTGCAGCCCCATTTTGCCACCGCCGAGTAATTGTAAAGACAATAAAAATGCCAAAAAATATAATAAAAGTAACCGGAGAGCTGATAATTGTGATGATGTAAAAAGGCGTAAAAATAAACATAATGGAAGCGAAAGCAGTCGCGGCCAAAGATGTCGCTCCGTTTCATTATGCGGCGTCAATAGCACAACGGTGAGTAGAATCTCGATCGCAATCAATAAAAGTGAATAAATTGAGAGATTCGCTAAATTAGATTATGATTATTAAAGGTATTTAACCAATAATTATAAATAAAAAACTATGATGGAAACTTCAAAAATCGTAGAAAAAGATATTTTCAATATAATAACAATAATTGTAAATTTCACATTATGAAATATCATTCACAATAATGATATCGTAAATATGACGATAAATAAACACTAAAAACATTAAAATTCACAATTATTTTGCATATATTTTAAATTAAAAAAAGAATGAATTGAATTTTACATCTCCTTTTGTGTTTTCTTTTCTTTCTTCGTTTGCTAGGAATTCGGCAACATGGAAATTCCGGTTTGGCTGAACGGCGAGCCACGCTACGTTTCTGGGGTGACGAATAAAACGACGTGCAATGACGCAATCAAAGCTTTGATTGACGACGAAATGCGCAGTGGCAATTATACAAGCAGAAAACGTAGCACAGGTGAGTAAAGAATTATCCATTGAATTCTCTATGGACAGAATTATACTATATGCTAAAAACAGTATGTCCCAACATTCATATATTTTATCTATAAGACATACAAAATTTACTTCAACTGCCAGAGTTGCATTGTGTATTTATCTCTTGTCGTCTCTTCTTTTCCTTCTCCGCATGCATTTTACTAAATCTCAATCTACTCACTGCACAAAATGGACCTCTCGGCGGTACTTCCGGCGCGATCCAACCAAAAATTGTGGCGAAATTTCCGTTTGATGTGTGCGTGCGTTTCAATTCGCAAATGAAAAATAAAAATCCTACATATTTTTGTACATGTATGCATACACATGCTACCGTAGATGGTGCAGCATCGCGTGACTACAGCGATTATGTCATAACGGAAAGTTGGCGCGGCATCGAGCGGAGCTACGATGGCAATTTGTCGATTTTGCCCGTGTGGAAGGCTTGGAGTCGTGTGCACAACGAGGTAACTTTTTAGTGCAAAATGTTATTAGGCCCTCCAATAAAGAAAAAACGAACTTTTCATTTGTTTGCGGCTGTGATTTTGTGCCGATTGTTGGTGGTGTTGTTGTTGTTGTTGTTGTTGTTATTTGATTGCTTTTAACCCCATGTTTTTCTCCTGTTGTCGTCAAACACACAAATGCTATTACTACTACACGTACACCAACTATAATTGAACGGAAACAAAGCTCTGCGCCTAAATGCAAAATGGCGCCACACGCAAAAACGAATGTCTGAAATTTAACATATTGAGTGATCCGCGGACGGTGTGAAGAGTGTAGAAAAGCGAAACTAAAATATTCTGGGTTGAAGTTGAATGGTAATTGAACAAACCATCGACTACTCGATAAATATCAGTGAAATCCTTCATAATTACAGTCAACTCGCGATAATTTGAACCTTTTCAAAGGTACTTCAAACAGATGCACAAAACTTTTCTCTCTTTTCATTGACATTCTAAAAAGTGATCACATATTTCTTTAACATAAAATATAATCAATTAAACTTTAATTCAACATCAATTAACATCTCCCAATGCGAACATGTTTGCTGTTTGTTCTTGAAGTTTCTCTCTGATTTACAATTTTAAAATCAATCAATCAACAATTTTAAGTATATTTCAATTATTATGTTAATGTTATCATCATTTATATTTTCGTGTAAAATAGATTCGCTTATCTTTGAAACATCGCAGTCAAATAAAAAATTCCTTGGAAAATATTGAACCTGATCGTGGATTCCGCGCATTTAGAAAGTATTTAATGAAACTTTTGCGCTTTGCTAGGAAAACTAAGACGAAGGACAAAGAAACTGTTGAGCAAATGAAATGCCTGAAGTTGCAACGACAGAATAATGATCCCGACGAGTTTTTCTTTGTTTTGTGGCCCGATAATCGGCAAAGCAAGGCTGTAACTTTAATAGAAGAAATACCCAACATTTTATCTGCCAAAAAGGAATCTTCAAATCAACCGGAAGCGAAATTAATGAATGAAAAGCTTTGTGGAAACTATAAATTATATCGTCTTTCTGAAAATACTACGAAAAAGCACCGCTTATCGTCCAGGTTTAAAGGCAAGCGGACATCCGATCGCAGACGAAGTGCAAGCATCACATCAAGCAGTTGCATCAAGCGACGCAAGGATTTGTCAATCCGAAACTCTTCCATACGCAATCAGCTGGCGCAAACCACTGGAAAAGTGAACCATCTCTTTGACCGCGAATACGCACTCACCAAGCAGCTCAGCAGCAAATGCAAACTGTACAAGTGGCACAATTATTTGTACATGGAGCCAGAGAAGCACCTGGAACTGTCTGTGGGCGAGATTCAGCGAAACATCGAGAAGCACGCCGAGGAAATCATAAAGACTGAGCACGAATTGCTGGAGGTGAAGAACGAGATCAAGCAGGACATATCCATAATCAACAATCTGAAGCGATTGAGCCTTTCGAATAAACACAAGAATTCAGCTAATCTTGAAGTTCCTTCATTCCATAGAAAAGATCAGCGAACTTGTAATCTGGTTACTCAAAAAACATCTGAAAATCCGATGCAGTTTGTTGATAACATTTACGAATTTTGCGATAATAACGCAAGCATTTTAGTTTAAATAGTATTATAAATATTAAATGTGCATTTACATTTTTATAACTTTCGTAATATATTGTTGGGAATTTTTATATATGCAATTGCTAATCGATTGAATTCTATATATGTACATACGTATGTAAGTTACTTGTTTGTATTTATAAATTACTTTAAGAATTGAGTTTTGAAAATGATAAAGATAATGGATTTTGATAATCACAACTGTGGGAAATTGTATAAAAAAACTTATAGTTTGATAAGTCAAAAAAAATTTGTTACTAGAAATAAAAGTAAACAACGTCTACCAAAAACAATTTGTTTTACAATATTTTTTACTGCATCAACTTCTTCATTACCTCCTTCTCCATTACAATTGTCTAAATTTATTAGATTTCCTAAAGAAAATTAGTAAACTTACTAAAGCGATCTAAGGCCTGAAAACATTTTGAAATCGTAAATTAAAAAACGCTTTAGTAACAACGAAGTTACTCTTAAAAAAAACAGAATACGCAAATTAATGTACTTCAAAGCGTACATTTCGCATTTCTTCAAAACGCTCGCACACCAGTATATTTACAAATGAAAGTTGCAAAATATTAGAGACTTTGATATATAACTCACCCAAAGACTTTCTTTCAATTTCTCGTAAACTATTGATGGCTACCCAACCTCCAAATTGTATTACTATCCACACTCCAACGAATTTGTGAGGACTGCCGCATACCGTTCGCAAAAGTACTTTTAACCTTAGGCAATTTTAGCGAATAAGCCACTAAATTACCCAAATGAACTCAATAAATTTCATGATACCGTATCTGCATTTACCATGAATTTTATTCCTGTGTGGCAACATTTACACGTTTCGCAAACTTTGTTTATATAGCGCCATCTAGATTGAAACTAAAGCTATTTGTCTCATTTACGCTAGTCCCCATGTTATTCAAATTTAGAAAGAGTAAACAAATGAGAAAAAATTAATATAACTTTAATACTGCTTTTGGCTTTTTTAACCCTTCCAAAAGCAAACTGGAGATAAAATTCATTTGTGAAAATTAAAATCGAAAAAACACCATTTGTAGATCGCGAGCGATAATTCATATTTCAATTTCGGATATATTAAAATTTAGATATTATTCTTTAAATAATAGTTGGTAAATTTATAAAACCTTTTAATTGAGAATCTTTCATCAGCTGAACTGAATATCCCCTTGACATAAACTTCGTGGTAAGGTGCAAAAAAGTTGATGATCCAGAAATATTGCATATTGGAACTGCAATATGCAAAAACAGTAAAAATAGTAACTTTATTCAAATTACTTCCGGGAATAGATTTTCTCTTTAATACGTTGTTTGGATTTCATCATTCTTGAAGTTTGACGACAATTAATTTATTTAACATTAAAATTAAAATAATAAAAATTGATACCATTTGCTAACGAAAGCTGTTTAAACCAGCTGCTAAACTAGGAAGCAAATTGAAAGTAAAAATTAAATCCGAAATTACTGAATTACTTGTTATATTCATATTTTCATAAAATTGTAAGCCCGACTCAGTCGAGTTGTTTCTTGGCAGAAAACAATTATAACATTTATTAATAAATAAATTCACTGTTACTATCAGAAAGAAGTCGAAATTTAGTCCTTTTTATATTTTCCAGTTAGAAGAATCCGAATATGGCTCGTGGACATCAAAAAATACAATCTCAAGCAAAAGCTCAAGAAAAACAGGCCAAAATGAAAAAGCAGCAAGGACACAGCGCAACTGATCAAAAGAAGGCAGCACAAAAGGCACTTGTTCATGTTTGCGCAGTTTGTAAAGTAATCACCTTTGATTAGACAACTCAAATAGAAATGTATTAAAATTACTCTAATCTAAAATTGCAGTCCCAAATGCCTGATCCGAAAACGTACAAACAACATTTTGAGAATAAGCATCCCAAGAACGACATGCCACCGGAACTTAAAGATGTTTGAAGCATTTTTAAGATCTGTTTATTATGTCAAGACGTGAAAAACTGCTGCACATTGTTCCTGCAGCAAAACAGTTGATTTTCTATTTACTATTTTTCATACTTATAGATTTTTACATAAATTATGGGTTTTAAATATCTTCCAAATATTGTTTGAGATAATTAATAATTAATTTGCCTGATGGCTTTTTGAAGCAAATACATACATATTAGAATTATATATTATAGCACTGATGTACCGATTACATTACACAATTCCTTTTGTTTATATGCAGAAATAATTGTAAAGAAATTGAATAAAAACATGTAAAAATCACTATATAAAAACAAAGCTATTAAATTCAACAATTTGGAGTAATCCAATTTTTCTGTTTAAGTTTTTTCTATCTGTTTATCGAGTAGTTTGCATAGAAGCCAATATATATCTACGTGTTAATGGGAAACATGTTTTCTTTACATTAATACCACCATAAATAATAACGCCATTTCCAGCAGCAGCTCCAAGAACTTGGATTTTATTGAAGCAGCAGAATGCTAAACTATATATTTTTAAAATTAATTTACCTGGAAGCTTGGACATCTTGTATCTCATGACTTCAAAGATGTCGGGATTTAATTGAGAATTTGGAGAACGGTTTAAATACCATGGAATGTGCTTTTAATACTAAATCTGCCTTGAAGATGGTTTTGATGGTTTGTGAAGCACTGATACGTTCCGTTTCATGCCGAATCGTTTGAAAATGGTTATTAAAAGCAAAGCTTCTTGTACGAAATACTATATAGTTGCCAAAACAAAAAAATTAAAATACACCGTGAAAATTTTGGACATTCGCGCTTTGAGCCGTTCTTAATTTGATTGGTTTTCGCACGGATTTCTACTTTCTTTTTTTAATAAATAAATTTCTAAATGTTGTCTATAGCTTCGGAAAGAGATATTAATATTTTTTGTAGGTTTATAGAACAGAAATTTTACTTTGGCAAATAACTAATTGGCAGTGTTACACTGTAGTTTGGAGTCACTGTATGTATTTTATATGCAGAAAGAAAAACGAGCGGTTTTATATCAAAAATCAATCTATTTATATTCGTTAGAAACACTGAAATTAGTATTATTCTGTGTGTCGAAAGGCTTAGGACACTGATTTTTTTGCAGGATATCATTAATTCCACTGCTATATTCCTGACTGAATTCATTGGAAGCCAAGTCCAAAAACGTCAAATCGTTTAAAGCGGGAAAGTCGGCCAAAACTGTAATATCACTGCAATTTACAGTTAGACGGGGAATTTCTTCGTGATAACCAAACCAGTAAATAACAATTCCAGGCCCAAATCTGCATAAATGCAAAAAAGTGTTATTACTGAAGAAATTTTATTTTATAAAAAAGTAGCCACTTGCCGATTGCAATAACTAGCTAACTGATGCTGCACATACCACTTGTGAGTCTTAACGTCGCAAAAAATAGCCTTGCTCTCAATCCAATTGACCACTTCACCATTATATAAGCAGGGGAGAATCAATTTAAGATCTGGTGTTTTATCGTAACCCATGCGTCGCAAGTCGTGTTCATCATTAAAATGCATTCCGGCCGCTTTTGCCAGAACCTTTAACTATTAAAACAAATTATGTCGATATAAAATCCTTGCCGATTATGTTAATTTTACCTTGAATTCGTACTCCTCGCCAAGAACACGACGCTTAATATCAGCTAAAGGCCCATCTTGGTTGTCGCTCATAAGGCACTGATTAACGTTAGCTGAAAGTCGTGGATCACTAATAAGATGAGGCCACTTCATTAGCCGAGTAAGCTGAGACTTAGCTTTAAATTTGTACTTTTCTTGTAATATACTTCGACAAAGCATTACTGGGCTCAAGTTATCCAGCGCAGACATCTTCAGTAGCAAGGTATTATCGTTGCTTACAGCGGACTGTTCGCTAAATCTATGTAAACGAGAAGTAGATAAGCTTGTTAAATTAGTTCTTATTAAATTAGACACTAGTTGCCACACATTTTTAAATAATCAGCCGCCTTCGCTTCATAGCGCCAAAATTGTGATCGTAGCCGGTTTCCTAATTCCGTTTGCAAAATACTTTTTAAAGTCAAAGGCTCTACATCCAAATATAACCGCTCCAGTTCAATCTCACAGTCAATGGCTAAACCATTGAAGTTGTTAATGAAGTTCCGTATTTCATCGTATTGGCGCGTATTCAATATCTTTTTCTTGTTGGTAGGTTTGCTGTCTTGAGCATTCATGTCTGCCATAAAATTTGTTTTCACTACACAGTTCTTGATTGCACATTCGGAATAAATCTATTTTCTATTTGTTATGTTATTATATTAGAATAATTTATTTATTTATACTGTCCAAATAAATATCGTAAAGAATAAACATTTCCAAAAATTTAGAGATGCCAAGCTATCTGGTTTTTTAAAGATTATTTTTAAAGGCACACTTGAAGGATTTATGATACACGAGGTAGATTTTTTTAATATTTAAATATCAAAACTAATATCATAGAGATTATAATATATTATAATTATAATATGCCCAAGTTTAAAAAAAATAACTCATTTAATCTTTAAAGTCGATAGTTGTTCGGATACTAAAGAAATTCAAATCGTTTTCTATCTTCAAAACATGTGTGTACTGGTTAAACATTAGTTTTAATTGGTCTAAAGCTTGAAAGGAAACCTGACAAGTATAGGCACACGGCAGAGTAATCTGATTTATTTTCTTTTTTCTGACGGAATTTAACAGCTATTGAAACTAATATTAATTGTGGGAAGTTAATAACTTCAACCTTTCCAACTGAGGTAATTTTCCATGTCTTACCTTAAACTGGTATATTTTACCGTATCATTAATTAGATATGTATGTATATTACAACAAAAAATTGCAAGATGTATCCTTAATTCATCGGTCCAAGTACACCATCAAGTCATGTTTTGTTCCTTCAAAACAAACCTTTTAATTCGATGTAACGTGAAGGTTAGACACACGTGTAGAATTTTGATTTGGTCTACAGCCCAAAGGACAGGAATAAGAGTAAATAATTTAGAACAGTGACAAAGGAACCGCTCGAGTGTAGGTTTTATATTTATATATATTTAATTAGTAAGTGTATACAATTTATGAATTCAAATTAAGCAATTTCATGTATACACGCTTCATTACAAGAGTATACATTAGTTTAGTCACTAATGACAAAATAGCGCCATATTTTACATTTAGTTTTAAATATAACAGCATGAAGGTTGAGAACGAATGTGTATTAGCAAATATCCATGATGGTTGTTTTTACGAACTGGACAGCAAGACTTAGCAGCTGATGATAGCTTCTCCAGAAATTCGTACGTTTCCAATTTAGCTTAGGATTTATTTTCGTGGTTTATTTACAGTTTTAAAAGCACAAATCTTTTTAATGACATCTCATTTTACATCAAAGTCCGTCCATTCCTTAACATTCATCCTTTTGATAGCGACGCGTCTTTTGTTTGCTCTTGCAAAGCATTACAAAGCGCTGCAGATTTTCAATGAAATGTCCTACGAATGCATTCAGATTTCCGTTCGATGACTCTTCGGAAAGCAAGTCTCATGATAAAGCGCTTATTTCTAGTCGATTTGTGTGATTTTAATAAGATATTTTTAAATAATCTAGTTAAGCTACTTCAAAATGCAACTTATTTTACTTTGAGATGTTTTTACTCTGGCAATAGATCGAAATCGTCACTGACATGTACCATAGGCACGTGAACCTCATCAATTTTTGATGAGTTATTATACTCGCATTGTTCACGTTGCTTCAAAGCGATTTCCCAATTCATTAATTGTACGGCGTGTAGACTTTCAGCTTCGTTGTGATGTCTCAAAACCATAGCATCCTAAAATTAAGTTTAGAATAAATATTGATTATATTTTGTGTGATTGAGTATATTATGTAAGTAATTAAATCTATATAAGTGTTTGCAAAAACTCATAAAATCATATATTGCTCGCGCAGAGGGCTCAATTTTAGGCAGAAATCTCTATTCGAGGTACACTGAAAGGATTATCGATTTATCGTCTCACTTTGATATTAATGAAATTTGCTAGATTCGTGATCACTCATCGAAGTTATACCGAAGTAGTTAATGTTTTGATACACAATTAAGAAAAATTATAAAGTAATCAATCATACCTTAATCTTTTCCCATTTATCGTCAACATCTTGCAACCAACTCAACAGCAACCTTCCATTAAATCGATATCTCGCATTTCTATCTTTCTCTTCCTGTTCCGGAGTAATCATATTATATACCTCTTCGTCTCTAATCAAAGTGCAGACAGAAAATGGAACGGGCTGGCACGAAATACTTCGAGCTGCTTTCGTATGAACACGAAGTATTTCCTGTTCGACATTCAGCCCAAGTTTTTCTTTTTCCACTGTATGTCTCAAGCTAAGTTCAAGCCGCTCCTTTTGCTGCTCCAAAAAGATATCCCTCATGTGAATGGAGACGGTATCGGGAACCTCAATTGATGGAGTATTGTTATTCGAATGAAGTAAATACGATCGCTTCTTTATTAAGTAATCTCCATAGCCTTGAGGTGGTCGTGGTTTCACATGATATAGTAACTTGTGCTTCTTCTCAATTTGTTTTCGTATATTTATATACATTTGAAAACAATTTGTAAAAGGAAAATCATGGGGATGAGTTTCTGAAGCTGCAGAACCGTCCATGTGGATATTTGAACCTAGTTTAATATGTGATTCTTCTTGTTTAATTCTAATTTTTCTCTTACGAGGATGTAAGTCCACAACTGTTGAATGGATTTCTTTTGATGATGAAGTTGAAGATGTTGAAGGACTTGGTAAATTGGCGCTGTTTTCATTTTCATACACTTGATGATGTAAGCCAGGACTATTCGCTGCAGCAAATAAAGTGGATTTATTTTCAGTATTTTCATGTGTTGAAGAAGACGGTGACGGAGAATTACTCTGTAACTGTGGAGATGAATTGTTTGATGTGCGTTCTAGTATCGAGGCACTGTTACGATGAGAGCTTCTTAAAACACGATGTAAACTTTTGTCCTCATTTGCCAACTTAATTTTTTCCTCACTCACGTTAATATTTTTCATAGGACTTTCGTTGGGGCTGTTGCACTGAGAGCTATGATCTCTATCAGTTACTTCGTTACTTGTTGTTACAACATAAGGTAAGGCAGCATTTCTGGACGTGGCGGCTTTACCGTTCCGAGACACATTACCTTCAATATCTATTGAGCAATTTTGCGATGGAATAACAATTTTCAGAGGGGGCACTTTTAAACCACCAGAGTAGACATTTTCTGAAATTCTGAAGTCATCAGAATCGAATTCAGTTTCATAAATTTTTGTTACAATATTTTTGGGGCTTTCACACTGGCGTTCCTTTTCTCCTGTTATCGTAGTCTGTTTACTTATATTGGGAAAATTCTTGTTGCCGGTCAAAAACTGTTTTGAATTCTTTTCAGATCTTACAGGCATCCGTGTACATGATGTAGACTTGCCATCTTTGTTCTCAGAATCTTTTCTTTTCTTTTTTCTTTCCTCCTCAAAATCAATGTCTTCTTCATTATCCAGGTCAGGAAAATTTTTTTTACTTAATTGTGAAGCATCTGAAATGTTAGCTCCATGTTCAGGAGATAAAACAGTTCGCTTAGTATTCAATTCTTGTTTTGAGTCTGTGGCAAATTCTATTGGCAATGTTTTTTCAACAAAAATATCTTGTATTTCGTGTTTATCATTAAAAACTGTTTCATCGACATCGTCTGGTTTTTTTTGTTCTACTTTCTTTGAAGCATTAGACTTTGTACATTCTATAAAAATATAAATATAATAGAAACTCGTAAAATATATGCATTTCTTTGTGTTAACTAATTTCAACCTTTATATATGTACATTTATTTCCTTTTTAGTTAATTCATTCATTAAACCAGGATTTCTACGGAAATCGCCACTCCTCTAAAAATCCGATATCTAACATTTCAACCATTAGCAAATTATTTGGTATGCGATTCAATACACTATCAAAAACAAGCGTAGTTTATAAATTTATTATTTTAATTTATAAAATGTAAAAATCAGTACAAACATTAAAAATAATTCTGAAAGTTTTACCTCTTAGTGGTTGATAGTGAGGAAGCAGGCTTTAGCCTTAGCTTTCGAAGGCTTTGAAAAACCTGGAAGGTTATTGAAAAAAACAAATGAAACATTGTATAGTTTGGCTGTCAATATAAACATATTTAGATTTGATCTCATTTGATTTAGGCTTTGAACTATAGATTTTTCATTATCTGTACTTCCAAGTGTGTATTAAGGCAGTAATTGTTTGAAAAAGAGATTGGTTGTTAGATTTATTTATTATATTCGTCCCTTCTGTGATTGGCACAAGGATTTGTAGTGATCTAAGGACTCAACTAAGGCCTTTATTCTTATTATATATGTGCATACATATTCATAGAAACTATGTACAATAATCCTTCACTATATTTGCACCAAAATCATAAGTCACGTCTTACGTGTACATATGTTGAATATTTAGCAAAATAGTTTTCAAATATGTTTGTTTTCTATGCAATAGATTTCGAAAATAAGATACTACATTTATTTAAGAATTTTTTAAACACTCTTGTAATTAAACTGAATTGTTGAGTTTATACCTAAATTAATGTTCTTTTATCGTACCTGATGTTGAAGTCATCTGTATTAATAAAGCCATTTGCTGTCTCTCAGACATCGGTGTATTTAGATTTGGTCTACCAGATGAGACGCCTGCATTAGTTCCTACTCCCCTTGGCCGTGGGGGTGGCATAATTTAAAATATTCGCTGATATATTATTTATAGTTTGTATATAAAAGTTAACAATATTAGAACCGATTACATAAATATATATTTCAATCAGGCTTATTGAGCCTGGAATAGCTTGCAAGATACTGGAGATGGTTGGAATGTTACTAAAAATCGATACAATTATCGGTCTGTTCAGAAGTTTGGGTATGGAAATAAACACACTTCCGGACATGATGCTTGCTTTAACAATACTAAGCTAACAACTAAGGTTGGTCCAGAGAGTATAGATACTACATATCTATATATACTTGTATTTTAATACATATCTATACATATACTTATATATCTATATATACTTATATTATAATACATATCTATACTCCCTAGTTGGTCACTGAACACAACGTAAAGTGTATAATTACATAACAACGAGGTCGCTATAGATTTTAATATTCCTCATAGTGTAATTTGTTAATTTTACTATAACTTTAAACGACGTCTGCATTTTCTAAAGACAGTATTGCTTGCAGAAAAATTTCTCTAAAGGTTGCAGATATTGAATTTAATTATCGAAGGGTGTATATCGTCACTATATGTGCTGAGGTTGTGGAGATATAAGGCATCAAAACTTAAAATTCTAAAGGCTCATAACTATTGAACGGTGACGGGCTACAACAACAACAACAATAATAAGAACAGCAACAACAAAATTGGTCATACCGGGAAAGGATAAGTTTTTTTCAGAAAACCTTATCCTATGTACATAATTGCATTAAAAATATTTTCATTATTTCTTTTTTTGTACCTTTTTTTTGGTGGCAAATTCCGAAGTGGGATTGGACGCAGCTGTAAAAATAGTAGCAAGAGTACTTAAACGTTTTACAAATGTGTTTGCCCACCAAAAAAAACAAGGAAAATTATTGTAAACTGCACAAGATCCGATTATGGCGCTAATTAATTCCAAAAAGAATACAAATATTTGAATGGCTTTATAATCCGCAGTGATGAGCCAAGCAATCCTGCCATCGTTGGACAAAACCAAGACCTCAAAAAAAAGAGTGAGTTTACAATTAATAAGGAAAGCAGGTTTCTACTTCTATAAAGAAATAAACGCTGCAAATAACGAGAACTAAAGCGAGCAATTTTGCTAAGAAATATTCTTTGCATAAAAGTCCTATGCTTCTCAGATTCCACAATGGGCGTTAAAGAACTTTGGAATGTTCTGACACCGTACTGCGATCGGAAACCTGTTCATTCGTTACATTTTAAGACAGTGGCCATAGATTTGGCAGGTTGGATATGCGAAAGCTTAAATGTACTGGATTACTTTGTAAATCCAAAGCACTACTTGAGGTTAGTTAATATTAAAGTAAAAGTAATGAATCTACGATCGGTTTGTGGTCGTAGAACCTATTACAGTAACCATTTTTATGTAGCAATTTATCAATCCATAAATTTTCATAAAGGAACGTTTTTCAGAAATCTCTTTTCGCGCACTTGTTATCTTATTTGGGAGAATGTAACGCCTGTATTTGTGCTTGATGGAGCTGCGTGTAAACTTAAATCAACAACCATAACCAAACGCATGCAGAATCAGTTTCGTGGTGCAAAACCGAAGGGAAACACGAAGTTATCGGCGGGCAGTTGCAGTCGATCCAAATTTAATCATGTGCTGAAAGAATGTGAGGCATTACTTACGAGTATGGGTATACTATGTGTCAAAGCAGCCGGAGAAGCTGAGGCTTACTGTGCATTTCTAAACAAAAGTGGTGTAAGTTTGCGAGATATGTTCTTAAAGACTTTGGAAGCAGGGCTAGTATAATGTCCAAATACACATTATTTTTCTATTTTAGTTGGTTGATGGAGTTATAAGTCAAGATTCCGATTGCTTTGCTTATGGAGCCGTTTGCGTGTATCGAAATTTTTCGGTTTCAAATCGGTCTTCAACATTGCAAAGTGGTTTCGTTGACATATATGATATGAACGTTATTCGTAAATCATTAGGTGAGAAATTATCTCCGAAATATTATTTTCGAAATTAATATTTCTTGATTTATTTCGTAGACTTTGGGCAAAACAAAAGCATTGCTATGGCATTGCTTTGTGGTTGTGACTATTGTCCTGATGGAGTCGAAGGAATTAGTCGCGAGCGAGTTATGAGATTTCTAAACAAGTATCGAGACGACGAAATTCCAGACAAGTATGCACACAAACACGTATTTAAATCCTTTCAAATAGCACTGAACAAAACACAAAACCCCTAAAAATTTAATTCAGAAACTGATCCAGACAATAAAATGCATTTTGGAATCAAGAAACCTGTAACGCTTTAGAGATCGTACGTTTTTTTTAACATGTCGTCCCTCGTTGCAATGATAACTTGTTGAACAAATAAACTATTTGTCATTTATTAATTAATGTCAATTAATGGCATTTATTTTTGTAGAGTACGATCATTGCATTGCAAAGATTATAAGTATACCACGCGTGAGATGCGTGCCGACGATAAATCTGTCTGTAGCAGTTGTGGACATTTAGGAAAGCAAGCAAATCACTCAAAACAGGGATGTGTGCCATGCAACACGATGAACGGATGTAATGACAGCTTGTGGAAGTAAGTTATACCAATTTTTCCGTACTAGCAATTAATCAAATGTAACATTTAGGGAAGAGCGTTTAAGTATCCAAGCTGAATTATTCATTCGAAAGAAAGTCGAGTCATATCCAATATTTCCACCTGAAGACATTATCAATGAATTTCTCTGTGAGCCTAGTACCTTACCAGATCTTCAATTGGCGTGGGGCCAGCCGAACTTTGTAAAATTTATGAAAGTAATGTGCCGCTTGCTTCAATGGACTGAAATTGATTGCTTTCAAAAATTTTTCCCTATTATAACACGTTGGCATGTTCGGAATTTTAAACGTTTCCAAGGCAATGCTCTTGTTGTTCCTTTAAAAATTCTGCAAAAACGCATTATAAAAGGAGTGCCTAATCTTGTGGTTTTTTGGAAAGATGAACTTGGAACTTTCGAAGGATTGATACCAGATGAACAGCTCAAAGAATTTGATAGTAATAATAATAATGGCTTGCAAGATTTGTGGACCACAACTGAACCTTTAAACTTGTTAAGTGAAGCATACAACGAAATGGTTCAGAGCTTTCTCTTGGCTGGAAGTAAAAGTGTCAAAGCTACATCGAAAGGCGCAAAAAAGGAACGAGCTAATCCACAAGTTGCTAAACTAAATACAAATAAGTACTGTTTGCGAAATTATTTTAAAAGCAAAAAGAATGGTTTTAAAAATGACTTTCACTTCGTGTGTTCAAGTCCTCAAAATAAGTTAATGGCCGTAGATTTAGACTCTAGTAACGCACTTGACCACTCCCACATTCTGTCAGATTTAGTTAACGAAATAGTAATTAAGAAAAATGGTCTTTCTGGAATTACTAAACATGACGATCGATCGCTAATGTATGAGAGAATAAGAGATAATTTTGATTCCACATAAGGACAAATCTAAACGCTAATTTAACTTTTTATAATGTTCAATAAACGAGCAAAGAACTGGTGCGCAAATACAAGTCAGAGCGGAAAAATTAGATTGTCACGCTTCAGACAGTTTTGCAGAGATGTTTCCCCTTTAGTTAAACGTTGTCGTTGTAAGCTGAAAGACTGAACGTGTAAAAAAATGAACCAATTTTTGTATAATGAAGCATCGTATCGAGCGCGTAGAGATGGATTTTAATATATATCATAGAGATAATTTTAATGAAGTTCGAGTTTTAATAAAGAAATTATAATAGTCGCTGTTCTTTGTACTTTACAGAGCATATTTTAATCGCAGTTTGCTTATTGATCAAACTTTTAATAAGATTAAAACACAAACAACGTCCTAATTTTAAATTTTATTTATTGTATTTCTATAGAAATTCTAATTTATAATCTCTGTTAATTATTTAATCTGAATAAATTCATATTCTATAAATATTTAATTAATTTTTTATAGCTAGTGATTAAGTTAACTATTGTCCATTACAACTGATGATGAAGACGCTGAAGTATTTGAGTTAATTTGATATTGAGAGATTAAGCAAAGATCTTTACGCAATATTCTTCACAATACAGATTGGCACATTTCCTATTCGCCTAGAAAACATAGGAATGGTGAAAATTTATTTAATCTTGCAGCCAATATAAAGTCTTCGAAAAAGCATCAATTAATAAGTGGAATTTTTAATTTTTTAAATACAAAATATTATTTTGCTGGCGCTTACACTTAGGTGAAGCTTAATTCTATTTATATGTAGCTTACGATGATATTTGATTAGTAGGATCTTTTAAAAATTTAAGATATATGGATAGCAGTCTTAGTTTTTGCCGTCACTATAATGTTGGTCATCATCAAAGTCTTCTTCGTCTTCCTCGTCATCTGAAAAAACAAATGATTGCTCAACACGGCAAAAAAAGTGTAAGTAGTTTGTTTTACCATGATCTCTTCTCTTGCGTGTATATGCGCGCTTTACTGCGCTCGGAGCTTGATCAGTCTCACCATGTAATAAAGAGTTGCGATAGAGTACAAGGGGCTGCCACTCCTCGGCTTTACTTGAAGGCATTGCAGGAGAAACGCGCCGATCAAGAAAATTGAGAATTACTCTTTTGTCTTGTTTGAGTAGCTTATTATTAAACTCATTCAAAATTTCTAAGAATAGTAGACGTGTTGGCGCTGCCACTGGGTCCTCAGGTTGATCACCAACAGCAAACAGTATTCCAGCACGATGCAAAGCAATAACAGGTTCACGATTCTTAATAGCATCAAATCCGAAAGTTAGAGCAAATCGTTTCGCCAGTTCCTTAAGTTCAGTAAAATCTTGTGACGTTTTCAAAACTACATTTTTATCTGATAGCTGAATATCTTTAAATACAGCGATCAAACTGGTTAATAACGTAAGAGCAAAGTTGATTTTGTTTATTTCCCGGGCTTTGCCAAGAGTAGCTTTTATAATATCTCCATATTCATTGTAACACTAAGCAGAAAGTTTTGATTATTTTACGATTTCTATGGAGACGTTGAATACATACTTTTACATAATGTTTAAATAGTCCAGCTGCACTTTTCGTTGGAATAATATTGTAAACTATTAATTTGCAATATGATGCTAAGAAATTGCGCTTCTTATGCAGCTCTTCAATGCGAGACTCGTCATGGGCTTCTGAAAAATAATTTAATAGGTCAGAAAGTGAAGGAAGTTAAATTAATTACGAGATATTATTACCTTCATGTTGTAATGAAAATACGTAATGTTGTAAAAAGTTATTCAAGATCAATTGCTCATCCAGAGTAGATTTGTACTCCAAACTCCGAATATTTGCGTTTTCACTACGTGTGAGGCGATCAGAAAATATTATGAGGAGATCGCATATGGATTGATACGCCTGAAATCAAATAAAGTGTAAGAGTCTTCGACACAATATGTTTTTGTATGAATCGTACAGACTCCTGAATTTGTGCTGTTGACCCATTGCGAGTCAGTTCGAAGCAAGCAGACATGTACTTTTGCAAATCGGTGCGCACTTCAGTAACTGCATTAGCAATGTTTACCGCTTCGCATTGGTTTTCAATGTAGTACAATCCCCAAGTTATACTATAGTAACATGCCACAATACAGTAATTCAAAGCTTCATACGGCAGCCCTCTTTCCGGATTCTCCCTCGATTGACTCTCATCAATATCCCTGAAGAGTGAATCAAAGAGATTCCATGGATTCAAATTGTGAGAAGAATACAGAATAGAAACGACTTTGAGCGCAATTGTTATATTATAAATCTCATCTTCATCTGGCATCTCTTCTCCTAAAAACGAAATGTTTAAAAGAATTGCAACAATGCTAAGTGATAGTTTACCTTCTATCAAATTTCGCCATTCATCGATGGCGTCCTTATATTTATTCACAGCATTATCAATGATATTCGAACGCGCAATATCACAACGAGTAAAAGTTGCTGTTCCCTCTGTACATAAATGCTCTAAGGTCTTGGCACATGTTTCCAAAACTTCATTATCTGTATGCATTAACATTATTTGACCCATCTTATCCAACAGCGTTTGCAAGTTGGACTCTTGTCTGTTCGTTGTATAAATATCTAACTCGAAATATTGTGGCAAGGACAGCAAGTTGGTTAATTTTTCACTATCGGCCTGATATTTTTCCAACAGCAGTGGTAATGTTACAATGAAATGTTCTGTTAATTTGATTTTTTCATCCTGTATTAGTTTAAGTTCTTTTGCACTCAGAGTAATTTTACGATTACTGGCCCGACCAACAGGAGCTTCCCCTGTCGCCGATTGTTTCACACTACTGACCATGATCTCTATCAAGGTAGATTCCTGTTTGTTATCCAATTGCTCCTCGTTGGGACCGGGTTCCTCCAGCAACAAATCAGTCATGCATTCCCAATCTTTGATCATTGCGTTATTATCGATAAATGAATCAACCAAATAGGCACCGTGTTCGTGTAGCTCCGATTCAATAAAGAACTGAACCAAATCTCGCAATAGAGGAGTATTTGGTAATCTTAATTTGCCTCGCTTAGTTTTAAATTCCTCTGCATCACTTGTAAGATGGAACAATCGTACATTTAAAAACTCAGCAGCTGCTTGAGCGACTCCACGATGTGAAGAATATACAAGTTCATAAACTATTTCGCAATCCTTATCAGCCAATATATCAGGATGGATTCTAAGAATGCAGATTTAAAAGTGGTACATTAAATAGTTTCATAATACTTATTAATTTACATACTTCAAAATACTTATTACTAGTTTTACAGCATGTACAGCCACTTCGAACTCCTTATCTAATGTCATCGCAACGACGCGATCTTTAAATTTCGAAGTAAACAATTCCAACTTTCCTTTCAGCTCTTCCTTGTCATACAATGGCAAGAGTGCTTGCAAACATCGAAGACGCACTTCACCAACTTTATCGTGTAATGTCCAGCCAATATACTTTAAGTACGAGTCATCAAGAAAGTTTTGTGGATAGTTCTCCATCCAAACACCAATTTCTGCCATACAAATAGCACGAATATCCGGCAATGTATCTCTAGACGACAGTTTATTGTATTTTATTATTGGCTATGCTGTCAAATATCTTTCTCACCTATAGCGATGTACAAAGACAGATTTAAACATGTATGTAAGCATGTTTTTTATTTCATCCATATTCTCCTCCAGTTCAGCTCGCTTTGTCATTAGAGACTCCAATCTGTCGGATGCACGACGGTCACGAGTCTATAAATTCATTTAGTATGTAATTATAAATACATTGCAGATTTAATTTTTACTAACTTTAACTCTTTCTGCTTCGTACTGTTTTGCTGCATTTTCAAAATTACTCGATACTAACAGAGCTACATCAACGAGAGCAGTCATTAGTTTCATAGCTGTAAATGAAGAATGAATAATGTTAACATTAACTCTTTATTAATATAAACACGCAAGTGATTATTAAAATAAACTCAGTATAGAGTAGAGTATAGTAAAGTATACAGCGTCATCGGGCATAGAGTAAGATATACATTTAAAGCTAGAAGCAATTGAAAAACAAACCTCTTTAATAAAACTCTAAATAATTCTGGTAATAAAAATTAATAAACTAACCTGCTAATGTCGCTGTGTGCCTAAAAGCACGAACTTGGGAATCTGATAAACCAGTCAACAAGGAAATTACATTATCCATTAGAAATTGATCATAAATTATTGAATATTGACACTGTTTTACTAAAGTTTGAACAAATTCGCAAAAGTTGATCTTAAATTTTTTCCATTGCAAGCCGGCCATTATTAAAGGGTATTCACCGCTTTCCTGCAATTCTAGAGTTAAATACAGGCTACAATGCAGTTTCATTTCAATATACCTCTTCGAATTCTTCTGTCATTTTCCGAATAACTGCTGTGTGTTCCATTGGATGCTGCATATCTTCAGAAATTTTACCTTTACAGCCACTAGCATTTATAAAGAACTGCATCAATGAAATTAAGGCAGCATCGCGATTGCTTTTGTACTGCTCTATCCAGTCATCAACAATTCTCTAAAATAGGAATAAAGTTTTACATAACTTTAAGTTTAAGAAAAGATTTAATTTGTTATAAATACTATAACAATTATTAAAAATATCCAATTGGTTAATATTTACTTTTAGTAAGAATAGAAAACATAATATTATTTACCGCGATAGCTGCCTTAGAGTGACGCACAATGAAATACAAACTGTTTTCATCATTTGTAACGTCACGTTCAATATCGACTCGCTCTTGGTCCTTTTCTAACTGATCTTTTCGAGGGCGTTCTATGCGTTCCCGGCGTTCGTTTACTGGTTTACGCGGAATAGCCTGCTTTCTTTTGCGAACAACTGGAGCAGAAAAGTCATCTTCATCATCGTCTATTATCGGTGGCTTGTCACGCACACCTCCTCGTGCCCTTAAGCGCGTCATTCGTTTAGTTGGACTGTCACCATCTAATGGACTCTCATTAGCTGGTTCACTATAATATAAATAAATATTACGCAGTCTTAAAAAAATTTTATACACGATATCAGATAATGTAATATACAACAATAAAATAGCTCAAAACGTTTTATTAAATTTAGTACATATAATTTAATTAGGCCCACTGTAATACCAAACAAACCAACTCAAGATTCCGTATATGAGAAAAGTAATTAATAAAATTCGTTGTAAGTATTTACCCAATTAATCCATCTTCGAATTCTGGAGGAGGATCATCCATCCGAATACGCTTACCACCTCTTCTGGACAACATTATGTACTTATTAAAACAAATTAAACGATATTAAAAGCCGCATAAAATGTGAAAATACACAATTTTCCAAATATTTACATCACGAATGACGTCTTTGCGAAAAAGCTATTTTCTAGTGATGTCTCAAATCGGATTACTATCGATACTTTAAAAAAGTTTACACAAGTATGAACACTTGTAAACTCTTGTCAGGTTTATGCAAGCATATATGCTATAGCTATTTAATCCAAATGATTAGTTAATTTTTTTTGTAGTGTTGAGTTTAAAATTTTGGACAACGTTCTCGATTACAAAGTCTGGCGTGTCATGACTGTCTTCCGCCTTACAAATTGCATCATGAGTTGCTTCAACGCCTGCTGATGAAATATGTAGCTGTTTACTCTATTTTACTTTGCATGAGAAATAGCAATTAAAATATATTCAGATAAAATATTATAACGCACTCATCATAATCTACTTCACAAATGCTTTTATTTCTACCAGCAACTAGTTTGGAAGTTATTGACCGCTTACTAGCTGACCTACAACGGCCATAAATATTTATGGACACAAATTATGGATAAAAAAATACAACAGAATTTGGCAAGCTCTCTTAAACAGCAATTATTTGTTGATTTTTTATTGTTAGTGGTATTGATTATTATTACATGTTGTTCAAAGAAATGATTCCCAAGAGTATTCTAAAAGGTCGGTTGGTTACTGATAACTGGTCGAAAATATACCAGAATTGGTAGCACTGTTATTAATGACAATCGCATTGACAATTGGCAGCTTTATCCAAAAACAACAATAAATAGTGTTCTCATTCGCTGGAATACCACCCACCCCTTTGTTATCTAAAATTATAAATTGAATTCTATGAAATAATTTATCAAATGTAAAATCTTCTGTGGGTTAATATCAAATTATTCGTATTGAAGTGCTTCTTTGTGTTTCTGAAAATAAGATTTGTGAATTACATTGCAAAGCGCGCAGAAATAACAATTGGAATCTAAATTTAATCAATTCTTGACATGCCAATTATTGATCGTCCAGAAGTATTACAAATAATGGTCTTTTTAAAACCAAAATTAAATAATTATATAATATGAAGAAGTACGAATTTCGGAAATAGCCAATCTGTTTATAATCAATACAGCTATAATTGGTAAGTTGACAAGAAATATATAATTTAAAACACGTAAAATATGAAATTAGCACAGGTATTGCGCCTACATATGTGATTATCGTATACATTTTGTACTCAACATTAAAATAATTACAATCTCACAACACTTGCTTTAATAGTAATATACTAACTAGGGATTGTCTGTAATGTACAAGGTATTAAAATGTTGTTTTCTACTTTGGTAACAGTTCTATATTTGTTATAAACTGATAATTATACATAAATACGTGTGTACATATTCCTGCTGCGAAAAATGATATCGGAATAATGTACAGTGGACACGCGATACTGTGAACTAATCAAAACTGAGGTTGTTCATTGTCAAAAAGTTGTTTACGCTTGAGATAATAAAAAATTGTGGCGGAAACTTCATGATCTTACCATAGCGAGAATTTTGTAAAAAACAAATAATATTTACATTCCTTTTTTACTATAACTACTTTGAATTGGAAATAATTTTATGGTTTATTGTAAAGTTTAAAATCCTACCGCCGTCTGCTCTGAGGTTCAAGAATGAGTCGATGATGGATAAGTATCATCTACTTAGAAAATTGTGTTCGGTATATCCGGAGGAACCTTTAACGTATTTTTTTAAAATTTAAAAATTGAAAACTAAGTCACGGAATTAAATTGGACTGGGCAAAAAACGATAACGTTGTTAAGATCGCAGTTACGCTGAGCGGACATTATATACACGGCTCTAAGGAGGAGAAGCTAATCAAGATTAAATATACATACTTTACCATATCTCCTCCAGTTCTACGCGTTCCATATTTCGGATAATATTACCAACTGCGATGCTTTATGGTTTGTTGTGTGGTTGTTGTAATTTCAGTGCTTGGAGTTGTCACATCTCGTTCGTAATCTGCATAAATACGACAGATAACATTCATATGGCCAACTCTAAAGAACTATTTAGAATCTAATTCAAAATTTTTTCTAGTTGGAATATAATTTTACCGCTTTAAACAATACTTATGACTTTTCATCGATTGGTAGAAGTGAAGTGAAGAGATATTTTGTTTAATTCGATTGACAGCGTGGTGTTTGTGTTATTGTGCAATCGCTATGACACTTCCTTGCATTCTTACCAATTATAACAAAATATTTTTCGAGTATAATTAAATCTATATATAAATACTCCACATGAAAGACTCTCCACTCCATTTAGAAGAGTAAAAAGAGTAATTGAGCAATTCTCACTTAATATATACAATAAAAGAATATTTTGTCTACTCGTATTAATTTTGTTTTTTTTTTAATTATTATAATTTTATTTAATAATAGTTATAATGTTATTATACTCTTCCGTCAAATGGGGCATTAAAGAAATATTAAGTAGCCTTTTTTGAAAAGAGATAAAAATTTAAAAGGTGCATACGAGTATATTAAGTACATATTGAAAGTTATTTTAATTTTCTATTACTTTAAATCATTGAGCACTGAAACCACATTGAAGAATTTTTAAATCATTGGATTTGTAAATCTATCATTCTCTTATTTATGTATTCTTCACCTATTTATCTATCATTTCTTAATCTATTATTTTAAAATTGCTAATAATCACATCTACATTTTACGGTGTAGCGAGCGTTTAAACTCAAAGTGAAATGACATTTTTATGTATATTTTTTGTTATTGTTTTGGTCTGCAAATAAGAGAGAAAACAGATCAAATTTTATCACCCACTTTCAAATTTAAGCACAAAAAATTCCTAATAGCTTTCCTTATATAATTACGATGTGTGAAAATTCATAAAAGTTTACCTTCTGTGTGATCCGTCAACTTCAATATTTTTAAAAATATGATAATGTCTCTAATTTTAATAGGACATTTCTAACAGGAAAAAAAAATTTCCTATTAGGATTAAATGGATTCTAATTTGCATAATGTAAATATCAGACGATCAAAACTGACAGTTATTTTTATCTCAAAAATCAATTTTCAGCCGAGAATTCTTTAAACGCTATTGTGGCAAATCCCGCTGGTAATATTAACACGCTCGTCTTTAGAGCGCAAGATAAAGAAAAGTTTATAAATTCGCTATTCTAATAATGAATTTTTCAACTGTTGTAAAAAATTAGTTACTATTTATTTTATATTAAGTCCATATTGCTTTATCCTTTGTCGCAATCATCGGGGCGTTACAGCGCCGACCTTGCCGAATTCAAAGTACTGAGCTGACAAACGTTACAGAAAGAAAGATACATGGCTTACTTTTATTATTTTAGTAAATAATAATTACATATATTGTGCGATGTGTATGTAAAACCAATGCAAGCTCAGAAAACCTGGATTTGGTGGATTCGATCAATTAAAATCAGTTTTGGTCAGTTCGACTCATACAAACTTAAACTGATGAATCAAAATAATAAGTTTCAGTTCCATAAAACATTGAGAACGAGCGCTCAATATCAGTTTCTACAGTTATTGCTCTAGGATAAACTCCACTGAGCATTACACTTTTATGCTGATCTGAGCTTTTCCTTGTTTCTAATTTATCTAAAACATTTTAAAATATGTATTGTCGCATTAGGAATTTAGCGAATGGATGCCGGAATTGGTCTAATACGTGTTGGCGATTCATTTATTAGGGCAATTCTTCCAAGAACTGCTTTGGAATTTCTTGTCGATCTCTTTGCTTGGCTGCTATCAGTGTTCAGCTGTTAAACAGGATATTTTTCTATAATTTATATAAAGGTATAAACACATAGTATTTCTCTCATTTTTACTTCTTCAGGTAATACGTTTTAGTATATACATTTATTCTAAAATAACTTACATCAAAAGCAACGAAAAGTATTTGGGAATGAAGGAAATAAAAATATTCTAGGTCCCGAGTAGAAAAAATCTGATATCATCCCAATTTGGGGCAATCTGTATGGAATTTGAATGGATTTCCCGATTTTATCCCAATTTGGGAGAAACTGAATAGAATCTGAATGGATTTCTTGATTTTATTACCGTTCTTTCTGAAGATTTGCTCAAGTTGCTATATAATATATGTATATGCATATATATCTATATGTGCCTAAAGAGATTTGAGATTTTTCTTCGATTGTAGGTTTTCGTCGAATGAGAACGTAATTTTAAGACACTTCTTTGTTTCTTAAAGGGAAATTGTACTTAGTTTTTAGATATATCCAGTTTTTAGATATATCCACAACACTACTTTTGTGATTTTGGTGGGAGAACTTCCCGAGTTTGCTTGTTTCATTCGAAAGCCTTTTTGTGATTGTTAGATTTGAAGTATTTCACAATTTCGACTCGGTTTCCTATAGAAGCGTTTCAGTATAAATTCAGCAAAACGTTTGTACCAACTTATCGTGAACGTTATCGAATGATAGAGCTACAAAGATACATATCTTGGCTTAAAGAAGAGAAACTTTCAAGGTGCTCTTTATAAAGGACATTTTAAACATAAAATTGACGCTTCTCAGCTTCTTAAAAGTATAGATTTTTATGTGTTCAGGAGAATTCCTATGGGAAAGATGTATATTTATATAAAATTGCATGGAACAAAACTTGGCCGAAGTGAACCTTCAAATAGGCTCATGGCAAGGTGATTCCCTTCGCTAGATTGTATCTAATCTCGCTGTTTGTGAGCATCATAAGTTTAAGGATGATCTATTAATCTATTTTGCAATGGATTCTTCAGGTAGTATTTTAGTTTTCACGGCATCTGTAATGCAGTAGATGACAAAATAAAAATTTTTTACTAAATTAGCCCGGTCTACTTTTCGTTGCATTTCATTTTGCTGGTGATTGTGATCTTATGAATTGTTTTAATATTGTCTAAAGTGTCTAATTCTTTCGCGAATTATAGTGAATAGTTTATCTATTTAGTAGCCCATCTGCCTTCTAACACATCTCCACACACTATTACTCCAAGCTGTTAAATTTCCTTTAATTAGTTTTCCCTTTCGTAAGGATTACGAAAGATTAATGAATTCATTATAATTGCTGTGAAGGAATTTACTTATAAAAAGAGAAACTATGGTCAAAACTCATTATTTCAACATCCCATTTGTGTACTTTAAAAGTCCAAATAATATTTTATGAATTTCAATTTTTCGAAAAGTCGTTAAAAAATTCAAATTCCCTAACATCGATATTTACTGGATTTTTTGCTCTTGTTTAGATTAGTTTTGTTATTTAATAAGTTTGGATCATCCTGTAGACTACGAGTGTGTAAAGTCGGGTTGAACTTTATGCATTTTGCCCTAGAAAAATATGTTGGGTTATGTTGAAGTTGTTCCACAAGCCTTTATATTTTTCCTGCAGGAGCTTACGTATTGCGCATGTATTCTTTTTCCTAAATGTAGATAATATTTTCTGCTATAACAGCTGTAACAACTACAATCACATTCATCTTAATTTTTTTAGAGCAAAGACGTACATAGTTAGCAGAAATAAGATTTTATTTCAGATTGAACTTATTGATACAAATTTGTATAAATAAAAGTTAATAAATAAAAATATCTATATGTATTTACATATATATGTAGATGCATAGCAAAAGTTGTCTTGTGTGGTTATCGTATTAAAAAAATGATATATATATATGTGCATATATTTACGTATATGTATATATAAAAAACAAAATAATACAATTCACTAAAGATTCTTTTAAGTTATTAAAACACACTAATCAGTGCATAAAAGAAATATTGATTTTATATGTGTTGGTCACACACATACATACGAGTATATATTGAAAAATCCTACTGAAGTAGTACGCAAAGTTGCTTATACCACTTACAATAGAAGTAAATTTCTATGCATTAAAACTAATTGAAAAGCTAAAAAGTATATGAATACTAGTTAAATTATTGGAATTTCTTTCGAAAAAATCAGATGGGTTGCTTTAGTAGTAAAGACCGTTTAACAAAGGAAGATATGGATTTTTTAAAATCCCATACACGATATGACGAAGCGACAATCAAGGAATGGTATAAAGGCTTTAAGGTAAACATAACATTTTGTATGTATTCATATAATGAAAATTCTATTGCAGCAAGATTGTCCCAACGGAAGATTGACTCCTGCCAAATTCGTTGACATGTATAAAATGTTCTTTCCTTCAGGAAATGCTGAGGAGTTTTGTGATCATGTTTTCCGTACATTCGATATGGACAAAAATGGATACATTGACTTTAAAGTAAGCAGTAATTGCATCAAAATATACATTACCTTTCCATTACAGTGTAACATTCGTATCAAATAATGCACAACATCAAACGCACACACACACACACATACACACAAACTCTTCATTCCCATTCTGTATAACTATAAAAGGACTTTTTGTTAGGTGCCTTGAATTATTTATTACTGTTATATACACTAACTTTAACTTTAGTTAATGACAACTGAAGAAATGCAAATTAAAGAAGGAAAAACTAAAGTAGTTAACATAAAGATCAATGTCCTTAGCGGGTCTAATAGCAAGCTTCGTCAAGTCTTGAAGAGCTGTGAACATCCGAAACTTTTAAAATTAAAAATCTTTAAAAGATATATGAATATTTTGATAATACTCTAGTACTCATTCTATAGGTCCTTTTTTCTACACTTGCTTTTCACTACTAATTTTTTTACTATCAATTTCTTGAGCTGTTATTATTTATTTATTAAGAAATGTACGCAAGAAATTAAATACCATGCACAGTAGTTTGGAGCTAGGAAGACTTTTACTACGTCTGTTTATAGACGTGAACACTTCTTATGGTTCGTGGACACATTTGAATAGCACGCAATGAGATCGTAGACGAACTGGCAAGAATGGGTGCTAGCAACTTGTTTGTAGGATAATTCCTTAAATTAAATGCCGAAAGAAAATAAAAATTACTACTGGCTCTATTGTGATCAGACAAGCAAAACTTCTTATTGGAACAGTGGACGAATGACTGAACTTCCGTTGAAAAACAAGAAATAAAAGAAAAGATTTTGAAACGGATCTCAAAATCAGCAAAACACATGGAAATTATAGAATTGAGGACTAATCAATTCAGAAAATCGAGAAATGATAGGACGTGACTGAAATCTTACGAGAACTGATGATTAGCTTCCGAAAATCTTAGGCCTTGGCGATCGACTTTAAAATATAGGAGTTATTAGGGCCTGTGGGTGCCGTAGGATTAGTACACCTCAAAAATAAATAAGTAACGTATGTATTTTATCCTTAATAAACTCCTCAGAAACATGCATTAACTCTATAGTTCACAATTTCATGTTCTATTTTCGCAATTCGAATGCAACCGTCGTTTATTGCACGATCTCGAGAATCTTGTCTCATATAAATAGACATACAGTAACTGCAATGTATATAATTATATATATTATATCTATATCTGTTGATAAGGATAGCAGAGGATAATTAAAAGAGTTCACTACATTTGTCTGTCATCTAAAGGGATTTCGAAGAATATAGGTTTTTTTCACAGTTTATTTTACTCTTCTATCAAGCTCCGTTGAACCGAATTGAATAGCTTGGCAGTTATATTAAATAACCAGTTATCGTAGGCGACATTAAATATTATTTTAAATATGAAGTAATTATAATTCTGCAAGATTTGTTTGCATTTTTAAATTTGTGCCTTCTATTTTAGGAATTCCTTTTGGCAATCGACGTAACTTCTAGCGGAACGCCAGAGGAAAAATTGAAATGGGCATTCAGAATGTATGACGTCGATGGAAATGGAGTTATTGACATACAGGAAATGACTAAAATTGTTCAGGTTTGCAATATTTTCTGCAATCTTTAATTTTACACGCGTGTCCATCTCATGACGCATTGATTTCTACAGGCTATATATGATATGTTGGGTGCGTGCTCATCGAATAGGCCAGCTGATTCTGCCGAGGAGCGAGCTAAGAACATTTTCGCTAAAATGGATGAAAATAATGATGGTCAATTAACTCAGGATGAATTCCTAAAGGGATGTCTTCAGGATGAAGAATTATCAAAGATGCTAGCGCCATAATTAGACTTTTATCGCACAATCTTTTACAAAACACTTTTTCTTTTTCAATTTATTAATATCAAATACACTATCAAATATTTTTTCTTGAATGTTTTCAAGATATCTCATCAATAAAAGTTATTACTAATGTTTTTTTATGAAATGTATAAGTACGGAAGATTAATATAAATAAATATATAAAAATATCATCCAATCGTAAGTTTTGTTGACTTAATTCGAAACATTAAAGTAAACGGCGAATGTAATATGTTGTCACTAGCTTCTCTATATGAAAATTTCAAGTTGCTGGCTCCATTTAATGGATTATAAAGTCATCCCAATAATTTCGAATACTCAAAACTTCGAATACTCAGCTTTAGAATTCTTCTTTTCTTAAAAGAATTAAAAAAAATTCCTTAAATATTGCTCCCAAGTTGTTGCGATTGTGAATAATTATTTTTGATTAAACGAAGCATTGACTTTGTATTTTAATTTTAGCTAATTTAATTTATTTTTATTTTCCTTCAATAAATTAAACGAAAAAATTTATTAATAAAAGATATATTAAAAATTCATGTACATATCCAAAAAAAATTAATACCACAGGAAACTTTATAATATAGATATTACAAAATACCTTTAAACAAAGATACAGATCACAGTGGTTCGAATACTAAACTCATCAGTCAGATTTCTGCAGCATTTGTAGTGTACATTTATTAAGGAAAACTCTCAGAAAAGAAGCTGAAGTTTGTCCCTATCGTTGTAGAGTTAGATTCATCTTGTATCAATTTCGGCAATTGAAAATTTTACCTGGTAATTACATTAACTATTGTGTAGTTTGTGTCTTTTATGTTTAAATACTTGAATATTGAAATTATTAATATTAAAATGCCAAAAAAAATTCTTAATTTTTAAATTCCTTGTTTTCCTATTTATTTTCCATAGAAATTGAATTTGAGAACTTTGTGGCTGAATAGGTTCTCAATTCCTATAATACATGGATAATTTGGCTTCATATTTCAGCGTTTAATTCCAGTCAACTAAAAATTGTTGCGTACATTTTCTAATATGGGAAAACAGAACAGCAAATTAAAACCGGAAGTCTTGGAAGATTTGAAACAGAACACAGAATTCACAGGTAATTTGTTAAATACTTTTTCTTGCCAAGTTTAAATTCATGTTTTGCCTAACGAAAGAGCCAAACTATTTGCTTTGGTTTGGTTTTATTACATTAATAGAGATTTTACAAAAATGGGAAATATAAATTTTTGCGGCAAAAATATATCATAAAGGTTTGCTTTGTGTTATCTTAACCAAACCGTCAAGATTCGCTTCGTGGATCTGGTTTTCTGCTTCGTGATTTCTATCATGATAAGATCAATATAAAACTAGTAAGGGTACCTTCGGTCAGACCGAAGCTTATATACCCTACATCCCAGCAACCTTTATTATACATATTTATACATATTTCCGATTTATTTAAATAGTCCGATTTTCTTAAATTTCCGTATCAAGAATTTGTTATAAAAAGTAGGCGTGTCACTCCGCCGATTTTCCCCATTTTCAATACAGAGTTATCTATGATGGCAGAGAATATTCGTACCGAATTTCAAGTCAATTCTTCCAACCGTTATTCTGGAATTGCGGTTTATATCAATGTCATATGTTCGTGGGCGGACACGCCCATTTTTTTTAAAAATTTAATCTACCTGTACCGATGTATTCGGAAACAAAATTGAAGCTCAAAACTAAGTCTACAAGTTGAAATATTGTTAAAAGAATTAGTATTTGTTAAAAAAGTAGGCGTGGCGCTGCACCGATTTATCCCATTTTCAATCCCACAGAGTTTCGGATGACAAAGAATATACGTGCAAAATTTCATCGCGATAGCTTCATTCGTTCTCCTGTAATCGTGATTTCCACAGACAGACAGACAGACAGACAGACAGACAGACTACGGACATGGCTAAATCGACTCAGGAGGTGACACTGATCAAGAATATATATACTTTTCCATACCTGCCACGTCTCCTTTAATGCGTTACACACGGAAGCACAAAGTGAATATACCCTCATTCCTTCGGATGTAGGGTATAAATAAATAAAATTTCCAATAATCTTACAAAATAATTAAAACATTGAACTATTATAACTCATAAGAATCACAAGAAGTCTGCATAAAATCTTTTAATACTTTAAGGAAATCTGTTTATTAAAGATATTCAAGTGTCTATCTAAATTTATTTGCAAAAATAATATTTTAGCAAGTTTATGGCTCTATCAAAGGAGTAAGAAATTCTATAATTTGATGTGAAAATATTATTTTCAGATGCTGAGATTCAGGAATGGTACAAAGGCTTTCTTAAGGATTGTCCGAGCGGTCATTTATCCGTTGATGAGTTCAAAAAAATATACGGCAATTTTTTCCCTTATGGAGATGCAAGCAAGGCAAGTATTAACTATGTTTTCTTACTTTAAAGATGATTATTATTTAAATATGGATTATAAAATTTAAGATATATTTTTAATTTCACCTATATAAATAAAAATGCAATCGCCTTTTAATTTTTTGCAATATAGTTTGCCGAACATGTTTTTCGAACCTTTGATTCAAATGGCGATGGAACTATAGATTTTCGAGAATTCTTATGTGCTTTAAGTGTTACTTCTAGAGGGAAATTGGAACAAAAACTCAAATGGGCATTTTCAATGTATGACTTGGATGGAAATGGCTACATCTCGAGACAAGAAATGTTAGAAATTGTAACGGTAAGTTTAAGTTAAGTTTACTTTTCTAATTAATAAAGCAGGAAGTTTTTTGGAAACATATAATTTAAATGTTTAATTAGACGAATTTTAACATTTGTTATAAACATTTAATGTTTGTTGTGAAGTTATTTTCATGTATGTCTAAAAATTCTATATTTTCATAGGCGATATATAAAATGGTTGGATCTGTAATGAAAATGCCTGAAGATGAAAGCACCCCTGAAAAAAGAACAGATAAAATATTTCGGCAAATGGATCGGAATAAAGATGGAAAATTAAGTTTGGAAGAATTTATAGAAGGAGCAAAAAGCGATCCGTCTATAGTTCGTTTATTACAATGTGACCCACAATCACATTGAAACATGATGTTTACATTTCAAATTTGAAAGAAATCCGTAAATGTATATATTGTTAAATGCTATGATCCTCAATACTTTCCCATGGAAAGCTTATCGTTGAATAAAAAGCATCATGACGTAAAATGGTGTTGTTTTATTTGTAATTACACTAGAATATCGTGAATTAGTTCGTACTAAGTGGTTAGATTAACGTTAATCTACTTATTAACAATGGTTTAACCTTCATAACCACAAGATTCTATTCCAAAACAGCTCATAATATCACACCTGTTCTCCAGACTTTTCGTGGAGTCCAAATTAATTTTGTAATGCGTTGAGTTTATAGAAAAAATATAGTGGTTTGCAATTTTGTTTTTAATTGACTGCGTCTTATATACTTTGTCATATCGTGTGAGCACTGTATTAATATCGCTACTGCAATAGAATATTCATTCGACATGCTACAATAAAATTTAGATTTTAAATGAAATTATGTAGTGCTTTCAAGAATTTAATGTGTGTAATTAGTAAATCTAAAAATAAAAGATGGGACCAGCGAATAATTCAAAATTTGGCTCCAACCACCTGACAAATATTGTTGAATTCATTACTCCCACTTTAATTTAACTTTCAAACAGCATACATATATATTCCAAGGATTTGCACAATATTCACAAATTTACAATTATTATAGCGTTTCAATTAAAAAAAACAAGAACTTCCTTTAAAAATTCTTTATTAAGCTCATTAGAAAGTTAATTTCATCGTCTAGCACTCCCTCTTCCTCTACTGCCACGGCCACGAGCACCGCCACGCCCACGTGAACCACGACCTCTACCACGATTGCCTCCTCTGGACGCATCCTTTTTCTTTGCTTTCGATTTAGGAGTATCATCAATGAGCAATGTTTCTAACGGTAAGCTATCCGGCAAAATGAAATACCGGACGTTATTCCCTCTAATACTTATTGAATCCAAATGCACGGGATCACGGTGTTTGATCGTCATCTTAACAGCTTTCAAATGTGTGTTCATCGCTACATCTACGCCGGTTATTGTACCATGAATTTGAGTACCATTTTTCAGCTCAATGGTGACAGTCTCGTGACTGAGTTTCATTAGAAACCTAAACGATTTCATTTATAATTATGCTTTCATAAACAAACACAATATTATTATAATAATAGAACATACCTCACTAGCTTCATTACAACCTATTAACTCCGTGATACTTGATTATTTATATGAAAATGCTATTTGTTAAATTTCAACTCGCTCAGATAAGTTCAGACGTGTGCATAAGTATCAGGGTTGCCATGTTCAATTGACTAAATTGTCATAGGAGGAATTCACACGAAAGAGTTTTAACGGTAGTTACTTCATTTTCATTGCGTATTCATTTTGTTTCAACTGTGATGTCACACCGAGCAGTCTCGAGAATTTTTACTGCGTTAATTTTGCCGTTGTAGAATTTCTACGCATAAAATAGTACAAAGTATTTTTCTTTTATTGATCTCATCTACCACTCAGTTTTTAATTGAGATCGGCTCTCGTAATACTTGACTTGGTACCAGTATTACGGATACAGTAAATTCTGTTAATAAATTGATAGCTCTCTATTACTGTAGAATGCGTGCTTCACATCCCACAAGTACCTTTTCACTTGAAATTAGATGTGCTGTATTATCTCGACGCCAGCTCAATTTATTCATATCCACGTTAGCTACATAGAATAATTAGAATTAGCAAAGTTTGGTATATATTTTAAAAATATTTACTTAGGTACATTTATCCAAAAAAAAAAAAAAAAATTACGTCCGAACACAACGAAATTCACAAAATAAAATATTTCAGGGTCCTTTGGATCCATATTCAGTAGTGCACTTTGTTTCGTACAAAGTGAATACTCCTACGTACTCTGAATCCGTGAGTCAAAAATGAACCCTGTGAGTCAAATTCATCCTCTTGTTTTTCTTAATGTTTTATTGGCGAAACAAAAACAAAATTGTGACTCTTGACGCTTTGGTGTGAATTCTGCCAAACAAAATTCTTCAATTATTCATATATATATTATGAATATGATTACATATATATTATGATGATAATAAATATATTCTATCACATTTTACACAGCATTTCCTAATTTGCTTCTTTATATTTTCTATAAATGCAGACGATAATCGAACTTTCTTGTTATAAATATATAAATGAAACTGAATACGTATTGTTACAAAATAGTTGGAAATTTCCTAATTTGCTTCTTTATATTTTCTATAAATGCAGACGATAATCGAACTTTCTTGTTATAAATATATAAATGAAACTGAATACAAATTGTTACAAAATAGTTGGAAATTATACGTTATTGGACTATTTGGAGGTCTAAAATCCTACTGCTACACAATATAACTTACAAAACAAGAACAACAGTTCGGCATTTCTCAGATATTGTATAAGTGATTTAAAGATACCAAATAATTATGTCAAACCAATTGTTTGAAACGGCGCATTGCTAGTGTCTGCGGTTTCCAGACCAGCTGTTTTCTCTATTTACAGAACTTTATTTAGCCTCACATGTAAGTTACTTCCAGTAAAATTCAGAAATTTATAAATTTTTGTAAATAGAAGTTTTATTATGAGTACTTTCGTCCTAGTTTTTTCTGAGGGTAATATTCCTGCAAGAGATATATGTGAAAGTAAGATCACAGCATAAGAAATTAGTTTATTATTGGCATAGAATGATATACCACATTTGCAATGTATAATAGAAGAGTTGACAATCGTCTTGTAGATTTAAGACGATAAGTTTCAGTATTCAAGAACGGTTTCATAGAAATGGAAAGGAATCTCTGTCTTATAGGACTGGTAAAGCATTCCTAGCCCATCACTTGAATAAAAAACATTTTGTGAGATTGCCAAAGAGGTATCATATATACAGAACAATTTATTCATGTTGAATGCATAATTATTGAAATCGTTCATGATTCAAGTGATTATGTTCTATTGATACTTAAAGGAAAGATGATGCAAAAATTATTTTACATTATTTTTATTTGAAAATTTAAAACATTAGCCTGGAGATTTGATCCCAAAATCCGTGTAATTAAATAATAAAACGGAAAATAACATTTATAATAATTTCTATGTTCTAAATTACATCTAATCTACATCTTACATATATGAACCTGAGGCAATTGTTAAGTCTATCTATTTAGTTATTAGATTGTTAACTAAAACTAATTTGATTAAAGGATTATCTCTTTTTTAGATATTATCAAATCACAAGGTGAAGAAATTCAGTTATACGATTTCGAGATAAACGAAAGTAAATATTTCGGATACACTTGCAACTTAAAAGCAAAGTATTATAACAAAAATATAATTCTGGTTCCGGTTAAGGACAGTATAGACAATATAAAACTTGATATACAGGATAATGTGGAAGCCATTATTGTCTACTTTGATTCAAAAAATGTATGTATATTTGTTCAATATTTTTCATTGTTATATTTTATAATACCGATGTATATACTAATCTGCCGTTACAAAGGACATTTGCTGAAGGCGAAATTTAACTTATTTCAGTTTAAAAATAAATAAACTGGTAAATAAAGTTTGAAATGCCAATTCTAATAAATATTAGGTTCACATAAAAAAAATAAGTTAAATACATGATTTTTTAATCCTTGTTTATGTTTCTTTATTTTCGCAGAAAAAATGTGTGGAACAAATTTGTAAATATTCTACTTACATGAAAGCGCACAACATTGAAAACGGCTTGATACTTTTTGATAATGATCACCTTTCAGAAGACGACATTTCGTGTAGCGATATAAGCGATTCAAATAATTTCGTGTTCAATTTTATTGATTTGGGTGAAACGTCAAGCTCTGATAATGAATACTTTGAGCACAGGTACGGCTACGATGGAGTAATACAGACATTATGCAATTTGGAATGGTTAAATATGAAAAGTAAGATCTGTTTAAACGAATTTTCCTTTTGTACACTCATTTATTCTCTAATGCATACCTACATTAATCTACAACCAAAGAATTTTAAAGTCAGCATTCATGAGAAAATTCGTTACATTAAAACCTCTTGTTACAAAATTCTTCCTAAATCAAAATCCGTACAACTTCAAAAAATTTTGCAGACTGAGAAGAAAGTCTTATAAAAACTTATTTACTTACACCAATCACAATTCCTATTTTGCGTTTGTGTTCTGAACTCTTCGTTTAGGTTGTACACGTATATTTTGGTTATACCTCAATTTCCAAATCTGTAAATAAAATTAAATAATTTAAGAATATTAAAACAGCCAAATTTAGTTGAATCCTAAACGCACGTGGATAAATCAATTTTGTGCAAACAAGAACTTACACAATCATTTAATTTTAAATAACACTGTTGAGACACCATATATTTTACACAGATGTATATTCTCCTAATTACAAATATTTTCCAGCTCAATCAGAGGTAGATGGCGATGGTCCGAATCTGCCCAATAGTTGTGACGGTAACATAGATAGTTTTGAGAATTTGGTAATGAAAATTCAAGCATTTAAATCAATATCATCGACACTGCAACGAGCGGAAGTATTGAATCATGCTGAACAACTAGCCACACAGTTTATACAATTGATGAACAGTGACGTGGATGACGATTTATAAAACTATTATATTGTGATGCATAAAGTATTGTAAAATAGCGGATATATACAAAAATTTGCTCTTAAAGAAATTAATTAATAAATAAAATCCAAAAAAATTTTTGCTTTCTCATTATTGTCGGTTAATGGGCAAAAGTTATAACCAAAATATACGTGGTGCGCCTTTATAATAATAAAAAAAGTCTACCAAATCATATCGTCTTGATTACTAAAAGCTCCTATATCATATTCTGTAGTTTCGGGATATCCTTGGCATTAGTCCCTCTGTGTAAAACAACAGTTTCGTTTTCCTTCGTTCGCTACAGATCACAGTAATCTTGCTTGCAATGTGTCGATTAAAAGTCTTCTTCGCTTTCCTCTTCATAGATTCCAGAACATCATAGAATCCTCAAGCGGAGGTGTTGAATTATAATGCGCAACCAGGATTCCGTTTCATTTTTACTTCCTTGTATACGTAGTAAATACAAGAAAGTATTGTAATCATGAAAAATTTCCATATTGAGATTTTGATGGTAACACACATTTTAACCATCGCGGAGTCCATTTTGACTAGTTTGGTCGTGACGTGTGTACGTATGTACGCCTGTACGTATGTACACCCCTGTTCAAAATAATAAGTACATCCCCTCAACAAAATTTTCAGTCAATGGGAATTCCCGATTTGACAAGAAATGAATTGTGAATCATCTAAATTAGAAAACTTCCAATGTAAAGAAGCTGTTCAATATTAAAACACATAAAAATAATATTCCTTAATAGTATTAATATCCAAGTTTCATTTTATTGAACAAAATTGGTGCGGACAAAATAATAAGTACATGTGTGATTGTAATTTAAAACAAGTGTGAAAATTTTTGCTAAGTGAGTTTTTTTAATTAAAAGTAAGTTTTACGATTGGGTTTTACATGAAACTGGAGAAATTATTGTTATAATTATTAATTAGATGGGTAAAGCAATGGGTGGGGGAGGGGGGGGGGGGGGGGTTCTTTTTCGTAAAGTGGAGTTGGGCCAATACATCTCGTAAAAGGCATTATAAAATCTGCGGACTACAAGGAAATTCTAGAAGAGGTTATGCTACCCTATGCCGAAGAAAATATGCCACTAATATGGACATTTCAGCAGGACAACGATCTGAAGCACACGTCCAAATTAGTGAAAAAATGGTTTAGCGATCACAAAATTACAATTTTAAGCTGGCCAAGTCAATCGCCGGACCTTAACCCTATTGAAAACTTGTGGGGTATTTTAAAAAAACAACTGGCACAGCAAACATTCGCAAATAAAGCAGAATTATGGCACTACATTCAAAAAAATATGGTATGAAATACCGCAGGATACCTGCCGGAAACTTATTTCGAGTATGCCACACAGAATGGCAAAAGTTATTCAAAATAACAAAATAAATAAAATAACTAGTAAGGGTACCTTCGGTCAGACCGAAGCTTATATACCCTACATCCCAGCAACCTTTATTATACATATTTATACATATTTCCGATTTATTTAAATAGTCCGATTTTCTTAAATTTCCGTATCAAGAATTTGTTATAAAAAGTAGGCGTGTCACTCCGCCGATTTTCCCCATTTTCAATACAGAGTTATCTATGATGGCAGAGAATATTCGTACCGAATTTCAAGTCAATTCTTCCAACCGTTATTCTGGAATTGCGGTTTATATCAATGTCATATGTTCGTGGGCGGACACGCCCATTTTTTTTAAAAATTTAATCTACCTGTACCGATGTATTCGGAAACAAAATTGAAGCTCAAAACTAAGTCTACAAGTTGAAATATTGTTAAAAGAATTAGTATTTGTTAAAAAAGTAGGCGTGGCGCTGCACCGATTTATCCCATTTTCAATCCCACAGAGTTTCGGATGACAAAGAATATACGTGCAAAATTTCATCGCGATAGCTTCATTCGTTCTCCTGTAATCGTGATTTCCACAGACAGACAGACAGACAGACAGACAGACAGACAGACAGACTACGGACATGGCTAAATCGACTCAGGAGGTGACACTGATCAAGAATATATATACTTTTCCATACCTGCCACGCCTCCTTTAATGCGTTACACACGGAAGCACAAAGTGAATATACCCTCATTCCTTCGGATGTAGGGTATAATAAATTAGTGTCAATTTACCGTTAAAGTTAAAATATGAAGGTGTACTTATTATTTTGACCAGGTGTGCATGTATCCTCAATAACTTAAAAACGGAGAATCGTAGAAAGTTGAAATAACATCCAGATATAATCTATTTTTTGGTTAGATCGCTAGCGCGAAGAGAACACTTCTCTCGAAGGATTCTATATTATTCATAACTTAGCTACAAATGTTTTAATTAATGTGTTGGCCACATCAGATATTTTTAAATACTCTTTAACTTGCATTGTCTCGGGCTATTTTCATAGACGACTTCGCTTCTGGCAGAAGGCAGGGCCGCAGTTCGCTTGCTACAGTGATCTTAATGTCATCTGTCTATTCTTTCTGTCACCAATTCGTCAGCGCCACATCCATCTTCTCTCATGCTCACATGAAGTGGCTGCTTCCAGTCTGTTCTGGATTCTCTCGGTTATGTTGTAGTTAGTTAACATGCAGTGTAGGCGTAGATAAGCGTAACTTTCCGATACCTGTAATATTATCAGGACGTAGCTTAGCTTCTTGTTAGACCGCAGCTATCTTCTTCGTAGTTTCGACCAACGACTCCTTGAATTTTATTGAGCGATTGGAAGAAGTCGCGGAGTTTTATAACGTAGCCTACCTTCTGTTGCCAATGGCGATGCCTCAGGTCCTTACTGAAAGAGTGCTTCAGTGGTTCCGGAATAATATCCAGAAGTGGTCAACTTGGAGCGGTTTTAAAACAGACTTCCTAGATTTTTTCCTACCATCTAGATATTTGGAACGCCTCGACGACGAAATCAAACAGCGAACGCAACGATCACACGAGAAATTCAAGGATTTTGTGTTGGCACAGATGTCAATGCGACAAACGAAACCGAATATGAAAAATTAGATGCAGATCGGATATACTAAAATAGCAGCAGTGAGATGCAGCTATATGTTAAGCGCCGTGATTTCGGCTCTCTAAGTGAGCTGGTGAGCCTAGTAGGCGATTTTGAAGGGATACCAAGAGACATACCTACCTACAAATTGAGAGACACCGCATTGCTGCCATGATCGATTGCGGGGCTCTTCTCCTAGAGGCGACAGTATACACAGGAGCGACTTGGTGTTTTATAAGAAAGGACATAGGGGAAAAACTTCGCCAAGAAGGCAGCGTGACAGCGTGACATAGGGGAAAAACTTCGCCAAGAAGGCAGCGTGACAAAAACCAATTTACAGGTGTCAATGGCTAACGGAGTGGATCAACCAATAAGAGAAATCCTCACAATTTTAGTCAGACTAGGAGAACGAAGTCGGATGACGACTTTCCTAATAATACCAGAAATTATTGACAACATGATCCTTGGATTGGACTTCCTCGCCGTTGTCGGAACAACCATACAGTGCGGAGACATCTCGGTGACGTTGAAACCTGCCTCAAATGAGCTAGTTAACTCTGACATTAAATTTAAAACTACTAGAGAAGATATAGAGAATGAAGATACAAAGATTCAAGAGTTTTTACGCGTAGAATTAAGCCAGCTCTAGAAAAATGAAGGAATCACCGACGTGGCGACACACCGCATTATAATGAGAGACGATCGGGTCATCAACCAGTGTTACTTCACGCAAAACCCCGCCATGCAACAGGTGATTGATCAGGAAGTGGCTGATCTAATCAAGCGTGGATGCATCGAGCAGTCACAGGGCCCCTATAGCGCACCAATAGTTCTGGTAAAAAAGAAAACCGGACAGTGGCGCTTGTGCATAGGCTGTCGTACACTCAACGCCAGATCGGTACCAGACGCATATCCGCTTCCGAGAATGGCTCATATCTTAGAACACCTTAGGAATGCGAAGTACGTCAGTAGTATCAACCACAGAAATGGGTAATGGCACATCCCTATGGAGGAGGCCAGTAAAAAGTACACGGCTTTTACCGTGCCAGGTCATGGACTGTACCAATGGAGAGTCATGCCATTTGGTCTCCATTCCGCGCCCGCAACCTTTCAACGAGCATCAGATCGCGTTATTGGACCCGAAGTCGAGCCATATGCATTCGCCTATTTGGACGACATGGTCATCAGCGGAGAAACTCTCGAGCAACACATGGAGAACCTAAGGGAGGTATTCAGGCGCCTAAGGCAAGCCAAACTTTGCATCAACATCCAAGTGGTGAGTGAGGACGGCATCCATACCGACCCAGAGAAACTCGCGCCAAGAACGGAGTTCTTCCATCGGAGTTCTACACATCCCCTTCAGAATGTTCGCCAAGACCGTCAATGTTTAGGTATTGCATCATGGTACAGGCGGTTCGTACCCGAATTTGCTAAAATCGTTCAGCCCTTGACTACGCTCTTAAAGAAGGGGCAGCATTTTAAATTGGCGTCGGAACAACAGAAAGCATTTGATGAACTAAAGCGAAGGCTGACAGAAGCTCCTATTCTTGAAAAATTACTCACCGACTGAGATAGAGTGCCTAGCAATCGTGTTGGCAATCAGGAAAATGCAGCCGTAAATAGAGGGGTACGCTTTCAACGTTTTCACGGGCCATTTGTCCCTGAAATGGCTCAACTCGATTGAAAGCCCCACCGGACGATTAACAAGGTGGGCCATCGAATTACAACACACTTACAACATCCAGTACAGGCGAGGTAAACTCAACGTAGTCGCTGACGCATTATCGCTCAACCACGGGAGACTTTATGTACCGCGACGATAAGAGAGATGGGACCGAGGACGTGGTACAAGAAGAAACATGTTGAAGTCGCAGCCGAACAAGGAAAATTTCCGGATTACATCGTTGAACACGGTAAACTCTACCGACATATACCGCGACAACTAGGTATATAGCGCGAATACCTAGTACATCAAATGAAAGGTCGTTAGATGAGGAACAATCGCGCTATATACCATTTTCGCGTCACTTCTATAGTTTAGGGGCAGTACATGAAGGAGGGTATTTGTTTAGAGCGAAAAACACCCTACATTCCTTTCACTCATATCTCGAGTTATAGACAACCGATTGCGCCAAGGCAGGTATCAAATGAAAGGTCATTAGATGAGGAACAATCGCTTCACTTCTATAGTTTAGGGGCAGTACATGAAGGAGGGTATTTCTATAAAGCGAAAAATACCCTACAATCCTTTCACTCATATCTCGAGTTCTAGCCAACCGATCGCGCCAAGGCAGGTATCAAATGAAAGGTCGTTAGATGAGGAACAATCGCGCTATATACCATTTTCGCGTCACTTCTATAGTTTAGGGGCAGTACATGCAGGAGGGTATTTGTATAGAGCGAAAAACACCCTACATTCCTTTCACTCATATCTCGAGTTCTAGCCAACCGATCGCGCCAAGGCAGGTATCAAATGAAAGGTGATTAGATGAGGAACAATCGCGCTATGTATCATCTTCGCGTCACTTGTATAGTTTAGGGGCAGTACATGAAGGAGGTATTTGTTTAGAGCGAAAAACACCCTACATTCCTTTCACTCATATCTCGAGTGTTAGCCAACCGATCGCGCCAAGGTAGGTATCAAATGAAAGGTCGTTAGATGAGGAACAATCGCGCTATATACCATTTTCGCGTCACTTCTATAGTTTAGGGGCAGTACATGAAGGAGTGTATTTGTTTAGAGCGAAAAACACCCTACATTCCTTTCACTCATATCTCGAGTTATAGCCAACCGATCGCGCCAAGGCAGGTATCAAATGAAAGGCCATTAAATGAGGAACAATCGCGCTATATACCATTTTCGCGTCACTTCTATAGTTTAGGGACAGTACATGAAGGAGGGTATTTGTTTAGAGCGAAAAACACACCTACTTTCCTTTCACTCATATCTCGAGTTCTATCCATTCGATCGCGCCTAGGCAGGTATCAAATGAAAAGTCGTTAGATGAGGAACAATCGCGCTATATACCGTTTTCGCGTCACTTCTATAGTTTAGGGGCAGTACATGAAGGAGGGTATTTCTATAAAGCGAAAAACACCCTACAATCCTTTCACTCATATCTCGAGTTCTAGCCAACCGATTGCGCCAAGGCAGGTATCAAATGAAAGGTCCTTAGATGAGGAACAATCGCGCTATATACCATTTTCGCGTCACTTCTATAGTTTAGGGGCAGTGCATGAAGGAGGGTATTTCTATAAAGCGAAAAACACCCTACAATCCTTTCACTCATATCTCGAGTTTTAGCCAACCGATCGCGCCAAGGCAGGTATCAAATGAAAGGTCGTTAGATGAGGAACAATCGCGCTATATACCGTTTTCGCGTCACTTGTATAGTTTAGGGGCAGTACATGAAGGAGGGTATTTGTATAGAGCCAAAAACACCCTACATTCCTTTCACTCATATCTCGAGTTCTAGCCAACCGATCGGCCCAAGGCAGCTATCAATTGAAATGTCGTTAGATGAGGAACAATCGCGCTATATACCATTTTCGTGTCACTTCTATAGTTTACGGGCAATACATGAAGGAGGGTATTTGTATAGAGCGAAAAACACCCTACATTCCTTTCACTCATATCTCATATCTCGATAACAATCGCGCTATATACCATTTTCGCGTCACTTCTATAGTTTAGGGGCAGTATATGAAGGAGGTATTTGTTTAGAGCGAAAAACACCCTACATTCCTTTCACTCATATCTCGAGTGTTAGCCAACCGATCGCGCCAAGGTAGGTATCAAATGAAAGGTCGTTAGATGAGGAACAATCGCGCTATATACCATTTTCGCGTCACTTCTATAGTTTAGGGGCAGTACATGAAGGAGTGTATTTGTTTAGAGCGAAAAACACCCTACATTCCTTTCACTCATATCTCGAGTTATAGCCAACCGATCGCGCCAAGGCAGGTATCAAATGAAAGGTCATTAGATGAGGAACAATTGCGCTATATACCATTTTCGCGTGACTTCTATAGTTTAGGGGCAGTACATGAAGGAGGGTATTTCTATAAAGCGAAAAACACACTACAATCCTTTCACTCATATCTCGAGTTCTAGCCAACCGATCGCGCCAAGGCAGGTATAAAATGAAAGGTCATTAGATGAGGAACAATCGCGCTATATACCATTTTCGCGTCACTTCTATAGTTTAGGGGCAGTACATGAAGGAGGGTATTTCTATAAAGCGAAAAACACCCTACAATCCTTTCACTCATATCTCGAGTTCTAGCCAACCGATCGCGCCAAGGCAGGTATCAAATGAAAGGTCGTTAGATGAGGAACAATCGCGCTATATACCGTTTTCGCGTCACTTGTATAGTTTAGGGGCAGTGCATGAAGGAGGGTATTTGTATAGAGCGAAAAACACCCTACATTCCTTTCACTCATATCTCGAGTTCTAGCCAACCGATCGGCCCAAGGCAGCTATCAATTGAAAGGTCGTTAGATGAGGAACAATCGCGCTATATACCGTTTTCGCGTCACTTCTATAGTTTAGGGGCAGTACATGAAGGAGGGTATTTGTTTAGAGCGAAAAACACCCTACATTCCTTTCACTAATATCTCGAGTTATAGCCAACCGATCGCGCCAAGGCAGGTATCAAATGAAAGGTCGTTAGATGAGGAACAATCGCGCTATATACCATTTTCGCGTCACTTCTATAGTTTAGGGGCAGTACATGAAGGAGGGTATTTCTATAAAGCGAAAAACACCCTACAATCCTTTCACTCATATCTCGAGTTCTATCCATTCGATCGCGCCTAGGCAGGTATCAAATGAAAAGTCGTTAGATGAGGAACAATCGCGCTATATACCGTTTTCGCGTCACTTCTATAGTTTAGGGGCAGTACATGAAGGAGGGTATTTCTATAAAGCGAAAAACACCCTACAATCCTTTCACTCATATCTCGAGTTCTAGCCAACCGATTGCGCCAAGGCAGGTATCAAATGAAAGGTCCTTAGATGAGGAACAATCGCGCTATATACCATTTTCGCGTCACTTCTATAGTTTAGGGGCAGTGCATGAAGGAGGGTATTTCTATAAAGCGAAAAACACCCTACAATCCTTTCACTCATATCTCGAGTTTTAGCCAACCGATCGCGCCAAGGCAGGTATCAAATGAAAGGTCGTTAGATGAGGAACAATCGCGCTATATACCGTTTTCGCGTCACTTGTATAGTTTAGGGGCAGTACATGAAGGAGGGTATTTGTATAGAGCCAAAAACACCCTACATTCCTTTCACTCATATCTCGAGTTCTAGCCAACCGATCGGCCCAAGGCAGCTATCAATTGAAATGTCGTTAGATGAGGAACAATCGCGCTATATACCATTTTCGTGTCACTTCTATAGTTTACGGGCAATACATGAAGGAGGGTATTTGTATAGAGCGAAAAACACCCTACATTCCTTTCACTCATATCTCATATCTCGATAACAATCGCGCTATATACCATTTTCGCGTCACTTCTATAGTTTAGGGGCAGTACATGAAGGAGGTATTTGTTTAGAGCGAAAAACACCCTACATTCCTTTCACTCATATCTCGAGTGTTAGCCAACCGATCGCGCCAAGGTAGGTATCAAATGAAAGGTCGTTAGATGAGGAACAATCGCGCTATATACCATTTTCGCGTCACTTCTATAGTTTAGGGGCAGTACATGAAGGAGTGTATTTGTTTAGAGCGAAAAACACCCTACATTCCTTTCACTCATATCTCGAGTTATAGCCAACCGATCGCGCCAAGGCAGGTATCAAATGAAAGGTCATTAGATGAGGAACAATTGCGCTATATACCATTTTCGCGTGACTTCTATAGTTTAGGGGCAGTACATGAAGGAGGGTATTTCTATAAAGCGAAAAACACACTACAATCCTTTCACTCATATCTCGAGTTCTAGCCAACCGATCGCGCCAAGGCAGGTATCAAATGAAAGGTCATTAGATGAGGAACAATCGCGCCATATACCATTTTCGCGTCACTTCTATAGTTTAGGGGCAGTACATGAAGGAGGGTATTTCCATAAAGCGAAAAACACCCTACATTCCTTTCACTAATATCTCGAGTTATAGCCAACCGATCGCGCCAAGGCAGGTATCAAATGAAAGGTCGTTAGATGAGGAACAATCGCGCTATATACCATTTTCGCGTCACTTCTATAGTTTAGGGGCAGTACATGAAGGAGGGTATTTCTATAAAGCGAAAAACACCCTACAATCCTTTCACTCATATCTCGAGTTCTAGCCAACCGATCGCGCCAAGGCAGGTATCAAATGAAAGGTCGTTAGATGAGGAACAATCGCGCTATATACCGTTTTCGCGTCACTTGTATAGTTTAGGGGCAGTGCATGAAGGAGGGTATTTGTATAGAGCGAAAAACACCCTACATTCCTTTCACTCATATCTCGAGTTCTAGCCAACCGATCGGCCCAAGGCAGCTATCAATTGAAAGGTCGTTAGATGAGGAACAATCGCGCTATATACCGTTTTCGCGTCACTTCTATAGTTTAGGGGCAGTACATGAAGGAGGGTATTTGTTTAGAGCGAAAAACACCCTACATTCCTTTCACTAATATCTCGAGTTATAGCCAACCGATCGCGCCAAGGCAGGTATCAAATGAAAGGTCGTTAGATGAGGAATAATCGCGCTATATACCATTTTCGCGTCACTTCTATAGTTTAGGGGCAGTACATGAAGGAGGGTATTTCTATAAAGCGAAAAACACCCTACAATCCTTTCACTCATATCTCGAGTTTTAGCCAACCGATCGCGCCAAGGCAGGTATCAAATGAAAGGTCGTTAGATGAGGAACAATCGCGCTATATACCGTTTTCGCGTCACTTGTATAGTTTAGGGGCAGTACATGAAGGAGGGTATTTGTATAGAGCCAAAAACACCCTACATTCCTTTCACTCATATCTCGAGTTCTAGCCAACCGATCGGCCCAAGGCAGCTATCAATTGAAATGTCGTTAGATGAGGAACAATCGCGCTATATACCATTTTCGTGTCACTTCTATAGTTTACGGGCAATACATGAAGGAGGGTATTTGTATAGAGCGAAAAACACCCTACATTCCTTTCACTCATATCTCATATCTCGATAACAATCGCGCTATATACCATTTTCGCGTCACTTCTATAGTTTAGGGGCAGTACATGAAGGAGGTATTTGTTTAGAGCGAAAAACACCCTACATTCCTTTCACTCATATCTCGAGTGTTAGCCAACCGATCGCGCCAAGGTAGGTATCAAATGAAAGGTCGTTAGATGAGGAACAATCGCGCTATATACCATTTTCGCGTCACTTCTATAGTTTAGGGGCAGTACATGAAGGAGTGTATTTGTTTAGAGCGAAAAACACCCTACATTCCTTTCACTCATATCTCGAGTTATAGCCAACCGATCGCGCCAAGGCAGGTATCAAATGAAAGGTCATTAGATGAGGAACAATTGCGCTATATACCATTTTCGCGTGACTTCTATAGTTTAGGGGCAGTACATGAAGGAGGGTATTTCCATAAAGCGAAAAACACCCTACATTCCTTTCACTAATATCTCGAGTTATAGCCAACCGATCGCGCCAAGGCAGGTATCAAATGAAAGGTCGTTAGATGAGGAACAATCGCGCTATATACCATTTTCGCGTCACTTCTATAGTTTAGGGGCAGTACATGAAGGAGGGTATTTCTATAAAGCGAAAAACACCCTACAATCCTTTCACTCATATCTCGAGTTCTAGCCAACCGATCGCGCCAAGGCAGGTATCAAATGAAAGGTCGTTAGATGAGGAACAATCGCGCTATATACCGTTTTCGCGTCACTTGTATAGTTTAGGGGCAGTGCATGAAGGAGGGTATTTGTATAGAGCGAAAAACACCCTACATTCCTTTCACTCATATCTCGAGTTCTAGCCAACCGATCGGCCCAAGGCAGCTATCAATTGAAAGGTCGTTAGATGAGGAACAATCGCGCTATATACCGTTTTCGCGTCACTTCTATAGTTTAGGGGCAGTACATGAAGGATGGTATTTGTTTAGAGCGAAAAACACCCTACATTCCTTTCACTAATATCTCGAGTTATAGCCAACCGATCGCGCCAAGGCAGGTATCAAATGAAAGGTCGTTAGATGAGGAACAATCGCGCTATATACCATTTTCGCGTCACTTCTATAGTTTAGGGGCAGTACATGAAGGAGGGTATTTCTATAAAGCGAAAAACACCCTACAATCCTTTCACTCATATCTCGAGTTCTAGCCAACCGATCGCGCCAAGGCAGGTATCAAATGAAAGGTCGTTAGATGAGGAACAATCGCGCTATATACCATTTTCGCGTCACTTCTATAGTTTAGGGGCAGTACATGAAGGAGGGTATTTCTATAAAGCGAAAGACACCCTACAATCCTTTCACTCATATCTCGAGTTCTAGCCAACCGATCGCGCCAAGGCAGGTATCAAATGAAAGGTCGTTAGATGAGGAATAATCGCGCTATATACCATTTTCGCGTCACTTCTATAGTTTAGGGGCAGTACATGAAGGAGGGTATTTCTATAAAGCGAAAAACACCCTACAATCCTTTCACTCATATCTCGAGTTCTAGCCAACCGATCGCGCCAAGGCAGGCATCAAATGAAAGGTCATTAGATGAGGAACAATCGCGCTATATACCATTTTCGCGTCACTTCTATAGTTTAGGGGCAGTACATGAAGGAGGGTATTTCTATAAAGCGAAAAACACACTACAATCCTTTCACTCATATCTCGAGTTCTATCCATTCGATCGCGCCTAGGCAGGTATCAAATGAAAGGTCGTTAGATGAGGAACAATCGCGCTATATACCGTTTTCGCGTCACTTCTATAGTTTAGGGGCAGTACATGAAGGAGGGTATTTGTTTAGAGCGAAAAACACCCTACATTCCTTTCACTCATATCTCGAGTTATAGCCAACCGATCGCGCCAAGGCAGGTATCAAATTAAAGGTCGTTAGATGAGGAACAATCGCGCTATATACCATTTTCGCGTCACTTCTATAGTTTAGGGGCAGTACATGAAGGAGGGTATTTCCATAAAGCGAAAAACACCCTACAATCCTTTCACTCATATCTCGAGTTCTAGCCAACCGATCGCGTCAAGGCAGGTATCAAATGAAAGGTCGTTAGATGTGGAACAATCTTGCTATATACCATTTTCGCGTCACTTCTATAGTTTAGGGGTAATACATGAAGTTGGGTATTTGTATAGAGCGAAAAACACCCTACAATCCTTTCACTCATATCTCGAGTTCTAGCCAACCGATCGCGCCAAGGCAGGTATCAAATGAAAGGTCGTTAGATGAGGAATAATCGCGCTATATACCATTTTCGCGTCACTTCTATAGTTTAGGGGCAGTACATGAAGGAGTGTATTTCCATAAAGCGAAAAACACCCTACAATCCTTTCACTCATATCTCGAGTTCTAGCCAACCGATCGCGCCAAGGCAGGTATCAAATGAAAGGTCGTTAGATGTGGAACAATCTTGCTATATACCATTTTCGCGTCACTTCTATAGTTTAGGGGTAATACATGAAGGAGGGTATTTTTATAGAGCGAAAAACATCCTACAATCCTTTCACTCATATCTCGAGTTATAGCCAACCGATCGCGCCAAGGCAGGTATCAAATTAAAGGTCATTAGATGAGGAATAATCGCGCTATATACCATTTTCGCGTCACTTCTATAGTTTAGGGGCAGTACATGAAGGAGGGTATTTCCATAAAGCGAAAAACACCCTACAATCCTTTCACTCATATCTCGAGTTCTAGCCAACCGATCGCGCCAAGGCAGGTATCAAATGAAAGGTCGTTAGATGAGGAATAATCGCGCTATATACCATTTTCGCGTCACTTCTATAGTTTAGGGGTAATACATGAAGGAGGGTATTTTTATAGAGCGAAAAACACCCTACAATCCTTTCACTCATATCTCGAGTTCTAGCCAACCGATCGCGCCAAGGCAGGTATCAAATGAAAGGTCGTTAGATGAGGAATAATCGCGCTATATACCATTTTCGCGTCACTTCTATAGTTTAGGGGCAGTACATGAAGAAGGGTATTTCCATAAAGCGAAAAACACCCTACAATCCTTTCACTCATATCTCGAGTTCTAGCCAACCGATCGCGCCAAGGCAGGTATCAAATGAAAGGTCGTTAGATGAGGAATAATCGCGCTATATACCATTTTCGCGTCACTTCTATAGTTTAGGGGCAGTACATGAAGGAGGGTATTTCCATAAAGCGAAAAACACCCTACAATCCTTTCACTCATATCTCGAGTTCTAGCCAACCGATCGCGCCAAGGCAGGTATCAAATGAAAGGTCGTTAGATGTGGAACAATCTTGCTATATACCATTTTCGCGTCACTTCTATAGTTTAGGGGTAATACATGAAGGAGGGTATTTTTATAGAGCGAAAAACACCCTACAATCCTTTCACTCATATCTCGAATTCTAGCCAACCGATCGCGCCAAGGCAGGTATCAAATTAAAGGTCGTTAGATGAGGAACAATCGCGCTATATACCATTTTCGCGTCACTTCTATAGTTTAGGGGCAGTACATGAAGGAGGGTATTTCCATAAAGCGAAAAACACCCTACAATCCTTTCACTCATATCTCGAGTTTTAGCCAACCGATCGCGCCAAGGCAGGTATCAAATGAAAGGTCGTTAGATGAGGAACAATCGCGCTATATACCATTTTCGCGTCACTTCTATAGTTTAGGGGTAATACATGAAGGAGGGTATTTTTATAGAGCGAAAAACACCCTACAATCCTTTCACTCATATCTCGAATTCTAGCCAACCGATCGCGCCAAGGCAGGTATCAAATTAAAGGTCGTTAGATGAGGAACAATCGCGCTATATACCATTTTCGCGTCACTTCTATAGTTTAGGGGCAGTACATGAAGAAGGGTATTTCCATAAAGCGAAAAACACCCTACAATCCTTTCACTCATATCTCGAGTTCTAGCCAACCGATCGCGCCAAGGCAGGTATCAAATGAAAGGTCGTTAGATGAGGAACAATCGCGCTATATACCGTTTTCGCGTCACTTGTATAGTTTAGGGGCAGTGCATGAAGGAGGGTATTTGTATAGAGCGAAAAACACCCTACATTCCTTTCACTCATATCTCGAGTTCTAGCCAACCGATCGGCCCAAGGCAGCTATCAATTGAAAGGTCGTTAGATGAGGAACAATCGCGCTATATACCGTTTTCGCGTCACTTCTATAGTTTAGGGGCAGTACATGAAGGAGGGTATTTGTTTAGAGCGAAAAACACCCTACATTCCTTTCACTAATATCTCGAGTTATAGCCAACCGATCGCGCCAAGGCAGGTATCAAATGAAAGGTCGTTAGATGAGGAATAATCGCGCTATATACCATTTTCGCGTCACTTCTATAGTTTAGGGGCAGTACATGAAGGAGGGTATTTCTATAAAGCGAAAAACACCCTACAATCCTTTCACTCATATCTCGAGTTTTAGCCAACCGATCGCGCCAAGGCAGGTATCAAATGAAAGGTCGTTAGATGAGGAACAATCGCGCTATATACCGTTTTCGCGTCACTTGTATAGTTTAGGGGCAGTACATGAAGGAGGGTATTTGTATAGAGCCAAAAACACCCTACATTCCTTTCACTCATATCTCGAGTTCTAGCCAACCGATCGGCCCAAGGCAGCTATCAATTGAAATGTCGTTAGATGAGGAACAATCGCGCTATATACCATTTTCGTGTCACTTCTATAGTTTACGGGCAATACATGAAGGAGGGTATTTGTATAGAGCGAAAAACACCCTACATTCCTTTCACTCATATCTCATATCTCGATAACAATCGCGCTATATACCATTTTCGCGTCACTTCTATAGTTTAGGGGCAGTACATGAAGGAGGTATTTGTTTAGAGCGAAAAACACCCTACATTCCTTTCACTCATATCTCGAGTGTTAGCCAACCGATCGCGCCAAGGTAGGTATCAAATGAAAGGTCGTTAGATGAGGAACAATCGCGCTATATACCATTTTCGCGTCACTTCTATAGTTTAGGGGCAGTACATGAAGGAGTGTATTTGTTTAGAGCGAAAAACACCCTACATTCCTTTCACTCATATCTCGAGTTATAGCCAACCGATCGCGCCAAGGCAGGTATCAAATGAAAGGTCATTAGATGAGGAACAATTGCGCTATATACCATTTTCGCGTGACTTCTATAGTTTAGGGGCAGTACATGAAGGAGGGTATTTCCATAAAGCGAAAAACACCCTACATTCCTTTCACTAATATCTCGAGTTATAGCCAACCGATCGCGCCAAGGCAGGTATCAAATGAAAGGTCGTTAGATGAGGAACAATCGCGCTATATACCATTTTCGCGTCACTTCTATAGTTTAGGGGCAGTACATGAAGGAGGGTATTTCTATAAAGCGAAAAACACCCTACAATCCTTTCACTCATATCTCGAGTTCTAGCCAACCGATCGCGCCAAGGCAGGTATCAAATGAAAGGTCGTTAGATGAGGAACAATCGCGCTATATACCGTTTTCGCGTCACTTGTATAGTTTAGGGGCAGTGCATGAAGGAGGGTATTTGTATAGAGCGAAAAACACCCTACATTCCTTTCACTCATATCTCGAGTTCTAGCCAACCGATCGGCCCAAGGCAGCTATCAATTGAAAGGTCGTTAGATGAGGAACAATCGCGCTATATACCGTTTTCGCGTCACTTCTATAGTTTAGGGGCAGTACATGAAGGATGGTATTTGTTTAGAGCGAAAAACACCCTACATTCCTTTCACTAATATCTCGAGTTATAGCCAACCGATCGCGCCAAGGCAGGTATCAAATGAAAGGTCGTTAGATGAGGAACAATCGCGCTATATACCATTTTCGCGTCACTTCTATAGTTTAGGGGCAGTACATGAAGGAGGGTATTTCTATAAAGCGAAAAACACCCTACAATCCTTTCACTCATATCTCGAGTTCTAGCCAACCGATCGCGCCAAGGCAGGTATCAAATGAAAGGTCGTTAGATGAGGAACAATCGCGCTATATACCATTTTCGCGTCACTTCTATAGTTTAGGGGCAGTACATGAAGGAGGGTATTTCTATAAAGCGAAAGACACCCTACAATCCTTTCACTCATATCTCGAGTTCTAGCCAACCGATCGCGCCAAGGCAGGTATCAAATGAAAGGTCGTTAGATGAGGAATAATCGCGCTATATACCATTTTCGCGTCACTTCTATAGTTTAGGGGCAGTACATGAAGGAGGGTATTTCTATAAAGCGAAAAACACCCTACAATCCTTTCACTCATATCTCGAGTTCTAGCCAACCGATCGCGCCAAGGCAGGCATCAAATGAAAGGTCATTAGATGAGGAACAATCGCGCTATATACCATTTTCGCGTCACTTCTATAGTTTAGGGGCAGTACATGAAGGAGGGTATTTCTATAAAGCGAAAAACACACTACAATCCTTTCACTCATATCTCGAGTTCTATCCATTCGATCGCGCCTAGGCAGGTATCAAATGAAAGGTCGTTAGATGAGGAACAATCGCGCTATATACCGTTTTCGCGTCACTTCTATAGTTTAGGGGCAGTACATGAAGGAGGGTATTTGTTTAGAGCGAAAAACACCCTACATTCCTTTCACTCATATCTCGAGTTATAGCCAACCGATCGCGCCAAGGCAGGTATCAAATTAAAGGTCGTTAGATGAGGAACAATCGCGCTATATACCATTTTCGCGTCACTTCTATAGTTTAGGGGCAGTACATGAAGGAGGGTATTTCCATAAAGCGAAAAACACCCTACAATCCTTTCACTCATATCTCGAGTTCTAGCCAACCGATCGCGTCAAGGCAGGTATCAAATGAAAGGTCGTTAGATGTGGAACAATCTTGCTATATACCATTTTCGCGTCACTTCTATAGTTTAGGGGTAATACATGAAGTTGGGTATTTGTATAGAGCGAAAAACACCCTACAATCCTTTCACTCATATCTCGAGTTCTAGCCAACCGATCGCGCCAAGGCAGGTATCAAATGAAAGGTCGTTAGATGAGGAATAATCGCGCTATATACCATTTTCGCGTCACTTCTATAGTTTAGGGGCAGTACATGAAGGAGTGTATTTCCATAAAGCGAAAAACACCCTACAATCCTTTCACTCATATCTCGAGTTCTAGCCAACCGATCGCGCCAAGGCAGGTATCAAATGAAAGGTCGTTAGATGTGGAACAATCTTGCTATATACCATTTTCGCGTCACTTCTATAGTTTAGGGGTAATACATGAAGGAGGGTATTTTTATAGAGCGAAAAACATCCTACAATCCTTTCACTCATATCTCGAGTTATAGCCAACCGATCGCGCCAAGGCAGGTATCAAATTAAAGGTCATTAGATGAGGAATAATCGCGCTATATACCATTTTCGCGTCACTTCTATAGTTTAGGGGCAGTACATGAAGGAGGGTATTTCCATAAAGCGAAAAACACCCTACAATCCTTTCACTCATATCTCGAGTTCTAGCCAACCGATCGCGCCAAGGCAGGTATCAAATGAAAGGTCGTTAGATGAGGAATAATCGCGCTATATACCATTTTCGCGTCACTTCTATAGTTTAGGGGTAATACATGAAGGAGGGTATTTTTATAGAGCGAAAAACACCCTACAATCCTTTCACTCATATCTCGAGTTCTAGCCAACCGATCGCGCCAAGGCAGGTATCAAATGAAAGGTCGTTAGATGAGGAATAATCGCGCTATATACCATTTTCGCGTCACTTCTATAGTTTAGGGGCAGTACATGAAGAAGGGTATTTCCATAAAGCGAAAAACACCCTACAATCCTTTCACTCATATCTCGAGTTCTAGCCAACCGATCGCGCCAAGGCAGGTATCAAATGAAAGGTCGTTAGATGAGGAATAATCGCGCTATATACCATTTTCGCGTCACTTCTATAGTTTAGGGGCAGTACATGAAGGAGGGTATTTCCATAAAGCGAAAAACACCCTACAATCCTTTCACTCATATCTCGAGTTCTAGCCAACCGATCGCGCCAAGGCAGGTATCAAATGAAAGGTCGTTAGATGTGGAACAATCTTGCTATATACCATTTTCGCGTCACTTCTATAGTTTAGGGGTAATACATGAAGGAGGGTATTTTTATAGAGCGAAAAACACCCTACAATCCTTTCACTCATATCTCGAATTCTAGCCAACCGATCGCGCCAAGGCAGGTATCAAATTAAAGGTCGTTAGATGAGGAACAATCGCGCTATATACCATTTTCGCGTCACTTCTATAGTTTAGGGGCAGTACATGAAGGAGGGTATTTGTATAGAGCGAAAACCACCCTACATTCCATTCACTCATATCTCGAGTTCTAGCCAACCGATCACGCAAAGGCAGGTATCAAATGAAAGGTCGTTAGATGTGGAACAATCGCGCTATATACCATTTTCGCGTCTCTTCTATAGTTTAGGGGCAATACATGAAGGAGGGTATTTGTATAGAGCGAACAACACCCTACATTCCTTTCACTCATATCTCGAGTTCTAGCCCACCGATCGCGCCAGGGCAGGTATCAAATGAAAGGTCGTTAGATGAGGAACAATCGCGCTATATACCATTTTCGCGTCACTTCTATAGTTTAGGGGCAGTACATGAAGGAGGGTATTTTTATAGAGCGAAAAACACCCTACAATCCTTTCACTCATATCTCGAGTTCTAGCCAACCGATCGCGCCAAGGCAGGTATCAAATTAAAGGTCGTTAGATGAGGAACAATCGCGCTATATACCATTTTCGCGTCACTTCTATAGTTTAGGGGCAGTACATGAAGGAGGGTATTTGTATAGAGCGAAAACCACCCTACATTCCATTCACTCATATCTCGAGTTCTAGCCAACCGATCACGCAAAGGCAGGTATCAAATGAAAGGTCGTTAGATGTGGAACAATCGCGCTATATACCATTTTCGCGTCTCTTCTATAGTTTAGGGGCAATACATGAAGGAGGGTATTTGTATAGAGCGAACAACACACTACAATCCTTTCACTCATATCTCGCGTTCTATCCATTCGATCGCGCCTAGGCAGGTATCAAATGAAAGGTCGTTAGATGAGGAACAATCGCGCTATATACCGTTTTCGCGTCACTTCTATAGTTTAGGGGCAGTACATGAAGGATGGTATTTGTATAGAGCGAAAACCACCCTACATTCCATTCACTCATATCTCGAGTTCTAGCCAACCGATCACGCAAAGGCAGGTATCAAATGAAAGGTCGTTAGATGTGGAACAATCGCGCTATATACCATTTTCGCGTCTCTTCTATAGTTTAGGGGCAATACATGAAGGAGGGTATTTGTATAGAGCGAACAACACACTACAATCCTTTCACTCATATCTCGCGTTCTATCCATTCGATCGCGCCTAGGCAGGTATCAAATGAAAGGTCGTTAGATGAGGAACAATCGCGCTATATACCGTTTTCGCGTCACTTCTATAGTTTAGGGGCAGTACATGAAGGATGGTATTTGTATAGAGCGAAAACCACCCTACATTCCTTTCACTCATATCTCGAGTTCTAGCCCACCGATCGCGCCAGGGCAGGTATCAAATGAAAGGTCGTTAGATGAGGAACAATCGCGCTATATACCATTTTCGCGTCACTTCTATAGTTTAGGGGCAGTACATGAAGGAGGGTATTTCTATAAAGCGAAAAACACACTACAATCCTTTCACTCATATCTCGCGTTCTATCCATTCGATCGCGCCTAGGCAGGTATCAAATGAAAGGTCGTTAGATGAGGAACAATCGCGCTATATACCGTTTTCGCGTCACTTCTATAGTTTAGGGGCAGTACATGAAGGATGGTATTTGTTTAGAGCGAAAAACACCCTACATTCCTTTCACTAATATCTCGAGTTATAGCCAACCGATCGCGCCAAGGCAGGTATCAAATGAAAGGTCGTTAGATGAGGAACAATCGCGCTATATACCATTTTCGCGTCACTTCTATAATTTAGGGGCAGTACATGAAGGAGGTATTTGTTTAGAGCGAAAAACACCCTACATTCCTTTCACTCATATCTCGAGTTCTAGCCAACCGATCGCGCCAAGGCAGGTATCAAATGAAAGGTCGTTAGATGAGGAATAATCGCGCTATATACCATTTTCGCATCACTTCTATAGTTTAGGGGCAGTACATGAAGGAGTGTATTTGTTTAGAGCGAAAAACACCCTACATTCCTTTCACTCATATCTCGAGTTATAGCCAACCGATCGCGCCAAGGCAGATATCAAATGAAAGGTCATTAGATGAGGAACAATCGCGCTATATACCATTTTCGCGTCACTTCTATAGTTTAGGGGCAGTACATGAAGGAGGTATTTGTTTAGAGCGAAAAACACCCTACATTCCTTTCACTCATATCTCGAGTTCTAGCCAACCGATCGCGCCAAGGCAGGTATCAAATGAAAGGTCGTTAGATGAGGAATAATCGCGCTATATACCATTTTCGCGTCACTTCTATAGTTTAGGGGCAGTACATGAAGGAGGGTATTTCCATAAAGCGAAAAACACCCTACAATCCTTTCACTCATATCTCGAGTTCTAGCCAACCGATCGCGCCAAGGCAGGTATCAAATGAAAGGTCATTAGATGAGGAACAATCGCGCTATATACCATTTTCGCGTCACTTCTATAGTTTAGGGGCAGTACATGAAGGAGGTATTTGTTTAGAGCGAAAAACACCCTACATTCCTTTCACTCATATCTCGAGTTCTAGCCAACCGATCGCGCCAAGGCAGGTATCAAATGAAAGGTCGTTAGATGAGGAATAATCGCGCTATATACCATTTTCGCGTCACTTCTATAGTTTAGGGGCAGTACATGAAGGAGGGTATTCCTATAAAGCGAAAAACACCCTACAATCCTTTCACTCATATCTCGAGTTCTAGCCAACCGATCGCGCCAAGGCAGGTATCAAATGAAAGGTCATTAGATGAGGAACAATCGCGCTATATACCATTTTCGCGTCACTTCTATAGTTTAGGGGCAGTACATGAAGGAGGGTATTTCTATAAAGCAAAAAACACCCTACAATCCTTTCACTCATATCTCGAGTTCTAGCCAACCGATCGCGCCAAGGCAGGTATCAAATGAAAGGTCATTAGATGAGGAACAATCGCGCTATATACCGTTTTCGCGTCACTTCTATAGTTTAGGGGCAGTACATGAAGGAGGGTATTTGTTTAGAGCGAAAAACACCCTACATTCCTTTCACTCATATCTCGAGTTCTATCTATTCGATCGCGCCTAGGCAGGTATCAAATGAAAGGTCGTTAGATGAGGAACAATCGCGCTATATACCGTTTTCGCGTCACTTCTATAGTTTAGGGGCAGTACATGAAGGAGGGTATTTGTTTAGAGCGAAAAACACCCTACATTCCTTTCACTCATATCTCGAGTTATAGCCAACCGATCGCGCCAAGGCAGGTATCAAATTAAAGGTCGTTAGATGAGGAACAATCGCGCTATATACCATTTTCGCGTCGCTTCTATAGTTTAGGGGCAGTACATGAAGGAGGGTATTTCCATAAAGCGAAAAACACCCTACAATCCTTTCACTCATATCTCGAGTTCTAGCCAACCGATCGCGTCAAGGCAGGTATCAAATGAAAGGTCGTTAGATGTGGAACAATCTTGCTATATACCATTTTCGCGTCACTTCTATAGTTTAGGGGTAATACATGAAGTTGGGTATTTGTATAGAGCGAAAAACACCCTACAATCCTTTCACTCATATCTCGAGTTCTAGCCAACCGATCGCGCCAAGGCAGATATCAAATTAAAGGTCGTTAGATGAGGAATAATCGCGCTATATACCATTTTCGCGTCACTTCTATAGTTTAGGGGCAGTACATGAAGGAGGGTATTTCCATAAAGCGAAAAACACCCTACAATCCTTTCACTCATATCTCGAGTTCTAGCCAACCGATCGCGCCAAGGCAGGTATCAAATGAAAGGTCGTTAGATGAGGAATAATCGCGCTATATACCATTTTCGCGTCACTTCTATAGTTTAGGGGTAATACATGAAGGAGGGTATTTTTATAGAGCGAAAAACACCCTACAATCCTTTCACTCATATCTCGAGTTCTAGCCAACCGATCGCGCCAAGGCAGGTATCAAATGAAAGGTCGTTAGATGAGGAATAATCGCGCTATATACCATTTTCGCGTCACTTTTACAGTTTAGGGGCAGTACATGAAGAAGGGTATTTCCATAAAGCGAAAAACACCCTACAATCCTTTCACTCATATCTCGAGTTCTAGCCAACCGATCGCGCCAAGGCAGGTATCAAATGAAAGGTCGTTAGATGAGGAATAATCGCGCTATATACCATTTTCGCGTCACTTCTATAGTTTAGGGGCAGTACATGAAGGAGGGTATTTCCATAAAGCGAAAAACACCCTACAATCCTTTCACTCATATCTCGAGTTCTAGCCAACCGATCGCGTCAAGGCAGGTATCAAATGAAAGGTCGTTAGATGTGGAACAATCTTGCTATATACCATTTTCGCGTCACTTCTATAGTTTAGGGGTAATACATGAAGTTGGGTATTTGTATAGAGCGAAAAACACCCTACAATCCTTTCACTCATATCTCGAGTTCTAGCCAACCGATCGCGCCAAGGCAGATATCAAATTAAAGGTCGTTAGATGAGGAATAATCGCGCTATATACCATTTTCGCGTCACTTCTATAGTTTAGGGGCAGTACATGAAGGAGGGTATTTCCATAAAGCGAAAAACACCCTACAATCCTTTCACTCATATCTCGAGTTCTAGCCAACCGATCGCGCCAAGGCAGGTATCAAATGAAAGGTCGTTAGATGAGGAATAATCGCGCTATATACCATTTTCGCGTCACTTCTATAGTTTAGGGGTAATACATGAAGGAGGGTATTTTTATAGAGCGAAAAACACCCTACAATCCTTTCACTCATATCTCGAGTTCTAGCCAACCGATCGCGCCAAGGCAGGTATCAAATGAAAGGTCGTTAGATGAGGAATAATCGCGCTATATACCATTTTCGCGTCACTTTTACAGTTTAGGGGCAGTACATGAAGAAGGGTATTTCCATAAAGCGAAAAACACCCTACAATCCTTTCACTCATATCTCGAGTTCTAGCCAACCGATCGCGCCAAGGCAGGTATCAAATGAAAGGTCGTTAGATGAGGAATAATCGCGCTATATACCATTTTCGCGTCACTTCTATAGTTTAGGGGCAGTACATGAAGGAGGGTATTTCCATAAAGCGAAAAACACCCTACAATCCTTTCACTCATATCTCGAGTTCTAGCCAACCGATCGCGCCAAGGCAGGTATCAAATGAAAGGTCGTTAGATGAGGAATAATCGCGCTATATACCATTTTCGCGTCACTTCTATAGTTTAGGGGCAGTACATGAAGGAGGGTATTTCCATAAAGCGAAAAACACCCTACAATCCTTTCACTCATATCTCGAGTTCTAGCCAACCGATCGCGCCAAGGCAGGTATCAAATGAAAGGTCGTTAGATGTGGAACAATCTTGCTATATACCATTTTCGCGTCACTTCTATAGTTTAGGGGTAATACATGAAGGAGGGTATTTTTATAGAGCGAAAAACACCCTACAATCCTTTCACTCATATCTCGAGTTCTAGCCAACCGATCGCGCCAAGGCAGGTATCAAATTAAAGGTCGTTAGATGAGGAACAATCGCGCTATATACCATTTTCGCGTCACTTCTATAGTTTAGGGGCAGTACATGAAGGAGGGTATTTGTATAGAGCGAAAACCACCCTACATTCCATTCACTCATATCTCGAGTTCTAGCCAACCGATCACGCAAAGGCAGGTATCAAATGAAAGGTCGTTAGATGTGGAACAATCGCGCTATATACCATTTTCGCGTCTCTTCTATAGTTTAGGGGCAATACATGAAGGAGGGTATTTGTATAGAGCGAAAAACACCCTACATTCCTTTCACTCATATCTCGAGTTCTAGCCCACCGATCGCGCCAAGGCAGGTATCAAATGAAAGGTCGTTAGATGAGGAACAATCGCGCTATATACCATTTTCGCGTCACTTCTATAGTTTAGGGGCAGTACATGAAGGAGGGTATTTCTATAAAGCGAAAAACACACTACAATCCTTTCACTCATATCTCGAGTTCTATCCATTCGATCGCGCCTAGGCAGGTATCAAATGAAAGGTCGTTAGATGAGGAACAATCGCGCTATATACCGTTTTCGCGTCACTTCTATAGTTTAGGGGCAGTACATGAAGGATGGTATTTGTTTAGAGCGAAAAACACCCTACATTCCTTTCACTAATATCTCGAGTTATAGCCAACCGATCGCGCCAAGGCAGGTATCAAATGAAAGGTCGTTAGATGAGGAACAATCGCGCTTTATACCATTTTCGCGTCACTTCTATAGTTTAGGGGCAGTACATGAAGGAGGTATTTGTTTAGAGCGAAAAACACCCTACATTCCTTTCACTCATATCTCGAGTTCTAGCCAACCGATCGCGCCAAGGCAGGTATCAAATGAAAGGTCGTTACATGAGGAATAATCGCGCTATATACCATTTTCGCGTCACTTCTATAGTTTAGGGGCAGTACATGAAGGAGGGTATTTCCATAAAGCGAAAAACACCCTACAATCCTTTCACTCATATCTCGAGTTCTAGCCAACCGATCGCGCCAAGGCAGGTATCAAATGAAAGGTCATTAGATGAGGAACAATCGCGCCATATACCATTTTCGCGTCACTTCTATAGTTTAGGGGCAGTACATGAAGGAGGTATTTGTTTAGAGCGAAAAACACCCTACATTCCTTTCACTCATATCTCGAGTTCTAGCCAACCGATCGCGCCAAGGCAGGTATCAAATGAAAGGTCGTTAGATGAGGAATAATCGCGCTATATACCATTTTCGCGTCACTTCTATAGTTTAGGGGCAGTACATGAAGGAGGGTATTCCTATAAAGCGAAAAACACCCTACAATCCTTTCACTCATATCTCGAGTTCTAGCCAACCGATCGCGCCAAGGCAGGTATCAAATGAAAGGTCATTAGATGAGGAACAATCGCGCTATATACCATTTTCGCGTCACTTCTATAGTTTAGGGGCAGTACATGAAGGAGGGTATTTCTATAAAGCGAAAAACACACTACAATCCTTTCACTCATATCTCGAGTTCTAGCCAACCGATCGCGCTAAGGCAGGTATCAAATGAAAGGTCGTTAGATGTGGAACAATCTTGCTATATACCATTTTCGCGTCACTTCTATAGTTTAGGGGTAATACATGAAGGAGGGTATTTTTATAGAGCGAAAAACACCCTACAATCCTTTCACTCATATCTCGAGTTCTAGCCAACCGATCGCGCCAAGGCAGGTATCAAATGAAAGGTCGTTAGATGAGGAACAATCGCGCTATATACCATTTTCGCGTCACTTCTATAGTTTAGGGGCAGTACATGAAGGAGGGTATTTGTATAGAGCGAAAAACACCCTACATTCCTTTCACTCATATCTCGAGTTCTAGCCAACCGATCGCGCCAAGACAGGTATCAAAGGAAAGGTCGTTAGATGTGGAACAATCGCGCTATATACCATTTTCGCGTCACTTCTATAGTTTAGGGGCAGTACATGAAGGATGGTATTTGTTTAGAGCGAAAAACACCCTACATTCCTTTCACTAATATCTCGAGTTATAGCCAACCGATCGCGCCAAGGCAGGTATCAAATGAAAGGTCGTTAGATGAGGAACAATCGCGCTATATACCATTTTCGCGTCACTTCTATAGTTTAGGGGCAGTACATGAAGGAGTGTATTTGTTTAGAGCGAAAAACACCCTACATTCCTTTAACTCATATCTCGAGTTATAGCCAACCGATCGCGCCAAGGCAGGTATCAAATGAAAGGTCGTTAGATGAGGAATAATCGCGCTATATACCATTTTCGCGTCACTTCTATAGTTTAGGGGTAATACATGAAGGAGGGTATTTTTATAGAGCGAAAAACACCCTACAATCCTTTCACTCATATCTCGAGTTCTAGCCAACCGATCGCGCGAAGGCAGGTCGTTAGATGAGGAATAATCGCGCTATATACCATTTTCGCGTCACTTCTATAGTTTAGGGGTAATACATGAAGGAGGGTATTTTTATAGAGCGAAAAACACCCTACAATCCTTTCACTCATATCTCGAGTTCTAGCCAACCGATCGCGCCAAGGCAGGTATCAAATGAAAGGTCGTTAGATGAGGAATAATCGCGCTATATACCATTTTCGCGTTACTTCTATAGTTTAGGGGCAGTACATGAAAGAGGGTATTTCCATAAAGCGAAAAACACCCTACAATCCTTTCACTCATATCTCGAGTTCTAGCCAACCGATCGCGCCAAGGCAGGTATCAAATGAAAGGTCGTTAGATGTGGAACAATCTTGCGATATATATTATTTTCGCGTCACTTCTATAGTTTAGGGGTAATACATGAAGGAGGGTATTTTTATAGAGCGAAAAACACCCTACAATCCTTTCACTCATATCTCGAGTTCTAGCCAACCGATCGCGCCAAGGCAGGTATCAAATGAAAGGTCGTTAGATGAGGAACAATCTTGCTATATATCATTTTCGCGTCACTTCTATAGTTTAGAACCGATCGCGCCAAGGCAGGTATCAAATGAAAGGTCGTTAGATGAGGAACAATCGCGCTATATACCATTTTCGCGTCACTTCTTTAGTTTAGGGGCAGTACATGAAGGAGGGTATTTGTATAGAGCGAAAAACACCCTACATTCCTTTCACTCATATCTCGAGTTCTAGCCAACCGATCGCGCCAAGACAGGTATCAAAGGAAAGGTCGTTAGATGTGGAACAATCGCGCTATATACCATTTTCGCGTCACTTCTATAGTTTAGGGGCAGTACATGAAGGAGGGTATTTGTATAGAGCGAAAAACACCCTACATTCCTTTCACTCATATCTCGAGTTCTAGCCCACCGATCGCGCCAAGGCAGGTATCAAATGAAAGGTCGTTAGATGAGGAACAATCGCGCTATATACCGTTTTCGCGTCACTTCTATAGTTTAGGGGCAGTACATGAAGGATGGTATTTGTTTAGAGCGAAAAACACCCTACATTCCTTTCACTAATATCTCGATTTATAGCCAACCGATCGCGCCAAGGCAGGTATCAAATGAAAGGTCGTTAGATGAGGAACAATCGCGCTATATACCGTTTTCGCGTCACTTCTATAGTTTAGGGGCAGTACATGAAGGAGGGTATTTGTTTAGAGCGAAAAACACCCTACATTCCTTTCACTCATATCTCGAGTTATAGCCAACCGATCGCGCCAAGGCAGGTATCAAATTAAAGGTCGTTAGATGAGGAACAATCGCGCTATATACCATTTTCGCGTCGCTTCTATAGTTTAGGGGCAGTACATGAAGGAGGGTATTTCCATAAAGCGAAAAACACCCTACAATCCTTTCACTCATATCTCGAGTTCTAGCCAACCGATCGCGTCAAGGCAGGTATCAAATGAAAGGTCGTTAGATGTGGAACAATCTTGCTATATACCATTTTCGCGTCACTTCTATAGTTTAGGGGTAATACATGAAGTTGGGTATTTGTATAGAGCGAAAAACACCCTACAATCCTTTCACTCATATCTCGAGTTCTAGCCAACCGATCGCGCCAAGGCAGATATCAAATTAAAGGTCGTTAGATGAGGAATAATCGCGCTATATACCATTTTCGCGTCACTTCTATAGTTTAGGGGCAGTACATGAAGGAGGGTATTTCCATAAAGCGAAAAACACCCTACAATCCTTTCACTCATATCTCGAGTTCTAGCCAACCGATCGCGCCAAGGCAGGTATCAAATGAAAGGTCGTTAGATGAGGAATAATCGCGCTATATACCATTTTCGCGTCACTTCTATAGTTTAGGGGTAATACATGAAGGAGGGTATTTTTATAGAGCGAAAAACACCCTACAATCCTTTCACTCATATCTCGAGTTCTAGCCAACCGATCGCGCCAAGGCAGGTATCAAATGAAAGGTCGTTAGATGAGGAATAATCGCGCTATATACCATTTTCGCGTCACTTTTACAGTTTAGGGGCAGTACATGAAGAAGGGTATTTCCATAAAGCGAAAAACACCCTACAATCCTTTCACTCATATCTCGAGTTCTAGCCAACCGATCGCGCCAAGGCAGGTATCAAATGAAAGGTCGTTAGATGAGGAATAATCGCGCTATATACCATTTTCGCGTCACTTCTATAGTTTAGGGGCAGTACATGAAGGAGGGTATTTCCATAAAGCGAAAAACACCCTACAATCCTTTCACTCATATCTCGAGTTCTAGCCAACCGATCGCGCCAAGGCAGGTATCAAATGAAAGGTCGTTAGATGAGGAATAATCGCGCTATATACCATTTTCGCGTCACTTCTATAGTTTAGGGGCAGTACATGAAGGAGGGTATTTCCATAAAGCGAAAAACACCCTACAATCCTTTCACTCATATCTCGAGTTCTAGCCAACCGATCGCGCCAAGGCAGGTATCAAATGAAAGGTCGTTAGATGTGGAACAATCTTGCTATATACCATTTTCGCGTCACTTCTATAGTTTAGGGGTAATACATGAAGGAGGGTATTTTTATAGAGCGAAAAACACCCTACAATCCTTTCACTCATATCTCGAGTTCTAGCCAACCGATCGCGCCAAGGCAGGTATCAAATTAAAGGTCGTTAGATGAGGAACAATCGCGCTATATACCATTTTCGCGTCACTTCTATAGTTTAGGGGCAGTACATGAAGGAGGGTATTTGTATAGAGCGAAAACCACCCTACATTCCATTCACTCATATCTCGAGTTCTAGCCAACCGATCACGCAAAGGCAGGTATCAAATGAAAGGTCGTTAGATGTGGAACAATCGCGCTATATACCATTTTCGCGTCTCTTCTATAGTTTAGGGGCAATACATGAAGGAGGGTATTTGTATAGAGCGAAAAACACCCTACATTCCTTTCACTCATATCTCGAGTTCTAGCCCACCGATCGCGCCAAGGCAGGTATCAAATGAAAGGTCGTTAGATGAGGAACAATCGCGCTATATACCATTTTCGCGTCACTTCTATAGTTTAGGGGCAGTACATGAAGGAGGGTATTTCTATAAAGCGAAAAACACACTACAATCCTTTCACTCATATCTCGAGTTCTATCCATTCGATCGCGCCTAGGCAGGTATCAAATGAAAGGTCGTTAGATGAGGAACAATCGCGCTATATACCGTTTTCGCGTCACTTCTATAGTTTAGGGGCAGTACATGAAGGATGGTATTTGTTTAGAGCGAAAAACACCCTACATTCCTTTCACTAATATCTCGAGTTATAGCCAACCGATCGCGCCAAGGCAGGTATCAAATGAAAGGTCGTTAGATGAGGAACAATCGCGCTATATACCATTTTCGCGTCACTTCTATAGTTTAGGGGCAGTACATGAAGGAGGTATTTGTTTAGAGCGAAAAACACCCTACATTCCTTTCACTCATATCTCGAGTTCTAGCCAACCGATCGCGCCAAGGCAGGTATCAAATGAAAGGTCGTTACATGAGGAATAATCGCGCTATATACCATTTTCGCGTCACTTCTATAGTTTAGGGGCAGTACATGAAGGAGGGTATTTCCATAAAGCGAAAAACACCCTACAATCCTTTCACTCATATCTCGAGTTCTAGCCAACCGATCGCGCCAAGGCAGGTATCAAATGAAAGGTCATTAGATGAGGAACAATCGCGCTATATACCATTTTCGCGTCACTTCTATAGTTTAGGGGCAGTACATGAAGGAGGTATTTGTTTAGAGCGAAAAACACCCTACATTCCTTTCACTCATATCTCGAGTTCTAGCCAACCGATCGCGCCAAGGCAGGTATCAAATGAAAGGTCGTTAGATGAGGAATAATCGCGCTATATACCATTTTCGCGTCACTTCTATAGTTTAGGGGTAATACATGAAGGAGGGTATTTTTATAGAGCGAAAAACACCCTACAATCCTTTCACTCATATCTCGAGTTCTAGCCAACCGATCGCGCCAAGGCAGGTATCAAATGAAAGGTCGTTAGATGAGGAACAATCGCGCTATATACCATTTTCGCGTCACTTCTATAGTTTAGGGGCAGTACATGAAGGAGGGTATTTGTATAGAGCGAAAAACACCCTACATTCCTTTCACTCATATCTCGAGTTCTAGCCAACCGATCGCGCCAAGACAGGTATCAAAGGAAAGGTCGTTAGATGTGGAACAATCGCGCTATATACCATTTTCGCGTCACTTCTATAGTTTAGGGGCAGTACATGAAGGATGGTATTTGTTTAGAGCGAAAAACACCCTACATTCCTTTCACTAATATCTCGAGTTATAGCCAACCGATCGCGCCAAGGCAGGTATCAAATGAAAGGTCGTTAGATGAGGAACAATCGCGCTATATACCATTTTCGCGTCACTTCTATAGTTTAGGGGCAGTACATGAAGGAGTGTATTTGTTTAGAGCGAAAAACACCCTACATTCCTTTAACTCATATCTCGAGTTATAGCCAACCGATCGCGCCAAGGCAGGTATCAAATGAAAGGTCGTTAGATGAGGAATAATCGCGCTATATACCATTTTCGCGTCACTTCTATAGTTTAGGGGTAATACATGAAGGAGGGTATTTTTATAGAGCGAAAAACACCCTACAATCCTTTCACTCATATCTCGAGTTCTAGCCAACCGATCGCGCGAAGGCAGGTCGTTAGATGAGGAATAATCGCGCTATATACCATTTTCGCGTCACTTCTATAGTTTAGGGGTAATACATGAAGGAGGGTATTTTTATAGAGCGAAAAACACCCTACAATCCTTTCACTCATATCTCGAGTTCTAGCCAACCGATCGCGCCAAGGCAGGTATCAAATGAAAGGTCGTTAGATGAGGAATAATCGCGCTATATACCATTTTCGCGTTACTTCTATAGTTTAGGGGCAGTACATGAAAGAGGGTATTTCCATAAAGCGAAAAACACCCTACAATCCTTTCACTCATATCTCGAGTTCTAGCCAACCGATCGCGCCAAGGCAGGTATCAAATGAAAGGTCGTTAGATGTGGAACAATCTTGCGATATATATTATTTTCGCGTCACTTCTATAGTTTAGGGGTAATACATGAAGGAGGGTATTTTTATAGAGCGAAAAACACCCTACAATCCTTTCACTCATATCTCGAGTTCTAGCCAACCGATCGCGCCAAGGCAGGTATCAAATGAAAGGTCGTTAGATGAGGAACAATCTTGCTATATATCATTTTCGCGTCACTTCTATAGTTTAGAACCGATCGCGCCAAGGCAGGTATCAAATGAAAGGTCGTTAGATGAGGAACAATCGCGCTATATACCATTTTCGCGTCACTTCTTTAGTTTAGGGGCAGTACATGAAGGAGGGTATTTGTATAGAGCGAAAAACACCCTACATTCCTTTCACTCATATCTCGAGTTCTAGCCAACCGATCGCGCCAAGACAGGTATCAAAGGAAAGGTCGTTAGATGTGGAACAATCGCGCTATATACCATTTTCGCGTCACTTCTATAGTTTAGGGGCAGTACATGAAGGAGGGTATTTGTATAGAGCGAAAAACACCCTACATTCCTTTCACTCATATCTCGAGTTCTAGCCCACCGATCGCGCCAAGGCAGGTATCAAATGAAAGGTCGTTAGATGAGGAACAATCGCGCTATATACCGTTTTCGCGTCACTTCTATAGTTTAGGGGCAGTACATGAAGGATGGTATTTGTTTAGAGCGAAAAACACCCTACATTCCTTTCACTAATATCTCGATTTATAGCCAACCGATCGCGCCAAGGCAGGTATCAAATGAAAGGTCGTTAGATGAGGAACAATCGCGCTATATACCATTTTCGCGTCACTTCTATAGTTTAGGGGCAGTACATGAAGGAGGGTATTTCTATAAAGCGAAAAACACCCTACAATCCTTTCACTCATATCTCGAGTTCTAGCCAACCGATCGCGCCAAGGCAGGTATCAAATGAAAGGTCGTTAGATGAGGAACAATCGCGCTATATACCGTTTTCGCGTCACTTGTATAGCTTAGGGGCAGTGCATGAAGGAGGGTATTTGTATAGAGCGAAAAACACCCTACATTCCTTTCACTCATATCTCGAGTTCTAGCCAACCGATCGGCCCAAGGCAGCTATCAATTGAAAGGTCGTTAGATGAGGAATAATCGCGCTATATTCCATTTTCGCGTCACTTCTATAGTTTAGGGGTAATACATGAAGGAGGGTATTTTTATAGAGCGAAAAACACCCTACAATCCTTTCACTCATATCTCGAGTTCTAGCCAACCGATCGCGCCAAGGCAGGTATCAAATGAAAGGTCGTTAGATGAGGAACAATCTTGCTATATACCATTTTCGCGTCACTTCTATAGTTTAGAGGTAATACATGAAGGAGGGTATTTTTATAGAGCGAAAAACACCCTACAATCCTTTCACTCATATCTCGAGTTCTAGCCAACCGATCGCGCCAAGGCAGGTATCAAATTAAAGGTCGTTAGATGAGGAACAATCGCGCTATATACCATTTTCGCGTCACTTCTATAGTTTAGGGGCAGTACATGAAGGAGGGTATTTGTATAGAGCGAAAACCACCCTACATTCCATTCACTCATATCTCGAGTTCTAGCCAACCGATCACGCAAAGGCAGGTATCAAATGAAAGGTCGTTAGATGTGGAACAATCGCGCTATATACCATTTTCGCGTCTCTTCTATAGTTTAGGGGCAATACATGAAGGAGGGTATTTGTATAGAGCGAAAAACACCCTACATTCCTTTCACTCATATCTCGAGTTCTAGCCCACCGATCGCGCCAAGGCAGGTATCAAATGAAAGGTCGTTAGATGAGGAACAATCGCGCTATATACCATTTTCGCGTCACTTCTATAGTTTAGGGGCAGTACATGAAGGAGGGTATTTCTATAAAGCGAAAAACACACTACAATCCTTTCACTCATATCTCGAGTTCTATCCATTCGATCGCGCCTAGGCAGGTATCAAATGAAAGGTCGTTAGATGAGGAACAATCGCGCTATATACCGTTTTCGCGTCACTTCTATAGTTTAGGGGCAGTACATGAAGGATGGTATTTGTTTAGAGCGAAAAACACCCTACATTCCTTTCACTAATATCTCGAGTTATAGCCAACCGATCGCGCCAAGGCAGGTATCAAATGAAAGGTCGTTAGATGAGGAACAATCGCGCTATATACCATTTTCGCGTCACTTCTATAGTTTAGGGGCAGTACATGAAGGAGGTATTTGTTTAGAGCGAAAAACACCCTACATTCCTTTCACTCATATCTCGAGTTCTAGCCAACCGATCGCGCCAAGGCAGGTATCAAATGAAAGGTCGTTACATGAGGAATAATCGCGCTATATACCATTTTCGCGTCACTTCTATAGTTTAGGGGCAGTACATGAAGGAGGGTATTTCCATAAAGCGAAAAACACCCTACAATCCTTTCACTCATATCTCGAGTTCTAGCCAACCGATCGCGCCAAGGCAGGTATCAAATGAAAGGTCATTAGATGAGGAACAATCGCGCTATATACCATTTTCGCGTCACTTCTATAGTTTAGGGGCAGTACATGAAGGAGGTATTTGTTTAGAGCGAAAAACACCCTACATTCCTTTCACTCATATCTCGAGTTCTAGCCAACCGATCGCGCCAAGGCAGGTATCAAATGAAAGGTCGTTAGATGAGGAATAATCGCGCTATATACCATTTTCGCGTCACTTCTATAGTTTAGGGGCAGTACATGAAGGAGGGTATTTCTATAAAGCGAAAAACACACTACAATCCTTTCACTCATATCTCGAGTTCTAGCCAACCGATCGCGCTAAGGCAGGTATCAAATGAAAGGTCGTTAGATGTGGAACAATCTTGCTATATACCATTTTCGCGTCACTTCTATAGTTTAGGGGTAATACATGAAGGAGGGTATTTTTATAGAGCGAAAAACACCCTACAATCCTTTCACTCATATCTCGAGTTCTAGCCAACCGATCGCGCCAAGGCAGGTATCAAATGAAAGGTCGTTAGATGAGGAACAATCGCGCTATATACCATTTTCGCGTCACTTCTATAGTTTAGGGGCAGTACATGAAGGAGGGTATTTGTATAGAGCGAAAAACACCCTACATTCCTTTCACTCATATCTCGAGTTCTAGCCAACCGATCGCGCCAAGACAGGTATCAAAGGAAAGGTCGTTAGATGTGGAACAATCGCGCTATATACCATTTTCGCGTCACTTCTATAGTTTAGGGGCAGTACATGAAGGATGGTATTTGTTTAGAGCGAAAAACACCCTACATTCCTTTCACTAATATCTCGAGTTATAGCCAACCGATCGCGCCAAGGCAGGTATCAAATGAAAGGTCGTTAGATGAGGAACAATCGCGCTATATACCATTTTCGCGTCACTTCTATAGTTTAGGGGCAGTACATGAAGGAGTGTATTTGTTTAGAGCGAAAAACACCCTACATTCCTTTAACTCATATCTCGAGTTATAGCCAACCGATCGCGCCAAGGCAGGTATCAAATGAAAGGTCGTTAGATGAGGAATAATCGCGCTATATACCATTTTCGCGTCACTTCTATAGTTTAGGGGTAATACATGAAGGAGGGTATTTTTATAGAGCGAAAAACACCCTACAATCCTTTCACTCATATCTCGAGTTCTAGCCAACCGATCGCGCGAAGGCAGGTCGTTAGATGAGGAATAATCGCGCTATATACCATTTTCGCGTCACTTCTATAGTTTAGGGGTAATACATGAAGGAGGGTATTTTTATAGAGCGAAAAACACCCTACAATCCTTTCACTCATATCTCGAGTTCTAGCCAACCGATCGCGCCAAGGCAGGTATCAAATGAAAGGTCGTTAGATGAGGAATAATCGCGCTATATACCATTTTCGCGTTACTTCTATAGTTTAGGGGCAGTACATGAAAGAGGGTATTTCCATAAAGCGAAAAACACCCTACAATCCTTTCACTCATATCTCGAGTTCTAGCCAACCGATCGCGCCAAGGCAGGTATCAAATGAAAGGTCGTTAGATGTGGAACAATCTTGCTATATACCATTTTCGCGTCACTTCTATAGTTTAGGGGTAATACATGAAGGAGGGTATTTTTGTAGAGCGAAAAACACCCTACAATCCTTTCACTCATATCTCGAGTTCTAGCCAACCGATCGCGCCAAGGCAGGTATCAAATGAAAGGTCGTTAGATGAGGAACAATCTTGCTATATATCATTTTCGCGTCACTTCTATAGTTTAGAACCGATCGCGCCAAGGCAGGTATCAAATGAAAGGTCGTTAGATGAGGAACAATCGCGCTATATACCATTTTCGCGTCACTTCTTTAGTTTAGGGGCAGTACATGAAGGAGGGTATTTGTATAGAGCGAAAAACACCCTACATTCCTTTCACTCATATCTCGAGTTCTAGCCAACCGATCGCGCCAAGACAGGTATCAAAGGAAAGGTCGTTAGATGTGGAACAATCGCGCTATATACCATTTTCGCGTCACTTCTATAGTTTAGGGGCAGTACATGAAGGAGGGTATTTGTATAGAGCGAAAAACACCCTACATTCCTTTCACTCATATCTCGAGTTCTAGCCCACCGATCGCGCCAAGGCAGGTATCAAATGAAAGGTCGTTAGATGAGGAATAATCGCGCTATATACCATTTTCGCGTTACTTCTATAGTTTAGGGGCAGTACATGAAAGAGGGTATTTGTTTAGAGCGAAAAACACCCTACAATCCTTTCACTCATATCTCGAGTTCTAGCCAACCGATCGCGCCAAGGCAGGTATCAAATGAAAGGTCGTTAGATGTGGAACAATCTTGCTATATACCATTTTCGCGTCACTTCTATAGTTTAGGGGTAATACATGAAGGAGGGTATTTTTGTAGAGCGAAAAACACCCTACATTCCTTTCACTAATATCTCGAGTTCTAGCCAACCGATCGCGCGAAGGCAGGTCGTTAGATGAGGAATAATCGCGCTATATACCATTTTCGCGTCACTTCTATAGTTTAGGGGTAATACATGAAGGAGGGTATTTTTATAGAGCGAAAAACACCCTACAATCCTTTCACTCATATCTCGAGTTCTAGCCAACCGATCGCGCCAAGGCAGGTATCAAATGAAAGGTCGTTAGATGAGGAATAATCGCGCTATATACCATTTTCGCGTTACTTCTATAGTTTAGGGGCAGTACATGAAAGAGGGTATTTCCATAAAGCGAAAAACACCCTACAATCCTTTCACTCATATCTCGAGTTCTAGCCAACCGATCGCGCCAAGGCAGGTATCAAATGAAAGGTCGTTAGATGTGGAACAATCTTGCTATATACCATTTTCGCGTCACTTCTATAGTTTAGGGGTAATACATGAAGGAGGGTATTTTTGTAGAGCGAAAAACACCCTACAATCCTTTCACTCATATCTCGAGTTCTAGCCAACCGATCGCGCCAAGGCAGGTATCAAATGAAAGGTCGTTAGATGAGGAACAATCTTGCTATATATCATTTTCGCGTCACTTCTATAGTTTAGAACCGATCGCGCCAAGGCAGGTATCAAATGAAAGGTCGTTAGATGAGGAACAATCGCGCTATATACCATTTTCGCGTCACTTCTTTAGTTTAGGGGCAGTACATGAAGGAGGGTATTTGTATAGAGCGAAAAACACCCTACATTCCTTTCACTCATATCTCGAGTTCTAGCCAACCGATCGCGCCAAGACAGGTATCAAAGGAAAGGTCGTTAGATGTGGAACAATCGCGCTATATACCATTTTCGCGTCACTTCTATAGTTTAGGGGCAGTACATGAAGGAGGGTATTTGTATAGAGCGAAAAACACCCTACATTCCTTTCACTCATATCTCGAGTTCTAGCCCACCGATCGCGCCAAGGCAGGTATCAAATGAAAGGTCGTTAGATGAGGAATAATCGCGCTATATACCATTTTCGCGTTACTTCTATAGTTTAGGGGCAGTACATGAAAGAGGGTATTTCCATAAAGCGAAAAACACCCTACAATCCTTTCACTCATATCTCGAGTTCTAGCCAACCGATCGCGCCAAGGCAGGTATCAAATGAAAGGTCGTTAGATGTGGAACAATCTTGCTATATACCATTTTCGCGTCACTTCTATAGTTTAGGGGTAATACATGAAGGAGGGTATTTTTGTAGAGCGAAAAACACCCTACATTCCTTTCACTAATATCTCGATTTATAGCCAACCGATCGCGCCAAGGCAGGTATCAAATGAAAGGTCGTTAGATGAGGAACAATCGCGCTATATACCATTTTCGCGTCACTTCTATAGTTTAGGGGCAGTACATGAAGGAGGGTATTTCTATAAAGCGAAAAACACCCTACAATCCTTTCACTCATATCTCGAGTTCTAGCCAACCGATCGCGCCAAGGCAGGTATCAAATGAAAGGTCGTTAGATGAGGAACAATCGCGCTATATACCGTTTTCGCGTCACTTGTATAGTTTAGGGGCAGTGCATGAAGGAGGGTATTTGTATAGAGCGAAAAACACCCTACATTCCTTTCACTCATATCTCGAGTTCTAGCCAACCGATCGGCCCAAGGCAGCTATCAATTGAAAGGTCGTTAGATGAGGAATAATCGCGCTATATACCATTTTCGCGTCACTTCTATAGTTTAGGGGTAATACATGAAGGAGGGTATTTTTATAGAGCGAAAAACACCCTACAATCCTTTCACTCATATCTCGAGTTCTAGCCAACCGATCGCGCCAAGGCAGGTATCAAATGAAAGGTCGTTAGATGAGGAACAATCTTGCTATATACCATTTTCGCGTCACTTCTATAGTTTAGAGGTAATACATGAAGGAGGGTATTTTTATAGAGCGAAAAACACCCTACAATCCTTTCACTCATATCTCGAGTTCTAGCCAACCGATCGCGCCAAGGCAGGTATCAAATGAAAGGTCGTTAGATGAGGAACAATCTTGCTATATACCATTTTCGCGTCACTTCTATAGTTTAGGGGTAATACATGAAGGAGGGTATTTTTATAGAGCGAAAAACACCCTACAATCCTTTCACTCATATCTCGAGTTCTAGCCAACCGATCGCGCCAAGGCAGGTATCAAATTAAAGGTCGTTAGATGAGGAACAATCGCGCTATATACCATTTTCGCGTCACTTCTATAGTTTAGGGGCAGTACATGAAGGAGGGTATTTCCATAAAGCGAAAAACACCCTACAATCCTTTCACTCATATCTCGAGTTCTAGCCAACCGATCGCGCCAAGGCAGGTATCAAATGAAAGGTCGTTAGATGAGGAATAATCGCGCTATATACCATTTTCGCGTCACTTCTATAGTTTAGGGGCAGTACATGAAGGAGGGTATTTGTATAGAGCGAAAAACACCCTACATTCCTTTCACTCATATCTCGAGTTCTAGCCAACCGATCGGCCCAAGGCAGCTATCAATTGAAAGGTCGTTAGATGAGGAATAATCGCGCTATATACCATTTTCGCGTCACTTCTATAGTTTAGGGGTAATACATGAAGGAGGGTATTTTTATAGAGCGAAAAACACCCTACAATCCTTTCACTCATATCTCGAGTTCTAGCCCACCGATCGCGCCAAGGCAGGTATCAAATGAAAGGTCGTTAGATGAGGAACAATCGCGCTATATACCATTTTCGCGTCACTTCTATAGTTTAGGGGCAGTACATGAAGGAGGGTATTTGTATAGAGCGAAAAACACCCTACATTCCTTTCACTCATATCTCGAGTTCTAGCCAACCGATCGGCCCAAGGCAGCTATCAATTGAAAGGTCGTTAGATGAGGAATAATCGCGCTATATACCATTTTCGCGTCACTTCTATAGTTTAGGGGTAATACATGAAGGAGGGTATTTTTATAGAGCGAAAAACACCCTACAATCCTTTCACTCATATCTCGAGTTCTAGCCCACCGATCGCGCCAAGGCAGGTATCAAATGAAAGGTCGTTAGATGAGGAACAATCGCGCTATATACCATTTTCGCGTCACTTCTATAGTTTAGGGGCAGTACATGAAGGAGGGTATTTGTATAGAGCGAAAAACACCCTACATTCCTTTCACTCATATCTCGAGTTCTAGCCAACCGATCGCGCCAAGGCAGGTATCAAATGAAAGGTCGTTAGATGAGGAATAATCGCGCTATATACCATTTTCGCGTCACTTCTATAGTTTAGGGGCAGTACATGAAGGAGGGTATTTGTATAGAGCGAAAAACACCCTACATTCCTTTCACTCATATCTCGAGTTCTAGCCAACCGATCGGCCCAAGGCAGCTATCAATTGAAAGGTCGTTAGATGAGGAATAATCGCGCTATATACCATTTTCGCGTCACTTCTATAGTTTAGGGGTAATACATGAAGGAGGGTATTTTTATAGAGCGAAAAACACCCTACAATCCTTTCACTCATATCTCGAGTTCTAGCCCACCGATCGCGCCAAGGCAGGTATCAAATGAAAGGTCGTTAGATGAGGAACAATCGCGCTATATACCATTTTCGCGTCACTTCTATAGTTTAGGGGCAGTACATGAAGGAGGGTATTTGTATAGAGCGAAAAACACCCTACATTCCTTTCACTCATATCTCGAGTTCTAGCCAACCGATCGCGCCAAGACAGGTATCAAAGGAAAGGTCGTTAGATGTGGAACAATTGCGCTATATACCATTTTCGCGTCACTTCTATAGTTTAGGGGCAGTACATGAAGGAGGTTATTTGTATAGAGCGAAAAACACCCTACATTCCTTTCACTCATATCTCGAGTTCTAGCCCACCGATCGCGCCAAGGCAGGTATCAAATGAAAGGTCGTTAGATGAGGAACAATCGCGCTATATACCGTTTTCGCGTCACTTCTATAGTTTAGGGGCAGTACATGAAGGATGGTATTTGTTTAGAGCGAAAAACACCCTACATTCCTTTCACTAATATCTCGAGTTATAGCCAACCGATCGCGCCAAGGCAGGTATCAAATGAAAGGTCGTTAGATGAGGAACAATCGCGCTATATACCATTTTCGCGTCACTTCTATAGTTTAGGGGCAGTACATGAAGGAGGGTATTTCTATAAAGCGAAAAACACCCTACAATCCTTTCACTCATATCTCGAGTTCTAGCCAACCGATCGCGCCAAGGCAGGTATCAAATGAAAGGTCGTTAGATGAGGAACAATCGCCCTATATACCGTTTTCGCGTCACTTGTATAGTTTAGGGGCAGTGCATGAAGGAGGGTATTTGTATAGAGCGAAAAACACCCTACATTCCTTTCACTCATATCTCGAGTTCTAGCCAACCGATCGGCCCAAGGCAGCTATCAATTGAAAGGTCGTTAGATGAGGAACAATCGCGCTATATACCGTTTTCGCGTCACTTCTATAGTTTAGGGGCAGTACATGAAGGAGGGTATTTGTTTAGAGCGAAAAACACCCTACATTCCTTTCACTAATATCTCGAGTTATAGCCAACCGATCGCGCCAAGGCAGGTATCAAATGAAAGGTCGTTAGATGAGGAACAATCGCGCTATATACCATTTTCGCGTCACTTCTATAGTTTAGGGGCAGTACATGAAGGAGGGTATTTCTATAAAGCGAAAAACACCCTACAATCCTTTCACTCATATCTCGAGTTCTAGCCAACCGATCGCGCCAAGGCAGGTATCAAATGAAAGGTCGTTAGATGAGAAATAATCGCGCTATATACCATTTTCGCGTCACTTCTATAGTTTAGGGCCAGTACATGAAGGAGGGTATTTCTATAAAGCGAAAAACACCCTACAATCCTTTCACTCATATCTCGAGTTCTAGCCAACCGATCGCGCCAAGGCAGGTATCAAATGAAAGGTCATTAGACGAGGAACAATCGCGCTATATACCATTTTCGCGTCACTTCTATAGTTTAGGGGCAGTACATGAAGGAGGGTATTTCTATAAAGCGAAAAACACACTACAATCCTTTCACTCATATCTCGAGTTCTATCCATTCGATCGCGCCTAGGCAGGTATCAAATGAAAGGTCGTTAGATGAGGAACAATCGCGCTATATACCGTTTTCGCGTCACTTCTATAGTTTAGGGGCAGTACATGAAGGAGGGTATTTGTTTAGAGCGAAAAACACCCTACATTCCTTTCACTCATATCTCGAGTTATAGCCAACCGATCGCGCCAAGGAAGGTATCAAATTAAAGGTCGTTAGATGAGGAACAATCGCGCTATATACCATTTTCGCGTCACTTCTATAGTTTAGGGGCAGTACATGAAGGAGGGTATTTCCATAAAGCGAAAAACACCCTACAATCCTTTCACTCATATCTCGAGTTCTAGCCAACCGATCGCGCCAAGGCAGGTATCAAATGAAAGGTCGTTAGATGTGGAACAATCTTGCTATATACCATTTTCGCGTCACTTCTATAGTTTAGGGGTAATACATGAAGGAGGGTATTTTTATAGAGCGAAAAACACCCTACAATCCTTTCACTCATATCTCGAGTTCTAGCTAACCGATCGCGCCAAGGCAGGTATCAAATGAAAGGTCGTTAGATGAGGAATAATCGCGCTATATACCATTTTCGCGTCACTTCTATAGTTTAGGGGTAATACATGAAGGAGGGTATTTTTATAGAGCGAAAAACACCCTACAATCCTTTCACTCATATCTCGAGTTCTAGCCAACCGATCGCGCCAAGGCAGGTATCAAATGAAAGGTCGTTAGATGAGGAATAATCGCGCTATATACCATTTTCGCGTCACTTCTATAGTTTAGGGGCAGTACATGAAGGAGGGTATTTCCATAAAGCGAAAAACACCCTACAATCCTTTCACTCATATCTCGAGTTCTAGCCAACCGATCGCGCCAAGGCAGGTATCAAATGAAAGGTCGTTAGATGTGGAACAATCTTGCTATATACCATTTTCGCGTCACTTCTATAGTTTAGGGGTAATACATGAAGGAGGGTATTTTTATAGAGCGAAAAACACCCTACAATCCTTTCACTCATATCTCGAGTTCTAGCCAACCGATCGCGCCAAGGCAGGTATCAAATTAAAGGTCGTTAGATGAGGAACAATCGCGCTATATACCATTTTCGCGTCACTTCTATAGTTTAGGGGCAGTACATGAAGGAGGGTATTTCCATAAAGCGAAAAACACCCTACATTCCTTTCACTCATATCTCGAGTTCTAGCCCACCGATCGCGCCAAGGCAGGTATCAAATGAAAGGTCGTTAGATGAGGATAAATCGCGCTCTACATTATTTTCGCGTCACTTTTATAGTTTAGGGGCAGTACATGAAGGAGGGTATTTGTATAGAGCGAAAAACACCCTACAATCCTTTCACTCATATCTCGAGTTCTAGCCAACCGATCGCGCCAAGGCAGGTATCAAATGAAAGGTCGTTAGATGAGAAACAATCGCGCTATATACCATTTTCGCGTCACTTCTATAGTTTAGGGGCAGTACATGAAGGAGGGTATTTCCATAAAGCGAAAAACACCCTACAATCCTTTCACTCATATCTCGAGTTCTAGCCAACCGATCGCGCCAAGGCAGGTATCAAATGAAAGGTCGTTAGATGTGGAACAATCTTGCTATATACCATTTTCGCGTCACTTCTATAGTTTAGGGGTAATACATGAAGGAGGGTATTTTTATAGAGCGAAAAACACCCTACAATCCTTTCACTCATATCTCGAGTTCTAGCCAACCGATCGCGCCAAGGCAGGTATCAAATGAAAGGTCGTTAGATGAGGAAAAATCGCGCTATATACCATTTTCGCGTCACTTCTATAGTTTAGGGGCAGTACATGAAGGAGGGTATTTCCATAAAGCGAAAAACACCCTACAATCCTTTCACTCATATCTCGAGTTCTAGCCAACCGATCGCGCTAAGGCAGGTATCAAATGAAAGGTCGTTAGATGAGGAATAATCGCGCTATATACCATTTTCGCGTCACTTCTATAGTTTAGGGGCAGTACATGAAGGAGGGTATTTCCATAAAGCGAAAAACACCCTACAATCCTTTCACTCATATCTCGAGTTCTAGCCAACCGATCGCGCCAAGGCAGGTATCAAATGAAAGGTCGTTAGATGTGGAACAATCTTGCTATATACCATTTTCGCGTCACTTCTATAGTTTAGGGGTAATACATGAAGGAGGGTATTTTTATAGAGCGAAAAACACCCTACAATCCTTTCACTCATATCTCGAGTTCTAGCCAACCGATCGCGCCAAGGCAGGTATCAAATTAAAGGTCGTTACATGAGGAACAATCGCGCTATATACCATTTTCGCGTCACTTCTATAGTTTAGGGGCAGTACATGAAGGAGGGTATTTCCATAAAGCGAAAAACACCCTACAATCCTTTCACTCATATCTCGAGTTCTAGCCAACCGATCGCGCCAAGGCAGGTATCAAATGAAAGGTCGTTAGATGAGGAATAATCGCGCTATATACCATTTTCGCGTCACTTCTATAGTTTAGGGGCAGTACATGAATGAGGGTATTTGTTTAGAGCGAAAAACACCCTACAATCCTTTCACTCATATCTCGAGTTCTAGCCAACCGATCGCGCCAAGGCAGGTATCAAATGAAAGGTCATTAGATGAGGAACAATCGCGCTATATACCATTTTCGCGTCACTTCTATAGTTTAGGGGCAGTACATGAAGGAGGGTATTTCTATAAAGCGAAAAACACACTACAATCCTTTCACTCATATCTCGAGTTCTAGCCAACCGACCGCGCCAAGGCAGGTATCAAATGAAAGGTCGTTAGATGAGGAACAATCTTGCTATATACCATTTTCGCGTCACTTCTATAGTTTAGGGGTAATACATGAAGGAGGGTATTTTTATAGAGCGAAAAACACCCTACAATCCTTTCACTCATATCTCGAGTTCTAGCCAACCGATCGCGCCAAGGCAGGTATCAAATGAAAGGTCGTTAGATGAGAAACAATCGCGCTATATACCATTTTCGCGTCACTTCTATACTAGAGGGGCAGTACATGAAGGAGGGTATTTGTATAGAGCGAAAACCACCCTACATTCCTTTCACTAATATCTCGAGTTATAGCGAACCGATCGCGCCAATGAAGGTATTAAATGAAAGGTCGTTAGATGAGCAACAATCGCGCTATATACCATTTTCGCGTCACTTCTATAGTTTAGGGGCAGTACATGAAGGAGGGTATTTGTATAGAGCGAAAAACACCCTACATTCCTTTCACTCATATCTCGAGTTCTAGCCAACCGATCGCGCCAAGGCAGGTATCAAATGAAAGGTCGTTAGATGAGAAACAATCGCGGTATATACCATTTTCGCGTCACTTCTATAGTTTAGGGGCAGTACATGAAGGAGGGTATTTCCATAAAGCGAAAAACACCCTACAATCCTTTCACCCATATCTCGAGTTCTAGCCAACCGATCGCGCCAAGGCAGGTATCAAATGAAAGGTCGTTAGATGTGGAACAATCTTGCTATATACCATTTTCGCGTCACTTCTATAGTTTAGGGGCAGTACATGAAGGAGGGTATTTCTATAAAGCGAAAAACACACTACAATCCTTTCACTCATATCTCGAGTTATAGCCAACCGATCGCGCCAAGGCAGGTATCAAATGAAAGGTCGTTAGATGTGGAACAATCTTGCTATATACCATTTTCGCGTCACTTCTATAGTTTAGGGGTAATACATGAAGGAGGGTATTTTTATAGAGCGAAAAACACCCTACAATCCTTTCACTCATATCTCGAGTTCTAGCCAACCGATCGCGCCAAGGCAGGTATCAAATGAAAGGTCGTTAGATGAGGAACAATCGCGCTATATACCATTTTCGCGTCGCTTCTATAGTTTAGGGGCAGTACATGAAGGAGGGTATTTGTATAGAGCGAAAAACACCCTACATTCCTTTCACTCATATCTCGAGTTCTAGCCAACCGATCGCGCCAAGACAGGTATCAAATGAAAGGTCGTTAGATGAGGAACAATCGCGCTATATACCATTTTCGCGTCACTTTTATAGTTTAGGGGCAGTACATGAAGGAGGGTATTTGTATAGAGCGAAAAACACCCTACAATCCTTTCACTCATATCTCGAGTTCTAGCCAACCGATCGCGCCAAGGCAGGTATCAAATGAAAGGTCGTTAGATGAGAAACAATCGCGCTATATACCATTTTCGCGTCACTTCTATAGTTTAGGGGCAGTACATGAAGGAGGGTATTTGTATAGAGCGAAAAACACCCTACATTCCTTTCACTCATATCTCGAGTTCTAGCCCACCGATCGCGCCAAGGCAGGTATCAAATGAAAGGTCGTTAGATGAGGATAAATCGCGCTCTACATTATTTTCGCGTCACTTTTACAGTTTAGGGGCAGTACATGAAGGAGGGTATTTGTATAGAGCGAAAAACACCCTACATTCCTTTCACTCATACCTCGAGTTCTAGCCAACCGATCGCGCCAAGGCAGGTATCAAATGAAAGGTCGTTAGATGAGGATAAATCGCGCTCTACATTATTTTCGCGTCACTTTTATAGTTTAGGGGCAGTACATGAAGGAGGGTATTTGTATAGAGCGAAAAACACCCTACATTCCTTTCACTCATACCTCGAGTTCTAGCCAACCGATCGCGCCAAGGCAGGTATCAAATGAAAGGTCGTTAGATGTGGAACAATCGCGCTATATACCATTTTCGCGTCACTTCTATACTAGAGGGGCAGTACATGAAGGAGGGTATTTGTATAAAGCGAAAACCACCCTACATTCCATTCACTCATATCTCGAGTTCTAGCCAACCGATCACGCAAAGGCAGGTATCAAATGAAAGGTCGTTAGATGTGGAACAATCGCGCTATATACCATTTTCGCGTCTCTTCTATAGTTTAGGGGCAATACATGAAGGAGGGTATTTGTATAGAGCGAAAAACACCCTACAATCCTTTCACTCATATCTCGAGTTCTAGCCAACCGATCGCGCCAAGGCAGGTATCAAATGAAAGGTCGTTAGATGTGGAACAATCTTGCTATATACCATTTTCGCGTCACTTCTATAGTTTAGGGGTAATACATGAAGGAGGGTATTTTTATAGAGCGAAAAACACCCTACAATCCTTTCACTCATATATCGAGTTCTAGCCAACCGATCGCGCCAAGGCAGGTATCAAATGAAAGGTCGTTAGATGAGGAACAATCGCGCTATATACCATTTTCGCGTCACTTCTATAGTTTAGGGGCAGTACATGAAGGAGGGTATTTGTATAGAGCGAAAAACACCCTACATTCCTTTCACTCATATCTCGAGTTCTAGCCAACCGATCGCGCCAAGACAGGTATCAAAGGAAAGGTCGTTAGATGTGGAACAATCGCGCTATATACCATTTTCGCGTCACTTCTATAGTTTAGGGGCAGTACATGAAGGAGGGTATTTGTATAGAGCGAAAAACACCCTACATTCCTTTCACTCATATCTCGAGTTCTAGCCCACCGATCGCGCCAAGGCAGGTATCAAATGAAAGGTCGTTAGATGAGGATAAATCGCGCTCTACATTATTTTCGCGTCACTTTTATAGTTTAGGGGCAGTACATGAAGGAGGGTATTTGTATAGAGCGAAAAACACCCTACATTCCTTTCACTCATACTTCGAGTTCTAGCCAACCGATCGCGCCAAGGCAGGTATCAAATGAAAGGTCGTTAGATGTGGAACAATCGCGCTATATACCATTTTCGCGTCACTTCTATACTAGAGGGGCAGTACATGAAGGAGGGTATTTGTATAGAGCGAAAACCACCCTACATTCCATTCACTCATATCTCGAGTTCTAGCCAACCGATCACGCAAAGGCAGGTATCAACTGAAAGGTCGTTAGATGTGGAACAATCGCGCTATATACCATTTTCGCGTCTCTTCTATAGTTTAGGGGCAATACATGAAGGAGGGTATTTGTATAGAGCGAAAAACACCCTACATTCCTTTCACTCATATCTCGAGTTCTAGCCCACCGATCGCGCCAAGGCAGGTATCAAATGAAAGGTCGTTAGATGAGGAACAATCGCGCTATATACCATTTTCGCGTCACTTCTATAGTTTAGGGGCAGTACATGAAGGAGGGTATTTCTATAAAGCGAAAAACACACTACAATCCTTTCACTCATATCTCGAGTTCTATCCATTCGATCGCGCCTAGGCAGGTATCAAATGAAAGGTCGTTAGATGAGGATAAATCGCGCTCTACATTATTTTCGCGTCACTTTTATAGTTTAGGGGCAGTACATGAAGGAGGGTATTTGTATAGAGCGAAAAACACCCTACATTCCTTTCACTCATACCTCGAGTTCTAGCCAACCGATCGCGCCAAGGCAGGTATCAAATGAAAGGTCGTTAGATGAGGAACAATCGCGCTATATACCATTTTCGCGTCACTTCTATACTAGAGGGGCAGTACATGAAGGAGGGTATTTGTATAGAGCGAAAACCACCCTACATTCCTTTCACTAATATCTCGAGTTATAGCGAACCGATCGCGCCAAGGCAGGTATCAAATGAAAGGTCGTTAGATGAGGAACAATCGCGCTATATACCATGTTCGCGTCTCTTCTATAGTTTAGGGGCTATACATGAAGGAGGGTATTTGTATAGAGCGAAAAACACCCTACATTCCTTTCACTCATATCTCGAGTTCTAGCCCACCGATCGCGCCAAGGCAGGTATCAAATGAAAGGTCGTTAGATGAGGAACAATCGTGCTATATACCGTTTTCGCGTCACTTCTATAGTTTAGGGGCAGTACATGAAGGAGGGTATTTCCATAAAGCGAAAAACACCCTACAATCCTTTCACTCATATCTCGAGTTCTAGCCAACCGATCGCGCCAAGGCAGGTATCATATGAAAGGTCGTTAGATGTGGAACAATCTTGCTATATACCATTTTCGCGTCACTTCTATAGTTTAGGGGTAATACATGAAGGAGGGTATTTTTATAGAGCGAAAAACACCCTACAATCCTTTCACTCATATCTCGAGTTCTAGCCAACCGATCGCGCCAAGGCAGGTATCATATGAAAGGTCGTTAGATGTGGAACAATCTTGCTATATACCATTTTCGCGTCACTTCTATAGTTTAGGGGTAATACATGAAGGAGGGTATTTTTATAGAGCGAAAAACACCCTACAATCCTTTCACTCATATCTCGAGTTCTAGCCAACCGATCGCGCCAAGGCAGGTATCAAATGAAAGGTCGTTAGATGAGGAATAATCGCGCTATATACCATTTTCGCGTCACTTCTATAGTTTAGGGGTAGTACATGAAGGAGGGTATTTCCATAAAGCGAAAAACACCCTACAATCCTTTCACTCATATCTCGAGTTCTAGCCAACCGATCGCGCCAAGGCAGGTATCAAATGAAAGGTCGTTAGATGAGGAATAATCGCGCTATATACCATTTTCGCGTCACTTCTATAGTTTAGGGGTAATACATGAAGGAGGGTATTTTTATAGAGCGAATAACACCCTACAATCCTTTCACTCATATCTCGAGTTCTAGCCAACCGATCGCGCCAAGGCAGGTATCAAATAAAAGGTCGTTAGATGAGGAATAATCGCGCTATATACCATTTTCGCGTCACTTCTATAGTTTAGGGGCAGTACATGAAGGATGGTATTTGTTTAGAGCGAAAAACACCCTACATTCCTTTCACTAATATCTCGAGTTATAGCCAACCGATCGCGCCAAGGCAGGTATCAAATGAAAGGTCGTTAGATGAGGAATAATCGCGCTATATACCATTTTCGCGTCACTTCTATAGTTTAGGGGTAATACATGAAGGAGGGTATTTTTATAGAGCGAAAAACACCCTACAATCCTTTCACTCATATCTCGAGTTCTAGCCAACCGATCGCGCCAAGGCAGGTATCAAATGAAAGGTCGTTAGATGAGGAATAATCGCGCTATATACCATTTTCGCGTCACTTCTATAGTTTAGGGGCAGTACATGAAGGAGGGTATTTCCATAAAGCGAAAAACACCCTACAATCCTTTCACTCATATCTCGAGTTCTAGCCAACCGATCGCGCCAAGGCAGGTATCAAATGAAAGGTCGTTAGATGTGGAACAATCTTGCTATATACCATTTTCGCGTCACTTCTATAGTTTAGGGGTAATACATGAAGGAGGGTATTTTTATAGAGCGAAAAACACCCTACAATCCTTTCACTCATATCTCGAGTTCTAGCCAACCGATCGCGCCAAGGCAGGTATCAAATGAAAGGTCGTTAGATGTGGAACAATCTTGCTATATACCATTTTCGCGTCACTTCTATAGTTTAGGGGTAATACATGAAGGAGGGTATTTTTATAGAGCGAAAAACACCCTACAATCCTTTCACTCATATCTCGAGTTCTAGCCAACCGATCGCGCCAAGGCAGGTATCAAATGAAAGGTCGTTAGATGAGGAATATCGCGCTATATACCATTTTCGCGTCACTTCTATAGTTTAGGGGCAGTACATGAAGGAGGGTATTTCCATAAAGCGAAAAACACCCTACAATCCTTTCACTCATATCTCGAGTTATAGCCAACCGATCGCGCCAAGGCAGGTATCAAATGAAAGGTCGTTAGATGAGGAATAATCGCGCTATATACCATTTTCGCGTCACTTCTATAGTTTAGGGGTAATACATGAAGGAGGGTATTTTTATAGAGCGAAAAACACCCTACAATCCTTTCACTCATATCTCGAGTTCTAGCCAACCGATCGCGCCAAGGCAGGTATCAAATGAAAGGTCGTTAGATGTGGAACAATCTTGCTATATACCATTTTCGCGTCACTTCTATAGTTTAGGGGTAATACATGAAGGAGGGTATTTTTATAGAGCGAAAAACACCCTACAATCCTTTCACTCATATCTCGAGTTCTAGCCAACCGATCGCGCCAAGGCAGGTATCAAATGAAAGGTCGTTAGATGAGGAAAAATCGCGCTATATACCATTTTCGCGTCACTTCTATAGTTTAGGGGCAGTACATGAAGGAGGGTATTTCCATAAAGCGAAAAACACCCTACAATCCTTTCACTCATATCTCGAGTTCTAGCCAACCGATCGCGCTAAGGCAGGTATCAAATGAAAGGTCGTTAGATGAGGAATAATCGCGCTATATACCATTTTCGCGTCACTTCTATAGTTTAGGGGCAGTACATGAAGGAGGGTATTTCCATAAAGCGAAAAACACCCTACAATCCTTTCACTCATATCTCGAGTTCTAGCCAACCGATCGCGCCAAGGCAGGTATCAAATGAAAGGTCGTTAGATGTGGAACAATCTTGCTATATACCATTTTCGCGTCACTTCTATAGTTTAGGGGTAATACATGAAGGAGGGTATTTTTATAGAGCGAAAAACACCCTACAATCCTTTCACTCATATCTCGAGTTCTAGCCAACCGATCGCGCCAAGGCAGGTATCAAATTAAAGGTCGTTACATGAGGAACAATCGCGCTATATACCATTTTCGCGTCACTTCTATAGTTTAGGGGCAGTACATGAAGGAGGGTATTTCCATAAAGCGAAAAACACCCTACAATCCTTTCACTCATATCTCGAGTTCTAGCCAACCGATCGCGCCAAGGCAGGTATCAAATGAAAGGTCGTTAGATGAGGAATAATCGCGCTATATACCATTTTCGCGTCACTTCTATAGTTTAGGGGCAGTACATGAATGAGGGTATTTGTTTAGAGCGAAAAACACCCTACAATCCTTTCACTCATATCTCGAGTTCTAGCCAACCGATCGCGCCAAGGCAGGTATCAAATGAAAGGTCATTAGATGAGGAACAATCGCGCTATATACCATTTTCGCGTCACTTCTATAGTTTAGGGGCAGTACATGAAGGAGGGTATTTCTATAAAGCGAAAAACACACTACAATCCTTTCACTCATATCTCGAGTTCTAGCCAACCGACCGCGCCAAGGCAGGTATCAAATGAAAGGTCGTTAGATGAGGAACAATCTTGCTATATACTATTTTCGCGTCACTTCTATAGTTTAGGGGTAATACATGAAGGAGGGTATTTTTATAGAGCGAAAAACACCCTACAATCCTTTCACTCATATCTCGAGTTCTAGCCAACCGATCGCGCCAAGGCAGGTATCAAATGAAAGGTCGTTAGATGAGAAACAATCGCGCTATATACCATTTTCGCGTCACTTCTATACTAGAGGGGCAGTACATGAAGGAGGGTATTTGTATAGAGCGAAAACCACCCTACATTCCTTTCACTAATATCTCGAGTTATAGCGAACCGATCGCGCCAATGAAGGTATTAAATGAAAGGTCGTTAGATGAGCAACAATCGCGCTATATACCATTTTCGCGTCACTTCTATAGTTTAGGGGCAGTACATGAAGGAGGGTATTTGTATAGAGCGAAAAACACCCTACATTCCTTTCACTCATATCTCGAGTTCTAGCCAACCGATCGCGCCAAGGCAGGTATCAAATGAAAGGTCGTTAGATGAGAAACAATCGCGGTATATACCATTTTCGCGTCACTTCTATAGTTTAGGGGCAGTACATGAAGGAGGGTATTTCCATAAAGCGAAAAACACCCTACAATCCTTTCACTCATATCTCGAGTTCTAGCCAACCGATCGCGCCAAGGCAGGTATCAAATGAAAGGTCGTTAGATGTGGAACAATCTTGCTATATACCATTTTCGCGTCACTTCTATAGTTTAGGGGCAGTACATGAAGGAGGGTATTTCTATAAAGCGAAAAACACACTACAATCCTTTCACTCATATCTCGAGTTATAGCCAACCGATCGCGCCAAGGCAGGTATCAAATGAAAGGTCGTTAGATGTGGAACAATCTTGCTATATACCATTTTCGCGTCACTTCTATAGTTTAGGGGTAATACATGAAGGAGGGTATTTTTATAGAGCGAAAAACACCCTACAATCCTTTCACTCATATCTCGAGTTCTAGCCAACCGATCGCGCCAAGGCAGGTATCAAATGAAAGGTCGTTAGATGAGGAACAATCGCGCTATATACCATTTTCGCGTCGCTTCTATAGTTTAGGGGCAGTACATGAAGGAGGGTATTTGTATAGAGCGAAAAACACCCTACATTCCTTTCACTCATATCTCGAGTTCTAGCCAACCGATCGCGCCAAGACAGGTATCAAATGAAAGGTCGTTAGATGAGGAACAATCGCGCTATATACCATTTTCGCGTCACTTTTATAGTTTAGGGGCAGTACATGAAGGAGGGTATTTGTATAGAGCGAAAAACACCCTACAATCCTTTCACTCATATCTCGAGTTCTAGCCAACCGATCGCGCCAAGGCAGGTATCAAATGAAAGGTCGTTAGATGAGAAACAATCGCGCTATATACCATTTTCGCGTCACTTCTATAGTTTAGGGGCAGTACATGAAGGAGGGTATTTGTATAGAGCGAAAAACACCCTACATTCCTTTCACTCATATCTCGAGTTCTAGCCCACCGATCGCGCCAAGGCAGGTATCAAATGAAAGGTCGTTAGATGAGGATAAATCGCGCTCTACATTATTTTCGCGTCACTTTTACAGTTTAGGGGCAGTACATGAAGGAGGGTATTTGTATAGAGCGAAAAACACCCTACATTCCTTTCACTCATACCTCGAGTTCTAGCCAACCGATCGCGCCAAGGCAGGTATCAAATGAAAGGTCGTTAGATGAGGATAAATCGCGCTCTACATTATTTTCGCGTCACTTTTATAGTTTAGGGGCAGTACATGAAGGAGGGTATTTGTATAGAGCGAAAAACACCCTACATTCCTTTCACTCATACCTCGAGTTCTAGCCAACCGATCGCGCCAAGGCAGGTATCAAATGAAAGGTCGTTAGATGTGGAACAATCGCGCTATATACCATTTTCGCGTCACTTCTATACTAGAGGGGCAGTACATGAAGGAGGGTATTTGTATAAAGCGAAAACCACCCTACATTCCATTCACTCATATCTCGAGTTCTAGCCAACCGATCACGCAAAGGCAGGTATCAAATGAAAGGTCGTTAGATGTGGAACAATCGCGCTATATACCATTTTCGCGTCTCTTCTATAGTTTAGGGGCAATACATGAAGGAGGGTATTTGTATAGAGCGAAAAACACCCTACAATCCTTTCACTCATATCTCGAGTTCTAGCCAACCGATCGCGCCAAGGCAGGTATCAAATGAAAGGTCGTTAGATGTGGAACAATCTTGCTATATACCATTTTCGCGTCACTTCTATAGTTTAGGGGTAATACATGAAGGAGGGTATTTTTATAGAGCGAAAAACACCCTACAATCCTTTCACTCATATCTCGAGTTCTAGCCAACCGATCGCGCCAAGGCAGGTATCAAATGAAAGGTCGTTAGATGAGGAACAATCGCGCTATATACCATTTTCGCGTCACTTCTATAGTTTAGGGGCAGTACATGAAGGAGGGTATTTGTATAGAGCGAAAAACACCCTACATTCCTTTCACTCATATCTCGAGTTCTAGCCAACCGATCGCGCCAAGACAGGTATCAAAGGAAAGGTCGTTAGATGTGGAACAATCGCGCTATATACCATTTTCGCGTCACTTCTATAGTTTAGGGGCAGTACATGAAGGAGGGTATTTGTATAGAGCGAAAAACACCCTACATTCCTTTCACTCATATCTCGAGTTCTAGCCCACCGATCGCGCCAAGGCAGGTATCAAATGAAAGGTCGTTAGATGAGGATAAATCGCGCTCTACATTATTTTCGCGTCACTTTTATAGTTTAGGGGCAGTACATGAAGGAGGGTATTTGTATAGAGCGAAAAACACCCTACATTCCTTTCACTCATACTTCGAGTTCTAGCCAACCGATCGCGCCAAGGCAGGTATCAAATGAAAGGTCGTTAGATGTGGAACAATCGCGCTATATACCATTTTCGCGTCACTTCTATACTAGAGGGGCAGTACATGAAGGAGGGTATTTGTATAGAGCGAAAACCACTCTACATTCCATTCACTCATATCTCGAGTTCTAGCCAACCGATCACGCAAAGGCAGGTATCAACTGAAAGGTCGTTAGATGTGGAACAATCGCGCTATATACCATTTTCGCGTCTCTTCTATAGTTTAGGGGCAATACATGAAGGAGGGTATTTGTATAGAGCGAAAAACACCCTACATTCCTTTCACTCATATCTCGAGTTCTAGCCCACCGATCGCGCCAAGGCAGGTATCAAATGAAAGGTCGTTAGATGAGGAACAATCGCGCTATATACCATTTTCGCGTCACTTCTATAGTTTAGGGGCAGTACATGAAGGAGGGTATTTCTATAAAGCGAAAAACACACTACAATCCTTTCACTCATATCTCGAGTTCTATCCATTCGATCGCGCCTAGGCAGGTATCAAATGAAAGGTCGTTAGATGAGGATAAATCGCGCTCTACATTATTTTCGCGTCACTTTTATAGTTTAGGGGCAGTACATGAAGGAGGGTATTTGTATAGAGCGAAAAACACCCTACATTCCTTTCACTCATACCTCGAGTTCTAGCCAACCGATCGCGCCAAGGCAGGTATCAAATGAAAGGTCGTTAGATGAGGAACAATCGCGCTATATACCATTTTCGCGTCACTTCTATACTAGAGGGGCAGTACATGAAGGAGGGTATTTGTATAGAGCGAAAACCACCCTACATTCCTTTCACTAATATCTCGAGTTATAGCGAACCGATCGCGCCAAGGCAGGTATCAAATGAAAGGTCGTTAGATGAGGAACAATCGCGCTATATACCATGTTCGCGTCTCTTCTATAGTTTAGGGGCTATACATGAAGGAGGGTATTTGTATAGAGCGAAAAACACCCTACATTCCTTTCACTCATATCTCGAGTTCTAGCCCACCGATCGCGCCAAGGCAGGTATCAAATGAAAGGTCGTTAGATGAGGAACAATCGTGCTATATACCGTTTTCGCGTCACTTCTATAGTTTAGGGGCAGTACATGAAGGAGGGTATTTCCATAAAGCGAAAAACACCCTACAATCCTTTCACTCATATCTCGAGTTCTAGCCAACCGATCGCGCCAAGGCAGGTATCATATGAAACGTCGTTAGATGTGGAACAATCTTGCTATATACCATTTTCGCGTCACTTCTATAGTTTAGGGGTAATACATGAAGGAGGGTATTTTTATAGAGCGAAAAACACCCTACAATCCTTTCACTCATATCTCGAGTTCTAGCCAACCGATCGCGCCAAGGCAGGTATCATATGAAAGGTCGTTAGATGTGGAACAATCTTGCTATATACCATTTTCGCGTCACTTCTATAGTTTAGGGGTAATACATGAAGGAGGGTATTTTTATAGAGCGAAAAACACCCTACAATCCTTTCACTCATATCTCGAGTTCTAGCCAACCGATCGCGCCAAGGCAGGTATCAAATGAAAGGTCGTTAGATGAGGAATAATCGCGCTATATACCATTTTCGCGTCACTTCTATAGTTTAGGGGTAGTACATGAAGGAGGGTATTTCCATAAAGCGAAAAACACCCTACAATCCTTTCACTCATATCTCGAGTTCTAGCCAACCGATCGCGCCAAGGCAGGTATCAAATGAAAGGTCGTTAGATGAGGAATAATCGCGCTATATACCATTTTCGCGTCACTTCTATAGTTTAGGGGTAATACATGAAGGAGGGTATTTTTATAGAGCGAATAACACCCTACAATCCTTTCACTCATATCTCGAGTTCTAGCCAACCGATCGCGCCAAGGCAGGTATCAAATAAAAGGTCGTTAGATGAGGAATAATCGCGCTATATACCATTTTCGCGTCACTTCTATAGTTTAGGGGCAGTACATGAAGGATGGTATTTGTTTAGAGCGAAAAACACCCTACATTCCTTTCACTAATATCTCGAGTTATAGCCAACCGATCGCGCCAAGGCAGGTATCAAATGAAAGGTCGTTAGATGAGGAATAATCGCGCTATATACCATTTTCGCGTCACTTCTATAGTTTAGGGGTAATACATGAAGGAGGGTATTTTTATAGAGCGAAAAACACCCTACAATCCTTTCACTCATATCTCGAGTTCTAGCCAACCGATCGCGCTAAGGCAGGTATCAAATGAAAGGTCGTTAGATGAGGAATAATCGCGCTATATACCATTTTCGCGTCACTTCTATAGTTTAGGGGCAGTACATGAAGGAGGGTATTTCCATAAAGCGAAAAACACCCTACAATCCTTTCACTCATATCTCGAGTTCTAGCCAACCGATCGCGCCAAGGCAGGTATCAAATGAAAGGTCGTTAGATGTGGAACAATCTTGCTATATACCATTTTCGCGTCACTTCTATAGTTTAGGGGTAATACATGAAGGAGGGTATTTTTATAGAGCGAAAAACACCCTACAATCCTTTCACTCATATCTCGAGTTCTAGCCAACCGATCGCGCCAAGGCAGGTATCAAATGAAAGGTCGTTAGATGTGGAACAATCTTGCTATATACCATTTTCGCGTCACTTCTATAGTTTAGGGGTAATACATGAAGGAGGGTATTTCCATAAAGCGAAAAACACCCTACAATCCTTTCACTCATATCTCGAGTTATAGCCAACCGATCGCGCCAAGGCAGGTATCAAATGAAAGGTCGTTAGATGAGGAATAATCGCGCTATATACCATTTTCGCGTCACTTCTATAGTTTAAGGGCAGTACATGAAGGAGGGTATTTCCATAAAGCGAAAAACACCCTACAATCCTTTCACTCATATCTCGAGTTCTAGCCAACCGATCGCGCCAAGGCAGGTATCAAATGAAAGGTCGTTAGATGTGGAACAATCTTGCTATATACCATTTTCACGTCACTTCTATAGTTTAGGGGCAGTACATGAAGGAGGGTATTTCTATAAAGCGAAAAACACCCTACAATCCTTTCACTCATATCTCGAGTTCTAGCCAACCGATCGCGCCAAGGCAGGTATCAAATGAAAGGTCGTTAGATGAGGAATAATCGCGCTATATACCATTTTCGCGTCACTTCTATAGTTTAGGGGCAGTACATGAAGGAGGGTATTTCTATAAAGCGAAAAACACCCTACAATCCTTTCACTCATATCTCGAGTTCTAGCCAACCGATCGCGCCAAGGCAGGTATCAAATGAAAGGTCGTTAGATGAGGAACAATCGCGCTATATACCATTTTCGCGTCACTTCTATAGTTTAGGGGCAGTACATGAAGGAGGGTATTTGTATAGAGCGAAAAACACCCTACATTCCTTTCACTCATACCTCGAGTTCTAGCCAACCGATCGCGCCAAGGCAGGTATCAAATGAAAGGTCGTTAGATGAGGATAAATCGCGCTCTACATTATTTTCGCGTCACTTTTATAGTTTAGGGGCAGTACATGAAGGAGGGTATTTGTATAGAGCGAAAAACACCCTACATTCCTTTCACTCATACCTCGAGTTCTAGCCAACCGATCGCGCCAAGGCAGGTATCAAATGAAAGGTCGTTAGATGTGGAACAATCTTGCTATATACCATTTTCGCGTCACTTCTATAGTTTAGGGGTAATACATGAAGGAGGGTATTTTTATAGAGCGAAAAACACCCTACAATCCTTTCACTCATATCTCGAGTTCTAGCCCACCGATCGCGCCAAGGCAGGTATCAAATGAAAGGTCGTTAGATGAGGATAAATCGCGCTCTACATTATTTTCGCGTCACTTTTACAGTTTAGGGGCAGTACATGAAGGAGGGTATTTGTATAGAGCGAAAAACACCCTACATTCCTTTCACTCATACCTCGAGTTCTAGCCAACCGATCGCGCCAAGGCAGGTATCAAATGAAAGGTCGTTAGATGAGGATAAATCGCGCTCTACATTATTTTCGCGTCACTTTTATAGTTTAGGGGCAGTACATGAAGGAGGGTATTTGTATAGAGCGAAAAACACCCTACATTCCTTTCACTCATACCTCGAGTTCTAGCCAACCGATCGCGCCAAGGCAGGTATCAAATGAAAGGTCGTTAGATGTGGAACAATCGCGCTATATACCATTTTCGCGTCACTTCTATACTAGAGGGGCAGTACATGAAGGAGGGTATTTGTATAAAGCGAAAACCACCCTACATTCCATTCACTCATATCTCGAGTTCTAGCCAACCGATCACGCAAAGGCAGGTATCAAATGAAAGGTCGTTAGATGTGGAACAATCGCGCTATATACCATTTTCGCGTCTCTTCTATAGTTTAGGGGCAATACATGAAGGAGGGTATTTGTATAGAGCGAAAAACACCCTACAATCCTTTCACTCATATCTCGAGTTCTAGCCAACCGATCGCGCCAAGGCAGGTATCAAATGAAAGGTCGTTAGATGTGGAACAATCTTGCTATATACCATTTTCGCGTCACTTCTATAGTTTAGGGGTAATACATGAAGGAGGGTATTTTTATAGAGCGAAAAACACCCTACAATCCTTTCACTCATATCTCGAGTTCTAGCCAACCGATCGCGCCAAGGCAGGTATCAAATGAAAGGTCGTTAGATGAGGAACAATCGCGCTATATACCATTTTCGCGTCACTTCTATAGTTTAGGGGCAGTACATGAAGGAGGGTATTTGTATAGAGCGAAAAACACCCTACATTCCTTTCACTCATATCTCGAGTTCTAGCCAACCGATCGCGCCAAGACAGGTATCAAAGGAAAGGTCGTTAGATGTGGAACAATCGCGCTATATACCATTTTCGCGTCACTTCTATAGTTTAGGGGCAGTACATGAAGGAGGGTATTTGTATAGAGCGAAAAACACCCTACATTCCTTTCACTCATATCTCGAGTTCTAGCCCACCGATCGCGCCAAGGCAGGTATCAAATGAAAGGTCGTTAGATGAGGATAAATCGCGCTCTACATTATTTTCGCGTCACTTTTATAGTTTAGGGGCAGTACATGAAGGAGGGTATTTGTATAGAGCGAAAAACACCCTACATTCCTTTCACTCATACTTCGAGTTCTAGCCAACCGATCGCGCCAAGGCAGGTATCAAATGAAAGGTCGTTAGATGTGGAACAATCGCGCTATATACCATTTTCGCGTCACTTCTATACTAGAGGGGCAGTACATGAAGGAGGGTATTTGTATAGAGCGAAAACCACCCTACATTCCATTCACTCATATCTCGAGTTCTAGCCAACCGATCACGCAAAGGCAGGTATCAACTGAAAGGTCGTTAGATGTGGAACAATCGCGCTATATACCATTTTCGCGTCTCTTCTATAGTTTAGGGGCAATACATGAAGGAGGGTATTTGTATAGAGCGAAAAACACCCTACATTCCTTTCACTCATATCTCGAGTTCTAGCCCACCGATCGCGCCAAGGCAGGTATCAAATGAAAGGTCGTTAGATGAGGAACAATCGCGCTATATACCATTTTCGCGTCACTTCTATAGTTTAGGGGCAGTACATGAAGGAGGGTATTTCTATAAAGCGAAAAACACACTACAATCCTTTCACTCATATCTCGAGTTCTATCCATTCGATCGCGCCTAGGCAGGTATCAAATGAAAGGTCGTTAGATGAGGATAAATCGCGCTCTACATTATTTTCGCGTCACTTTTATAGTTTAGGGGCAGTACATGAAGGAGGGTATTTGTATAGAGCGAAAAACACCCTACATTCCTTTCACTCATACCTCGAGTTCTAGCCAACCGATCGCGCCAAGGCAGGTATCAAATGAAAGGTCGTTAGATGAGGAACAATCGCTCTATATACCATTTTCGCGTCACTTCTATACTAGAGGGGCAGTACATGAAGGAGGGTATTTGTATAGAGCGAAAACCACCCTACATTCCTTTCACTAATATCTCGAGTTATAGCGAACCGATCGCGCCAAGGCAGGTATCAAATGAAAGGTCGTTAGATGAGGAACAATCGCGCTATATACCATGTTCGCGTCTCTTCTATAGTTTAGGGGCTATACATGAAGGAGGGTATTTGTATAGAGCGAAAAACACCCTACATTCCTTTCACTCATATCTCGAGTTCTAGCCCACCGATCGCGCCAAGGCAGGTATCAAATGAAAGGTCGTTAGATGAGGAACAATCGTGCTATATACCGTTTTCGCGTCACTTCTATAGTTTAGGGGCAGTACATGAAGGAGGGTATTTCCATAAAGCGAAAAACACCCTACAATCCTTTCACTCATATCTCGAGTTCTAGCCAACCGATCGCGCCAAGGCAGGTATCATATGAAAGGTCGTTAGATGTGGAACAATCTTGCTATATACCATTTTCGCGTCACTTCTATAGTTTAGGGGTAATACATGAAGGAGGGTATTTTTATAGAGCGAAAAACACCCTACAATCCTTTCACTCATATCTCGAGTTCTAGCCAACCGATCGCGCCAAGGCAGGTATCATATGAAAGGTCGTTAGATGTGGAACAATCTTGCTATATACCATTTTCGCGTCACTTCTATAGTTTAGGGGTAATACATGAAGGAGGGTATTTTTATAGAGCGAAAAACACCCTACAATCCTTTCACTCATATCTCGAGTTCTAGCCAACCGATCGCGCCAAGGCAGGTATCAAATGAAAGGTCGTTAGATGAGGAATAATCGCGCTATATACCATTTTCGCGTCACTTCTATAGTTTAGGGGTAGTACATGAAGGAGGGTATTTCCATAAAGCGAAAAACACCCTACAATCCTTTCACTCATATCTCGAGTTCTAGCCAACCGATCGCGCCAAGGCAGGTATCAAATGAAAGGTCGTTAGATGAGGAATAATCGCGCTATATACCATTTTCGCGTCACTTCTATAGTTTAGGGGTAATACATGAAGGAGGGTATTTTTATAGAGCGAATAACACCCTACAATCCTTTCACTCATATCTCGAGTTCTAGCCAACCGATCGCGCCAAGGCAGGTATCAAATAAAAGGTCGTTAGATGAGGAATAATCGCGCTATATACCATTTTCGCGTCACTTCTATAGTTTAGGGGCAGTACATGAAGGATGGTATTTGTTTAGAGCGAAAAACACCCTACATTCCTTTCACTAATATCTCGAGTTATAGCCAACCGATCGCGCCAAGGCAGGTATCAAATGAAAGGTCGTTAGATGAGGAATAATCGCGCTATATACCATTTTCGCGTCACTTCTATAGTTTAGGGGTAATACATGAAGGAGGGTATTTTTATAGAGCGAAAAACACCCTACAATCCTTTCACTCATATCTCGAGTTCTAGCCAACCGATCGCGCCAAGGCAGGTATCAAATGAAAGGTCGTTAGATGAGGAATAATCGCGCTATATACCATTTTCGCGTCACTTCTATAGTTTAGGGGCAGTACATGAAGGAGGGTATTTCCATAAAGCGAAAAACACCCTACAATCCTTTCACTCATATCTCGAGTTCTAGCCAACCGATCGCGCCAAGGCAGGTATCAAATGAAAGGTCGTTAGATGTGGAACAATCTTGCTATATACCATTTTCGCGTCACTTCTATAGTTTAGGGGTAATACATGAAGGAGGGTATTTTTATAGAGCGAAAAACACCCTACAATCCTTTCACTCATATCTCGAGTTCTAGCCAACCGATCGCGCCAAGGCAGGTATCAAATGAAAGGTCGTTAGATGTGGAACAATCTTGCTATATACCATTTTCGCGTCACTTCTATAGTTTAGGGGTAATACATGAAGGAGGGTATTTTTATAGAGCGAAAAACACCCTACAATCCTTTCACTCATATCTCGAGTTCTAGCCAACCGATCGCGCCAAGGCAGGTATCAAATGAAAGGTCGTTAGATGAGGAATATCGCGCTATATACCATTTTCGCGTCACTTCTATAGTTTAGGGGCAGTACATGAAGGAGGGTATTTCCATAAAGCGAAAAACACCCTACAATCCTTTCACTCATATCTCGAGTTATAGCCAACCGATCGCGCCAAGGCAGGTATCAAATGAAAGGTCGTTAGATGAGGAATAATCGCGCTATATACCATTTTCGCGTCACTTCTATAGTTTAGGGGTAATACATGAAGGAGGGTATTTTTATAGAGCGAAAAACACCCTACAATCCTTTCACTCATATCTCGAGTTCTAGCCAACCGATCGCGCCAAGGCAGGTATCAAATGAAAGGTCGTTAGATGTGGAACAATCTTGCTATATACCATTTTCGCGTCACTTCTATAGTTTAGGGGTAATACATGAAGGAGGGTATTTTTATAGAGCGAAAAACACCCTACAATCCTTTCACTCATATCTCGAGTTCTAGCCAACCGATCGCGCCAAGGCAGGTATCAAATGAAAGGTCGTTAGATGAGGAATATCGCGCTATATACCATTTTCGCGTCACTTCTATAGTTTAGGGGCAGTACATGAAGGAGGGTATTTCCATAAAGCGAAAAACACCCTACAATCCTTTCACTCATATCTCGAGTTATAGCCAACCGATCGCGCCAAGGCAGGTATCAAATGAAAGGTCGTTCGATGAGGAATAATCGCGCTATATACCATTTTCGCGTCACTTCTATAGTTTAAGGGCAGTACATGAAGGAGGGTATTTCCATAAAGCGAAAAACACCCTACAATCCTTTCACTCATATCTCGAGTTCTAGCCAACCGATCGCGCCAAGGCAGGTATCAAATGAAAGGTCGTTAGATGTGGAACAATCTTGCTATATACCATTTTCACGTCACTTCTATAGTTTAGGGGCAGTACATGAAGGAGGGTATTTCTATAAAGCGAAAAACACCCTACAATCCTTTCACTCATATCTCGAGTTCTAGCCAACCGATCGCGCCAAGGCAGGTATCAAATGAAAGGTCGTTAGATGAGGAATAATCGCGCTATATACCATTTTCGCGTCACTTCTATAGTTTAGGGGCAGTACATGAAGGAGGGTATTTCTATAAAGCGAAAAACACCCTACAATCCTTTCACTCATATCTCGAGTTCTAGCCAACCGATCGCGCCAAGGCAGGTATCAAATGAAAGGTCGTTAGATGAGGAACAATCGCGCTATATACCATTTTCGCGTCACTTCTATAGTTTAGGGGCAGTACATGAAGGAGGGTATTTGTATAGAGCGAAAAACACCCTACATTCCTTTCACTCATATCTCGAGTTCTAGCCAACCGATCGCGCCAAGACAGGTATCAAAGGAAAGGTCGTTAGATGTGGAACAATCGCGCTATATACCATTTTCGCGTCACTTCTATAGTTTAGGGGCAGTACATGAAGGAGGGTATTTGTATAGAGCGAAAAACACCCTACATTCCTTTCACTCATATCTCGAGTTCTAGCCCACCGATCGCGCCAAGGCAGGTATCAAATGAAAGGTCGTTAGATGAGGATAAATCGCGCTATATACCATTTTCGCGTCACTTCTATAGTTTAGGGGTAGTACATGAAGGAGGGTATTTGTATAGAGCGAAAAACACCCTACATTCCTTTCACTCATATCTCGAGTTCTAGCCCACCGATCGCGCCAAGGCAGGTATCAAATGAAAGGTCGTTAGATGAGGAACAATCGTGCTATATACCGTTTTCGCGTCACTTCTATAGTTTAGGGGCAGTACATGAAGGAGGGTATTTCCATAAAGCGAAAAACACCCTACAATCCTTTCACTCATATCTCGAGTTCTAGCCAACCGATCGCGCCAAGGCAGGTATCATATGAAAGGTCGTTAGATGTGGAACAATCTTGCTATATACCATTTTCGCGTCACTTCTATAGTTTAGGGGTAATACATGAAGGAGGGTATTTTTATAGAGCGAAAAACACCCTACAATCCTTTCACTCATATCTCGAGTTCTAGCCAACCGATCGCGCCAAGGCAGGTATCATATGAAAGGTCGTTAGATGTGGAACAATCTTGCTATATACCATTTTCGCGTCACTTCTATAGTTTAGGGGTAATACATGAAGGAGGGTATTTTTATAGAGCGAAAAACACCCTACAATCCTTTCACTCATATCTCGAGTTCTAGCCAACCGATCGCGCCAAGGCAGGTATCAAATGAAAGGTCGTTAGATGTGGAACAATCTTGCTATATACCATTTTCGCGTCACTTCTATAGTTTAGGGGTAATACATGAAGGAGGGTATTTTTATAGAGCGAAAAACACCCTACAATCCTTTCACTCATATCTCGAGTTCTAGCCAACCGATCGCGCCAAGGCAGGTATCAAATGAAAGGTCGTTAGATGAGGAATATCGCGCTATATACCATTTTCGCGTCACTTCTATAGTTTAGGGGCAGTACATGAAGGAGGGTATTTCCATAAAGCGAAAAACACCCTACAATCCTTTCACTCATATCTCGAGTTATAGCCAACCGATCGCGCCAAGGCAGGTATCAAATGAAAGGTCGTTAGATGAGGAATAATCGCGCTATATACCATTTTCGCGTCACTTCTATAGTTTAGGGGTAATACATGAAGGAGGGTATTTTTATAGAGCGAAAAACACCCTACAATCCTTTCACTCATATCTCGAGTTCTAGCCAACCGATCGCGCCAAGGCAGGTATCAAATGAAAGGTCGTTAGATGTGGAACAATCTTGCTATATACCATTTTCGCGTCACTTCTATAGTTTAGGGGTAATACATGAAGGAGGGTATTTTTATAGAGCGAAAAACACCCTACAATCCTTTCACTCATATCTCGAGTTCTAGCCAACCGATCGCGCCAAGGCAGGTATCAAATGAAAGGTCGTTAGATGAGGAATATCGCGCTATATACCATTTTCGCGTCACTTCTATAGTTTAGGGGCAGTACATGAAGGAGGGTATTTCCATAAAGCGAAAAACACCCTACAATCCTTTCACTCATATCTCGAGTTATAGCCAACCGATCGCGCCAAGGCAGGTATCAAATGAAAGGTCGTTCGATGAGGAATAATCGCGCTATATACCATTTTCGCGTCACTTCTATAGTTTAAGGGCAGTACATGAAGGAGGGTATTTCCATAAAGCGAAAAACACCCTACAATCCTTTCACTCATATCTCGAGTTCTAGCCAACCGATCGCGCCAAGGCAGGTATCAAATGAAAGGTCGTTAGATGTGGAACAATCTTGCTATATACCATTTTCACGTCACTTCTATAGTTTAGGGGCAGTACATGAAGGAGGGTATTTCTATAAAGCGAAAAACACCCTACAATCCTTTCACTCATATCTCGAGTTCTAGCCAACCGATCGCGCCAAGGCAGGTATCAAATGAAAGGTCGTTAGATGAGGAATAATCGCGCTATATACCATTTTCGCGTCACTTCTATAGTTTAGGGGCAGTACATGAAGGAGGGTATTTCTATAAAGCGAAAAACACCCTACAATCCTTTCACTCATATCTCGAGTTCTAGCCAACCGATCGCGCCAAGGCAGGTATCAAATGAAAGGTCGTTAGATGAGGAACAATCGCGCTATATACCATTTTCGCGTCACTTCTATAGTTTAGGGGCAGTACATGAAGGAGGGTATTTGTATAGAGCGAAAAACACCCTACATTCCTTTCACTCATATCTCGAGTTCTAGCCAACCGATCGCGCCAAGACAGGTATCAAAGGAAAGGTCGTTAGATGTGGAACAATCGCGCTATATACCATTTTCGCGTCACTTCTATAGTTTAGGGGCAGTACATGAAGGAGGGTATTTGTATAGAGCGAAAAACACCCTACATTCCTTTCACTCATATCTCGAGTTCTAGCCCACCGATCGCGCCAAGGCAGGTATCAAATGAAAGGTCGTTAGATGAGGATAAATCGCGCTATATACCATTTTCGCGTCACTTCTATAGTTTAGGGGTAGTACATGAAGGAGGGTATTTCCATAAAGCGAAAAACACCCTACAATCCTTTCACTCATATCTCGAGTTCTAGCCAACCGATCGCGCCAAGGCAGGTATCAAATGAAAGGTCGTTAGATGAGGAATAATCGCGCTATATACCATTTTCGCGTCACTTCTATAGTTTAGGGGTAATACATGAAGGAGGGTATTTTTATAGAGCGAAAAACACCCTACAATCCTTTCACTCATATCTCGAGTTCTAGCCAACCGATCGCGCCAAGGCAGGTATCAAATGAAAGGTCGTTAGATGAGGAATAATCGCGCTATATACCATTTTCGCGTCACTTCTATAGTTTAGGGGTAATACATGAAGGAGGGTATTTTTATAGAGCGAATAACACCCTACAATCCTTTCACTCATATCTCGAGTTCTAGCCAACCGATCGCGCCAAGGCAGGTATCAAATAAAAGGTCGTTAGATGAGGAATAATCGCGCTATATACCATTTTCGCGTCACTTCTATAGTTTAGGGGCAGTACATGAAGGATGGTATTTGTTTAGAGCGAAAAACACCCTACATTCCTTTCACTAATATCTCGAGTTATAGCCAACCGATCGCGCCAAGGCAGGTATCAAATGAAAGGTCGTTAGATGAGGAATAATCGCGCTATATACCATTTTCGCGTCACTTCTATAGTTTAGGGGTAGTACATGAAGGAGGGTATTTCCATAAAGCGAAAAACACCCTACAATCCTTTCACTCATATCTCGAGTTCTAGCCAACCGATCGCGCCAAGGCAGGTATCAAATGAAAGGTCGTTAGATGAGGAATAATCGCGCTATATACCATTTTCGCGTCACTTCTATAGTTTAGGGGTAATACATGAAGGAGGGTATTTTTATAGAGCGAAAAACACCCTACAATCCTTTCACTCATATCTCGAGTTCTAGCCAACCGATCGCGCCAAGGCAGGTATCAAATGAAAGGTCGTTAGATGAGGAATAATCGCGCTATATACCATTTTCGCGTCACTTCTATAGTTTAGGGGCAGTACATGAAGGAGGGTATTTCCATAAAGCGAAAAACACCCTACAATCCTTTCACTCATATCTCGAGTTCTAGCCAACCGATCGCGCCAAGGCAGGTATCAAATGAAAGGTCGTTAGATGTGGAACAATCTTGCTATATACCATTTTCGCGTCACTTCTATAGTTTAGGGGTAATACATGAAGGAGGGTATTTTTATAGAGCGAAAAACACCCTACAATCCTTTCACTCATATCTCGAGTTCTAGCCAACCGATCGCGCCAAGGCAGGTATCAAATGAAAGGTCGTTAGATGTGGAACAATCTTGCTATATACCATTTTCGCGTCACTTCTATAGTTTAGGGGTAATACATGAAGGAGGGTATTTTTATAGAGCGAAAAACACCCTACAATCCTTTCACTCATATCTCGAGTTCTAGCCAACCGATCGCGCCAAGGCAGGTATCAAATGAAAGGTCGTTAGATGAGGAATATCGCGCTATATACCATTTTCGCGTCACTTCTATAGTTTAGGGGCAGTACATGAAGGAGGGTATTTCCATAAAGCGAAAAACACCCTACAATCCTTTCACTCATATCTCGAGTTATAGCCAACCGATCGCGCCAAGGCAGGTATCAAATGAAAGGTCGTTAGATGAGGAATAATCGCGCTATATACCATTTTCGCGTCACTTCTATAGTTTAGGGGCAGTACATGAAGGAGGGTATTTCCATAAAGCGAAAAACACCCTACAATCCTTTCACTCATATCTCGAGTTCTAGCCAACCGATCGCGCCAAGGCAGGTATCAAATGAAAGGTCGTTAGATGTGGAACAATCTTGCTATATACCATTTTCACGTCACTTCTATAGTTTAGGGGCAGTACATGAAGGAGGGTATTTCTATAAAGCGAAAAACACCCTACAATCCTTTCACTCATATCTCGAGTTCTAGCCAACCGATCGCGCCAAGGCAGGTATCAAATGAAAGGTCGTTAGATGAGGAATAATCGCGCTATATACCATTTTCGCGTCACTTCTATAGTTTAGGGGCAGTACATGAAGGAGGGTATTTCTATAAAGCGAAAAACACCCTACAATCCTTTCACTCATATCTCGAGTTCTAGCCAACCGATCGCGCCAAGGCAGGTATCAAATGAAAGGTCGTTAGATGAGGAACAATCGCGCTATATACCATTTTCGCGTCACTTCTATAGTTTAGGGGCAGTACATGAAGGAGGGTATTTGTATAGAGCGAAAAACACCCTACATTCCTTTCACTCATATCTCGAGTTCTAGCCAACCGATCGCGCCAAGACAGGTATCAAAGGAAAGGTCGTTAGATGTGGAACAATCGCGCTATATACCATTTTCGCGTCACTTCTATAGTTTAGGGGCAGTACATGAAGGAGGGTATTTGTATAGAGCGAAAAACACCCTACATTCCTTTCACTCATATCTCGAGTTCTAGCCCACCGATCGCGCCAAGGCAGGTATCAAATGAAAGGTCGTTAGATGAGGATAAATCGCGCTCTACATTATTTTCGCGTCACTTTTATAGTTTAGGGGTAGTACATGAAGAAGGGTATTTGTATAGAGCGAAAAACACCCTACATTCCTTTCACTCATACCTCGAGTTCTAGCCAACCGATCGCGCCAAGGCAGGTATCAAATGAAAGGTCGTTAGATGAGGAACAATCGCGCTATATACCATTTTCGCGTCACTTCTATACTAGAGGGGCAGTACATGAAGGAGGGTATTTGTATAGAGCGAAAACCACCCTACATTCCATTCACTCATATCTCGAGTTCTAGCCAACCGATCACGCAAAGGCAGGTATCAAATGAAAGGTCGTTAGATGTGGAACAATCGCGCTATATACCATTTTCGCGTCTCTTCTATAGTTTAGGGGCTATACGTGAAGGAGGGTATTTGTATAGAGCGAAAAACACCCTACATTCCTTTCACTCATATCTCGAGTTCTAGCCCACCGATCGCGCCAAGGCAGGTATCAAATGAAAGGTCGTTAGATGAGGAACAATCGCGCTATATACCGTTTTCGCGTCACTTGTATAGTTTAGGGGCAGTGCATGAAGGAGGGTATTTGTATAGAGCGAAAAACACCCTACATTCCTTTCACTCATATCTCGAGTTCTAGCCAACCGATCGCGCCAAGGCAGGCATCAAATGAAAGGTCGTTAGATGAGGAATAATCGCGCTATATACCATTTTCGCGTCACTTCTATAGTTTAGGGGCAGTACATGAAGGAGGGTATTTCCATAAAGCGAAAAACACCCTACAATCCTTTCACTCATATCTCGAGTTCTATCCATTCGATCGCGCCTAGGCAGGTATCAAATGAAAGGTCGTTAGATGAGGAACAATCGCGCTATATACCGTTTTCGCGTCACTTCTATAGTTTAGGGGCAGTACATGAAGGAGGGTATTTGTTTAGGGCGAAAAACACCCTACATTCCATTCACTCATATCTCGAGTTCTAGCCAACCGATCACGCAAAGGCAGGTATCAAATGAAAGGTCGTTAGATGTGGAACAATCGCGCTATATACCATTTTCGCGTCTCTTCTATAGTTTAGGGGCTATACATGAAGGAGGGTATTTGTATAGAGCGAAAAACACCCTACATTCCTTTCACTCATATCTCGAGTTCTAGCCCACCGATCGCACCAAGGCAGCTATCAATTGAAAGGTCGTTAGATGAGGAACAATCGCGCTATATACCGTTTTCGCGTCACTTCTATAGTTTAGGGGCAGTACATGAAGGAGGGTATTTGTTTAGAGCGAAAAACACCCTACATTCCTTTCACTAATATCTCGAGTTATAGCCAACCGATGGCGCCAAGGCAGGTATCAAATGAAAGGTCGTTAGATGAGGAACAATCGCGCTATATACCATTTTCGCGTCACTTCTATAGTTTAGGGGCAGTACATGAAGGAGGGTATTTCTATAAAGCGAAAAACACCCTACAATCCTTTCACTCATATCTCGAGTTCTAGCCAACCGATCGCGCCAAGGCAGGCATCAAGTGAAAGGTCGTTAGATGAGGAATAATCGCGCTATATACCATTTTCGCGTCACTTCTATAGTTTAGGGGCAGTACATGAAGGAGGGTATTTCTATAAAGCGAAAAACACCCTACAATCCTTTCACTCATATCTCGAGTTCTAGCCAACCGATCGCGCCATGGTAGGTATCAAATGAAAGGTCATTAGATGAGGATTTTCGCGTCACTTCTATAGTTTAGGGGCAGTACATGAAGGAGGGTATTTCTATAAAGCGAAAAACACACTACAATCCTTTCACTCATATCTCGAGTTCTATCCATTCGATCGCGCCTAGGCAGGTATCAAATGAAAGGTCGTTAGATGAGGAACAATCGCGCTATATACCGTTTTCGCGTGACTTCTATAGTTTAGGGGCAGTACATGAAGGAGGGTATTTGTTTAGGGCGAAAAACACCCTACATTCCTTTCACTCATATCTCGAGTTATAGCCAACCGATCGCGCCAAGGCAGGTATCAAATTAAAGGTCGTTAGATGAGGAACAATCGCGCTAAATACCATTTTCGCGTCACTTCTATAGTTTAGGGGCAGTACATGAAGGAGGGTATTTCCATAAAGCGAAAAACACCCTACAATCCTTTCACTCATATCTCGAGTTCTAGCCAACCGATCGCGCCAAGGCAGGTATCAAATGAAAGGTCGTTAGATGTGGAACAATCTTGCTATATACCATTTTCGCGTCACTTCTATAGTTTAGGGGTAATACATGAAGGAGGGTATTTTTATAGAGCGAAAAACACCCTACAATCCTTTCACTCATATCTCGAGTTCTAGCCAACCGATCGCGCCAAGGCTGGTATCAAATGAAAGGTCGTTAGATGAGGAATAATCGCGCTATATACCATTTTCGCGTCACTTCTATAGTTTAGGGGCAGTACATGAAGGAGGGTATTTCCATAAAGCGAAAAACACCCTACAATCCTTTCACTCATATCTCGAGTTCTAGCCAACCGATCGCGCCAAGGCAGGTATCAAATGAAAGGTCGTTAGATGAGGAATAATCGCGCTATATACCATTTTCGCGTCACTTCTATAGTTTAGGGGTAATACATGAAGGAGGGTATTTTTATAGAGCGAAAAACACCCTACAATCCTTTCACTCATATCTCGAGTTCTAGCCAACCGATCGCGCCAAGGCAGGTATCAAATGAAAGGTCGTTAGATGAGGAATAATCGCGCTATATAGCATTTTCGCGTCACTTCTATAGTTTAGGGGCAGTACATGAAGGAGGGTATTTCCATAAAGCGAAAAACACCCTACAATCCTTTCACTCATATCTCGAGTTCTAGCCAACCGATCGCGCCAAGGCAGGTCGAATGAAATGAATGAATCAAATGAAAGGTCGTTAGATGTGGAACAATCTTGCTATATACCATTTTCGCGTCACTTCTATAGTTTAGGGGTAATACATGAAGGAGGGTATTTTTATAGAGCGAAAAACACCCTACAATCCTTTCACTCATATCTCGAGTTCTAGCCAACCGATCGCGCCAAGGCAGGTATCAAATGAAAGGTCGTTAGTACAATCCTTTCACTCATATCTCGAGTTCTAGCCAACCGATCGCGCCAAGGCAGGTATCAAATGAAAGGTCGTTAGATGTGGAACAATCTTGCTATATACCATTTTCGCGTCACTTCTATAGTTTAGGGGTAATACATGAAGGAGGGTATTTTTATAGAGCGAAAAACACCCTACAATCCTTTCACTCATATCTCGAGTTCTAGCCAACCGATCGCGCCAAGGCAGGTATCAAATTAAAGGTCGTTAGATGAGGAACAATCGCGCTATATACCATTTTCGCGTCACTTCTATAGTTTAGGGGCAGTACATGAAGGAGGGTATTTCCATAAAGCGAAAAACACCCTACAATCCTTTCACTCATATCTCGAGTTCTAGCCAACCGATCGCGCCAAGGCAGGTATCAAATGAAAGGTCGTTAGATGAGGAATAATCGCGCTATATACCATTTTCGCGTCACTTCTATAGTTTAGGGGCAGTACATGAAGGAGGGTATTTCTATAAAGCGAAAAACACCCTACAATCCTTTCACTCATATCTCGAGTTCTAGCCAACCGATCGCGCCAAGGCAGGTATCAAATTAAAGGTCGTTAGATGAGAAACAATCGCGCTATATACCATTTTCGCGTCACTTCTATAGTTTAGGGGCAGTACATGAAGGAGGGTATTTCCATAAAGCGAAAAACACCCTACAATCCTTTCACTCATATCTCGAGTTCTAGCCAACCGATCGCGCCAAGGCAGGTATCAAATGAAAGGTCGTTAGATGAGGAATAATCGCGCTATATACCATTTTCGCGTCACTTCTATAGTTTAGGGGCAGTACATGAAGGAGGGTATTTGTATAGAGCGAAAAACACCCTACATTCCTTTCACTCATATTTCGAGTTCTAGCCAACCGATCGCGCCAAGGCAGCTATCAAATGAAAGGCCGTTAGATGAGGAACAATCGCGCTATATACCATTTTCGCGTCACTTCTATAGTTTAGGGGCAGTACATGAAGGAGGGTATTTGTATAGAGCGAAAAACACCCTACATTCCTTTCACTCATATCTCGAGTTCTAGCCAACCGATCGCGCCAAGGCAGGTATCAAATGAAAGGTCGTTAGATGTAGAACAATCGCGCTATATACCATTTTCGCGTCACTTCTATAGTTTAGGGGCAGTACATGAAGGAGGGTATTTGTATAGAGCGAAAAACACCCTACATTCCTTTCACTCATACCTCGAGTTCTAGCCAACCGATCGCGCCAAGGCAGGTATCAAATGAAAGGTCGTTAGATGTGGAACAATCCACCTATATACCATTTTCGCGTCACTTCTATAGTTTAGGGGCAGTACATGAAGGAGGGTATTTGTATAGAGCGAAAAACACCCTACATTCCTTTCACTCATACCTCGAGTTCTAGCCAACCGATCGCGCCAAGGCAGGTATCAAATGAAAGGTCGTTAGATGAGGAACAATCGCGCTATACATTATTTTCGCGTCACTTCTATAGTTTAGCGGCAGTACATGAAGGAGGGTATTTGTATAGAGCGAAAAACACCCTACATTCCTTTCACTCATATCTCGAGTTCTAGCCAACCGATCGCGCCAAGGCAGGTATCAAATGAAAGGTCGTTAGATGTGGAACAATCTTGCTATATACCATTTTCGCGTCACTTCTATAGTTTAGGGGCAGTACATGAACTAGTGTATTTGTATAGAGCGAAAAAAACCCTACATTCCTTTCACTCACATCTCGAGTTATAGCCAACCGATCGCGCCAAGGCAGGTATCAAATGAAAGGTCATTAGATGAGGAACAATCGCGCTATATACCATTTTCGCGTCACTTCTATAGTTTAGGGGCAGTGCATGAAGGAGTGTATTTGTATAGAGCGAAAAACACTCGGCATGAAAGAGTGTATTTGTATAGAGCGAAAAACACCCTACAATCCTTTCACTTATATCTCGAGTTCTAGCCAACCGATCGCGCCAAGGCAGGTATCAAATGAAAGGTCGTTAGATGAGGAACAATCGCGCTATATACCATTTTCGCGTCACTTCTATAGTTTAGGGGCAGTACATGAAGGAGAGTATTTGTTTAGAGCGAAAAACACCCTACATTCCTTTCACTCATACCTCGAGTTATAGCCAACCGATCGCGCCGACAGGTATCAAATGAAAGGTCATTAGATGAGGAACAATCGCGCTATATAGCATTTTCGCGTCACTTCTATAGTTTAGGGGCAGTACATGAAGGAGGGTATTTGTATAGAGCGAAAAACACTCGGCATGAAAGAGTGTATTTGTATAGAGCGAAAAACACCCTGCAATCCTTTCACTCATATCTCGAGTTCTAGCCAACCGATCGCGCCAAGGCAGGTATCAAATGAAAGGTCGTTAGATGAGGAACAATCGCGCTATACATTATTTTCGCGTCACTTCTATAGTTTAGCGGCAGTACATGAAGGAGGGTATTTGTTTAGAGCGAAAAACACCCTACATTCCTTTCACTCATATCTCGAGTTCTAGCCAACCGATCGCGCCAAGGCAGGTATCAAATGAAAGGTCGTTAGATCAGGAACACTCCCGTTATATACCATTTTCGCGTCACTTCTATAGTTTAGGGGCAGTACATGAAGGAGGGTATTTGTATAGAGCGAAAAACACCCTACATTCCTTTCACTCATATCTCGAGTTCTAGCCAACCGATCGCGCCAAGGCAGCTACCAAATTAAAGGTCGTTAGATGAGGAACAATCACGCTATATACCATTTTCGCGTCACTATAGTTTCTATAGTTTAGGGGCAGTACATGAAGGAGGGTATTTGTATAGAGCGAAAAACACCCTACATTCCATTCACTCATATCTCGAGTTCTAGTCAACCGATCGCGCCAAGGCAGGTATCAAATGAAAGGTCGTTAGATGAGGAACACTCCCGCTATATACCATTTTCGCGTCACTTCTATAGTTTAGAGGCAGTACATGAAGGAGGGTATTTGTATAGAGCGAAAAACACCCTACATTCCTTTCACTCATATCTCGAGTTCTAGCCAACCGATCGCGCCAAGGCAGCTACCAAATGAAAGGTCGTTAGATGAGGAACAATCACGCTATATACCATTTTCGCGTCACTTCTATAGTTTAGGGGCAGTACATGAAAGAGGGTATTTGTATAGAGCGAAAAACACCCTACATTCCATTCACTCATATCTCGAGTTCTAGTCAACCGATCGCGCCAAGGCAGCTACCAAATTAAAGGTCGTTAGATGAGGAACAATCACGCTATATACCATTTTCGCGTCACTATAGTTTCTATAGTTTAGGGGCAGTACATGAAGGAGGGTATTTGTATAGAGCGAAAAACACCCTACATTCCTTTCACTCATATCTCGAGTTCTAGCCAACCGATCGCGCCAAGGCAGCTACCAAATTAAAGGTCGTTAGATGAGGAACAATCACGCTATATACCATTTTCGCGTCACTATAGTTTCTATAGTTTAGGGGCAGTACATGAAGGAGGGTATTTGTATAGAGCGAAAAACACCCTACATTCCATTCACTCATATCTCGAGTTCTAGTCAACCGATCGCGCCAAGGCAGATATCAAATGAAAGGTCGTTAGATGAGGAACACTCCCGCTATATACCATTTTCGCGTCACTTCTATAGTTTAGAGGCAGTACATGAAGGAGGGTATTTGTATAGAGCGAAAAACACCCTACATTCCTTTCACTCATATCTCGAGTTCTAGCCAACCGATCGCGCCAAGGCAGCTACCAAATGAAAGGTAGTTAGATGAGGAACAATCACGCTATATACCATTTTCGCGTCACTTCTATAGTTTAGGGGCAGTACATGAAAGAGTGTATTTGTATAGAGCGAAAAACACCCTACATTCCATTCACTCATATCTCGAGTTCTAGTCAACCGATCGCGCAAAGGCAGGTATTAAATGAAAGGTCGTTAGATGAGGAACAATCGCGCTATATACCATTTTCGCGTCACTTCTATAGTTTAGGGGCAGTACATGAAGGAGTGTATTTGTATAGAGCGAAAAACACCCTACATTCCTTTCACTCATATCTCGAGTTATAGCCAACCGATCGCGCCAAGGCAGGTATCAAATGAAAGGTCGTTAGATGAGGAACAATCGCGCTATATACCATTTTCGCGCACTTCTATAGTTTAGGGGCAGTACATGAAGGAGGGTATTTGTTTAGAGCGAAAAACACCCTACATTCCTTTCACTCATATCTCGAGTTATAGCCAACCGATCGCGCCAAGACAGGTATCAAATGAAAGGTCATTAGATGAGGAACAATCGCGCTATATACCATTTTCGCGTCACTTCTATAGTTTAGGGGCAGTACATGAAGGAGGGTATTTGTATAGAGCGAAAAACACCCTGCAATCCTTTCACTCATATCTCGAGTTCTAGCCAACCGATCGCGCCAAGGCAGGTATCAAATGAAAGGTCATTAGATGAGGAACAATCGCGCTATATACCATTTTCGCGTCACTTCTATAGTTTAGGGGCAGTACATGAAGGAGGGTATTTGTTTAGAGCGAAAAACACCCTACATTCCTTTCACTCATATCTCGAGTTCTAGCCAACCGATCGCGCCAAGGCAGGTATCAAATGAAAGGTCGTTAGATCAGGAACACTCCCGCTATATACCATTTTCGCGTCACTTCTATAGTTTAGGGGCAGTACATGAAGGAGGGTATTTGTATAGAGCGAAAAACACCCTACATTCCTTTCACTCATATCTCGAGTTCTAGCCAACCGATCGCGCCAAGGCAGCTACCAAATTAAAGGTCGTTAGATGAGGAACAATCACGCTATATACCATTTTCGCGTCACTATAGTTTCTATAGTTTAGGGGCAGTACATGAAGGAGGGTATTTGTATAGAGCGAAAAACACCCTACATTCCATTCACTCATATCTCGAGTTCTAGTCAACCGATCGCGCCAAGGCAGGTATCAAATGAAAGGTCGTTAGATGAGGAACACTCCCGCTATATACCATTTTCGCGTCACTTCTATAGTTTAGAGGCAGTACATGAAGGAGGGTATTTGTATAGAGCGAAAAACACCCTACATTCCTTTCACTCATATCTCGAGTTATAGCCAACCGATCGCGCCAAGACAGGTATCAAATGAAAGGTCATTAGATGAGGAACAATCGCGCTATATAGCATTTTCGCGTCACTTCTATAGTTTAGGGGCAGTACATGAAGGAGGGTATTTGTATAGAGCGAAAAACACTCGGCATGAAAGAGTGTATTTGTATAGAGCGAAAAACACCCTGCAATCCTTTCACTCATATCTCGAGTTCTAGCCAACCGATCGCGCCAAGGCAGGTATCAAATGAAAGTTCGTTAGATGATTAACAATCGCGCTATATACCATTTTCGCTTCACTTCTATAGTTTAGGGGCAGTACATGAAGGAGGGTATTTGTTTAGAGCGAAAAACACCCTACATTCCTTTCACTCTTATCTCGAGTTCTAGCCCACCGATCGCGCCAAGGCAGGTATCAAATGGAAGGTCGTTGGATGAGGATAAATCGCGCTCTACATTACTTTCGCGTCACTTTTATAGTTTAGGGGCAGTACATGAAGGAGGGTATTTGTATAGAGCGAAAAACACCCTACATTCCTTTCACTCATATCTCGAGTTCTAGCCAACCGATCGCGCCAAGGCAGGTATCAAATGAAAGGTCGTTAGATGTGGAACAATCTTGCTATATACCATTTTCGCGTCACTTCTATAGTTTAGGGGTAATACATGAAGGAGGGTATTTTTATAGAGCGAAAAACACCCTACAATCCTTTCACTCATATCTCGAGTTCTAGCCAACCGATCGCGCCAAGGCAGGTATCAAATGAAAGGTCGTTAGATGAGGAACAATCGCGCTATATACCATTTTCGCGTCACTTCTATAGTTTAGGGGCAGTACATGAAGGAGGGTATTTGTATAGAGCGAAAAACACCCTACATTCCTTTCACTCATATCTCGAGTTCTAGCCAACCGATCGCGCCAAGGCAGGTATCAAATGAAAGGTCGTTAGATGTGGAACAATCTTGCTATATACCATTTTCGCGTCACTTCTATAGTTTAGGGGTAATACATGAAGGAGGGTATTTTTATAGAGCGAAAAACACCCTACAATCCTTTCACTCATATCTCGAGTTCTAGCCAACCGATCGCGCCAAGGCAGGTATCAAATGAAAGGTCGTTAGATGAGGAACAATCGCGCTATATACCATTTTCGCGTCACTTCTATAGTTTAGGGGCAGTACATGAAGGAGGGTATTTGTATAGAGCGAAAAACACCCTACATTCCTTTCACTCATATTTCGAGTTCTAGCCAACCGATCGCGCCAAGGCAGCTATCAAATGAAAGGTCGTTAGATGAGGAACAATCGCGCTATATACTATTTTCACGTCACTTCTATAGTTTAGGGGCAGTACATGAAGGAGGGTATTTGTATAGAGCGAATACATTCCTTTCACTCATATCTCGAGTTCTAGCCAACCGATCGCGCCAAGGCAGGTATCAAATGAAAGGTCGTTAGATGAGGAACAATCGCGCTATACATTATTTTCGCGTCACTTCTATAGTTTAGCGGCAGTACATGAAGGAGGGTATTTGTTTAGAGCGAAAAACACCCTACATTCCTTTCACTCATATCTCGAGTTCTAGCCAACCGATCGCGCCAAGGCAGGTATCAAATGAAAGGTCGTTAGATCAGGAACACTCCCGTTATATACCATTTTCGCGTCACTTCTATAGTTTAGGGGCAGTACATGAAGGAGGGTATTTGTATAGAGCGAAAAACACCCTACATTCCTTTCACTCATATCTCGAGTTCTAGCCAACCGATCGCGCCAAGGCAGCTACCAAATTAAAGGTCGTTAGATGAGGAACAATCACGCTATATACCATTTTCGCGTCACTATAGTTTCTATAGTTTAGGGGCAGTACATGAAGGAGGGTATTTGTATAGAGCGAAAAACACCCTACATTCCATTCACTCATATCTCGAGTTCTAGTCAACCGATCGCGCCAAGGCAGGTATCAAATGAAAGGTCGTTAGATGAGGAACACTCCCGCTATATACCATTTTCGCGTCACTTCTATAGTTTAGAGGCAGTACATGAAGGAGGGTATTTGTATAGAGCGAAAAACACCCTACATTCCTTTCACTCATATCTCGAGTTCTAGCCAACCGATCGCGCCAAGGCAGCTACCAAATGAAAGGTCGTTAGATGAGGAACAATCACGCTATATACCATTTTCGCGTCACTTCTATAGTTTAGGGGCAGTACATGAAAGAGGGTATTTGTATAGAGCGAAAAACACCCTACATTCCATTCACTCATATCTCGAGTTCTAGTCAACCGATCGCGCCAAGGCAGCTACCAAATTAAAGGTCGTTAGATGAGGAACAATCACGCTATATACCATTTTCGCGTCACTATAGTTTCTATAGTTTAGGGGCAGTACATGAAGGAGGGTATTTGTATAGAGCGAAAAACACCCTACATTCCTTTCACTCATATCTCGAGTTCTAGCCAACCGATCGCGCCAAGGCAGCTACCAAATTAAAGGTCGTTAGATGAGGAACAATCACGCTATATACCATTTTCGCGTCACTATAGTTTCTATAGTTTAGGGGCAGTACATGAAGGAGGGTATTTGTATAGAGCGAAAAACACCCTACATTCCATTCACTCATATCTCGAGTTCTAGTCAACCGATCGCGCCAAGGCAGATATCAAATGAAAGGTCGTTAGATGAGGAACACTCCCGCTATATACCATTTTCGCGTCACTTCTATAGTTTAGAGGCAGTACATGAAGGAGGGTATTTGTATAGAGCGAAAAACACCCTACATTCCTTTCACTCATATCTCGAGTTCTAGCCAACCGATCGCGCCAAGGCAGCTACCAAATGAAAGGTAGTTAGATGAGGAACAATCACGCTATATACCATTTTCGCGTCACTTCTATAGTTTAGGGGCAGTACATGAAAGAGTGTATTTGTATAGAGCGAAAAACACCCTACATTCCATTCACTCATATCTCGAGTTCTAGTCAACCGATCGCGCAAAGGCAGGTATTAAATGAAAGGTCGTTAGATGAGGAACAATCGCGCTATATACCATTTTCGCGTCACTTCTATAGTTTAGGGGCAGTACATGAAGGAGTGTATTTGTATAGAGCGAAAAACACCCTACATTCCTTTCACTCATATCTCGAGTTATAGCCAACCGATCGCGCCAAGGCAGGTATCAAATGAAAGGTCGTTAGATGAGGAACAATCGCGCTATATACCATTTTCGCGCACTTCTATAGTTTAGGGGCAGTACATGAAGGAGGGTATTTGTTTAGAGCGAAAAACACCCTACATTCCTTTCACTCATATCTCGAGTTATAGCCAACCGATCGCGCCAAGACAGGTATCAAATGAAAGGTCATTAGATGAGGAACAATCGCGCTATATACCATTTTCGCGTCACTTCTATAGTTTAGGGGCAGTACATGAAGGAGGGTATTTGTATAGAGCGAAAAACACCCTGCAATCCTTTCACTCATATCTCGAGTTCTAGCCAACCGATCGCGCCAAGGCAGGTATCAAATGAAAGGTCATTAGATGAGGAACAATCGCGCTATATACCATTTTCGCGTCACTTCTATAGTTTAGGGGCAGTACATGAAGGAGGGTATTTGTTTAGAGCGAAAAACACCCTACATTCCTTTCACTCATATCTCGAGTTCTAGCCAACCGATCGCGCCAAGGCAGGTATCAAATGAAAGGTCGTTAGATCAGGAACACTCCCGCTATATACCATTTTCGCGTCACTTCTATAGTTTAGGGGCAGTACATGAAGGAGGGTATTTGTATAGAGCGAAAAACACCCTACATTCCTTTCACTCATATCTCGAGTTCTAGCCAACCGATCGCGCCAAGGCAGCTACCAAATTAAAGGTCGTTAGATGAGGAACAATCACGCTATATACCATTTTCGCGTCACTATAGTTTCTATAGTTTAGGGGCAGTACATGAAGGAGGGTATTTGTATAGAGCGAAAAACACCCTACATTCCATTCACTCATATCTCGAGTTCTAGTCAACCGATCGCGCCAAGGCAGGTATCAAATGAAAGGTCGTTAGATGAGGAACACTCCCGCTATATACCATTTTCGCGTCACTTCTATAGTTTAGAGGCAGTACATGAAGGAGGGTATTTGTATAGAGCGAAAAACACCCTACATTCCTTTCACTCATATCTCGAGTTATAGCCAACCGATCGCGCCAAGACAGGTATCAAATGAAAGGTCATTAGATGAGGAACAATCGCGCTATATAGCATTTTCGCGTCACTTCTATAGTTTAGGGGCAGTACATGAAGGAGGGTATTTGTATAGAGCGAAAAACACTCGGCATGAAAGAGTGTATTTGTATAGAGCGAAAAACACCCTGCAATCCTTTCACTCATATCTCGAGTTCTAGCCAACCGATCGCGCCAAGGCAGGTATCAAATGAAAGTTCGTTAGATGATTAACAATCGCGCTATATACCATTTTCGCTTCACTTCTATAGTTTAGGGGCAGTACATGAAGGAGGGTATTTGTTTAGAGCGAAAAACACCCTACATTCCTTTCACTCTTATCTCGAGTTCTAGCCCACCGATCGCGCCAAGGCAGGTATCAAATGGAAGGTCGTTGGATGAGGATAAATCGCGCTCTACATTACTTTCGCGTCACTTTTATAGTTTAGGGGCAGTACATGAAGGAGGGTATTTGTATAGAGCGAAAAACACCCTACATTCCTTTCACTCATATCTCGAGTTCTAGCCAACCGATCGCGCCAAGGCAGGTATCAAATGAAAGGTCGTTAGATGTGGAACAATCTTGCTATATACCATTTTCGCGTCACTTCTATAGTTTAGGGGTAATACATGAAGGAGGGTATTTTTATAGAGCGAAAAACACCCTACAATCCTTTCACTCATATCTCGAGTTCTAGCCAACCGATCGCGCCAAGGCAGGTATCAAATGAAAGGTCGTTAGATGAGGAACAATCGCGCTATATACCATTTTCGCGTCACTTCTATAGTTTAGGGGCAGTACATGAAGGAGGGTATTTGTATAGAGCGAAAAACACCCTACATTCCTTTCACTCATATCTCGAGTTCTAGCCAACCGATCGCGCCAAGGCAGGTATCAAATGAAAGGTCGTTAGATGTGGAACAATCTTGCTATATACCATTTTCGCGTCACTTCTATAGTTTAGGGGTAATACATGAAGGAGGGTATTTTTATAGAGCGAAAAACACCCTACAATCCTTTCACTCATATCTCGAGTTCTAGCCAACCGATCGCGCCAAGGCAGGTATCAAATGAAAGGTCGTTAGATGAGGAACAATCGCGCTATATACCATTTTCGCGTCACTTCTATAGTTTAGGGGCAGTACATGAAGGAGGGTATTTGTATAGAGCGAAAAACACCCTACATTCCTTTCACTCATATTTCGAGTTCTAGCCAACCGATCGCGCCAAGGCAGCTATCAAATGAAAGGTCGTTAGATGAGGAACAATCGCGCTATATACTATTTTCACGTCACTTCTATAGTTTAGGGGCAGTACATGAAGGAGGGTATTTGTATAGAGCGAATACATTCCTTTCACTCATATCTCGAGTTCTAGCCAACCGATCGCGCCAAGGCAGCTACCAAATGAAAGGTCGTTAGATGAGGAACAATCACGCTATATACCATTTTCGCGTCACTTCTATAGTTTAGGGGCAGTACATGAAAGAGGGTATTTGTATAGAGCGAAAAACACCCTACATTCCTTTCACTCATATCTCGAGTTATAGCCAACCGATCGCGCCAAGGCAGGTATCAAATGAAAGGTCGTTAGATGAGGAACAATCGCGCTATATACCATTTTCGCGTCACTTCTATAGTTTAGGGGCAGTACATGAAGGAGGGTATTTGTTTAGAGCGAAAAACACCCTACATTCCTTTCACTCATATCTCGAGTTATAGCCAACCGATCGCGCCAAGACAGGTATCAAATGAAAGGTCATTAGATGAGGAACAATCGCGCTATATACCATTTTCGCGTCACTTCTATAGTTTAGGGGCAGTACATGAAGGAGGGTATTTGTATAGAGCGAAAAACACCCTGCAATCCTTTCACTCATATCTCGAGTTCTAGCCAACCGATCGCGCCAAGGCAGGTATCAAATGAAAGGTCGTTAGATGAGGAACAATCGCGCTATACATTATTTTCGCGTCACTTCTATAGTTTAGCGGCAGTACATGAAGGAGGGTATTTGTATAGAGCGAAAAACACCCTACATTCCTTTCACTCATATCTCGAGTTCTATCCAACCGATCGCGCCAAGGCAGGTATCAAATGAAAGGTCGTTAGATGAGGAACACTCCCGCTATATACCATTTTCGCGTCACTTCTATAGTTTAGGGGCAGTACATGAAGGAGGGTATTTGTATAGAGCGAAAAACACCCTACATTCCTTTCACTCATATCTCGAGTTCTAGCCAACCGATCGCGCCAAGGCAGCTACCAAATGAAAGGTCGTTAGATGAGGAACAATCACGCTATATACCATTTTCGCGTCACTTCTATAGTTTAGGGGCAGTACATGAAGGAGGGTATTTGTATAGAGCGAAAAACACCCTACATTCCATTCACTCATATCTCGAGTTCTAGTCAACCGATCGCGCAAAGGCAGGTATTAAATGAAAGGTCGTTAGATGAGGAACAATCGCGCTATATACCATTTTCGCGTCACTTCTATAGTTTAGGGGCAGTACATGAAGGAGTGTATTTGTATAGAGCGAAAAACACCCTACATTCCATTCACTCATATCTCAAGTTCTAGTCAACCGATCGCGCCAAGGCAGGTATCAAATGAAAGGTCGTTAGATGAGGAACAATCGCGCTATATACCATTTTCGCGTCACTTCTATAGTTTAGGGGCAGTACATGAAGGAGGGTATTTGTTTAGAGCGAAAAACACCCTACATTCCTTTCACTCATATCTCGAGTTATAGCCAACCGATCGCGCCAAGACAGGTATCAAATGAAAGGTCATTAGATGAGGAACAATCGCGCTATATAGCATTTTCGCGTCACTTCTATAGTTTAGGGGCAGTACATGAAGGAGGGTATTTGTATAGAGCGAAAAACACTCGGCATGAAAGAGTGTATTTGTATAGAGCGAAAAACACCCTGCAATCCTTTCACTCATATCTCGAGTTCTAGCCAACCGATCGCGCCAAGGCAGGTATCAAATGAAAGTTCGTTAGATGATTAACAATCGCGCTATATACCATTTTCGCTTCACTTCTATAGTTTAGGGGCAGTACATGAAGGAGGGTATTTGTTTAGAGCGAAAAACACCCTACATTCCTTTCACTCTTATCTCGAGTTCTAGCCAACCGATCGCGCCAAGGCAGCTACCAAATGAAAGGTCGTTAGATGAGGAACAATCGCGCTATATACCATTTTCACGTCACTTCTATAGTTTAGGGGCAGTACATGAAGGAGGGTATTTGTATAGAGCGAAAAACACTCGGCATGAAAGAGTGTATTTGTATAGAGCGAAAAACACCCTGCAATCCTTTCACTCATATCTCGAGTTCTAGCCAACCGATCGCGCCAAGGCAGGTATCAAATGAAAGGTCGTTAGATGAGGAACAATCGCGCTATATACCATTTTCGCGTCACTTCTATAGTTTAGGGGCAGTACATGAAGGAGGGTATTTGTATAGAGCGAAAAACACTCGGCATGAAAGAGTGTATTTGTATAGAGCGAAAAACACCCTGCAATCCTTTCACTCATATCTCGAGTTCTAGCCAACCGATCGCGCCAAGGCAGGTATCAAATGAAAGGTCGTTAGATGAGGAACAATCGCGCTATATACCATTTTCGCGTCACTTCTATAGTTTAGGGGCAGTACATGAAGGAGGGTATTTGTATAGAGCGAAAAACACTCGGCATGAAAGAGTGTATTTGTATAGAGCGAAAAACACCCTGCAATCCTTTCACTCATATCTCGAGTTCTAGCCAACCGCTCGCGCCAAGGCAGGTATCACATGAAAGGTCGTTAGATGAGGAACAATCGCGCTATATACCATTTTCGCGTCACTTCTATAGTTTAGGGGCAGTGCATGAAGGAGGGTATTTGTATAGAGCGAAAAACACTCGGCATGAAAGAGGAGCGAAAAACACCCTGCAATCCTTTCACTTATATCTCGAGTTCTAGCCAACCGATCGCGCCATGGCAGGTATCAAATGAAAGGTCGTTAGATGAGGAACAATCGCGCTTTATACCACTTTCGCGTCACTTCTATAGTTTAGGGGCAGTACATGAAGGAGGGTATTTGGTTAGAGCGAAAAACACCCTACATTCCTTTCACTCATATCTCGAGTTATAGCCAACCGATCGCGCCAAGACAGGTATCAAATGAAAGGTCATTAGATGATGAACAATCGCGCTATATAGCATTTTCGCGTCACTTCTATAGTTTAGGGGCATTACATGAAGGAGGGTATTTGTATAGAGCGAAAAACACTCGGCATGAAAGAGTGTATTTGTATAGAGCGAAAAACACCCTGCAATCCTTTCACTCATATCTCGAGTTCTAGCCAACCGATCGCGCCAAGGCAGGTATCTATGCCAGCTAATTCTTCAATAGTATCTAGGAATTCGTTTAGCGGTCGATTCCCATTAAAAGAGAGTCCCCATTTTCTCACTGTGTTCATAACATCAATATTATTACCAGTAGGCGTATCATTACAAGAAACTTGTGTCGGAGTATGCACAAGTGTTTTCTGTTTCTCCTCGTTGTCCCTTTTCTTTTGTAAGTGAATATAATTGCTAATTCGTTTTCGAATTTCTTTCATGGTACCATTTGTAGGTAACCCCTTTTCATTTAGGTATTTTTCTAACTCTTCTTTCCTTAGGTAGTAAACCCAGCTGGTCGACGTTTCGTCGATTTCTTTAATTCTTTTTGTTGTTGTTTGACTTTCTTCTGAAGAAGAATGTCCCTGTTCGGGCGCTATTTGTAACGAGTTTTGTTCCTTAGGCTGGGATAAAACTCAGTCTGTCCAGGGTTCGTTAAAGGGGTCTCGCAACCCTCTAACATTCAACGTATTTCCGAATTACTCACGACTGCCTTCGCGACAGTCTAGCACTGACTCTGTAAAGAGTTCAGCTCGGACGTTGTTTATCGTGTTGTTAATTATTTTATTATTATTCACTTAACAATTTTTATGCTTAACAATTTTTATACCTAATAATACGTACAATGAGAGAGGGGATAGAGTATCCCGCAGCAGAAGGCTGCACAATGTGTATAACCTATTCAAAGAACCAAAGGGAGACGCGGTGGTTGGTGGGAAGTACAACAACTTCCTGGCAGAAGGCCTTGATATGCGGAAGGCGAGTGGTTAGAGTGAGAGCAAAAAGTGCTACTCGGCAGATGGCCTTAAATGTATTCGGTGACGTCAGAGCGTCCACCAACAAAAGTTTTTGGTTTGGTACCTTGTGTAGGTGCCCTACCTAGTTGTTGTACAATTATTTTTGCACAACGGAGACCGAAGTCGAAAGCCACTGTTATTTCTGTGACTGAGGCCGAAGCCGAAAGCGTCAGTTATTTCTGAACGCTGAGACCGAAGTCGAAAGCCACTGTTAGTTCTGTGACTGAGGCCGAAGCCGAAAGCGTCAGTTATTTCTGAGCGCTGAGACCGAAGTCGAAAGCCACTGTTAGTTCTGTGACTGAGGCCGAAACCGAAAGAGCTGGAGGGAGGGAGGGGGAAAGGGATCCAAAAAACACAAAGACTTTGCAACTACTGCAAACGACTTTGATCGGTTTCCAACTCTGAAAATATTTTGCAGTTTGCGCATTCTATACGTGGTATGATGGTTGAACTGATTGATAATTCAAACCTCTGATTACGAATCAGCGGGAAAGCAAAAGCGAATAAAATGGTTTTGCTTGTGTGACGTATGTTAGCGCCTTCGAAAACCGTACTTGGCGGATTTCGTCGTTTGCTTAATTGGGATTTTTATATGGAAGCTCTGAGAGCAGTGTTCTGTGTATACTAAAAAGAATTGTAACATGGCATTAATTATGCTTGTTACATAGTAATGTATTGTCCGTCCCGCCGCCATTGTAGAAGAACCTGGCCATTTTCTTCCTTTCCTCATGTGTCTCTGCTTCTCAGTCAGAGGTTAGTTGTGAAGATTGACTAACTTTCTAAAAATTGTAACGATGCTTTCTCTTCGCCTGGATATAACTCAGTCCAGTCCAAGGTCTCGTTCAGTTATTTATTTTTTAGAACGCAATACATCAAATTTTATATTAACAACTTTATTGAATTGCTTTTGATTTTGGGTTATAATGTTTCTCAATGTGCCTAAGGATAAGTTTCTTACATAAGTTTACAATAAGTTGCTGGAGATTTAATATTATCGTTTAGGCTGTAAGCAAATGGTTAGACTGCTGAAAATTAAAAGTTATCTGATTAGGCTGTAAGCAAATCGTTAAATTATCTTTATAATCTATCTAATTATGCTGAAAGGAAATTTCTTGTTAGTTTCTCCTGGAGGCGAGTCACTCCGCTGTGTATTATGAGTCGCGGGCTATAAACCCACACACCGACTGTCCTTCTGCTCGGGATATAAACCCACAGACCAACAGGACTATACGTAGATTGCAGCGGTGCGCCAGCTGCGCTCTTGATGGCGGCGTTGACTGAGACGTTGGCTTCGACGTTGACTGAGATGTCCTTGCGCTGTTGACTGCGAGTCCCTTTGATGCCGACTCGAAATTCTTTCGATGCAGACTGCGGGTCCCTTTGATGCTCAGAGTCCTTACAGTGCTGACTGCGATGTCCTTATGGTGCTGATGGTCTCTGCTGAAATATTTAACGCGTGTTATTATTCACTGTCCACGGGTGTGGTTTTCTCAATTACTGGCCACGGGTGTGGTTTCTAAAAGACTGCCTCGATGCGCTGTGTGCTCGCTCTTTTATCGTCGTCTCTTTATCTTCCAGGTTGTATGAAAATCTTTAAAGCTTTCGTCAAACTCCGAACCTGTTTGATGGAATTGATACGACGTGTTCGCTGCTTCCAATGTTTTCGAGCTATTCCGCAAACTCGTTTGACTAGTTTTGTTAATTTACGTTATGAAAACGAGTTTGCTGCATTTGTCCTTAAGCTTGATTCTATGCCAGCTTCTTACAAAATGCTTTTCCCTTTCTTGCAGACTTGCATAGCTTTTACCCTCCTTTGATCTAGCATTGCTATACCGCTTACTTCTGATCGGGGATTCCCACCTGCGGGTCATCTAGCTTTATGTTTAGTATTGCCACCTGCCTTGTTTGCGAGATACTCCATAGCAGCAGAGGAAGATCGAAAGCGTGGATATATATACCGGCCTGCTTCGATCACCAAGGCCTCGTCAAGGAAAAGAGAAGGCAACACGAGAATGTGAGGCTGACTTTAGCATGAAAGAGTCTATAAGCTGCTTCCCTGCTGATGGTACCCCTGATAGTGTCATATAAACGACATCGAATATATTCTTAATAAACACACAAATTAGGTAAGGTTAGGTTGAAAAGGCATGTGCCCACGTCCGTCTTTATGAGTTCTTTATCAGTGCCATCGCAGCATCCGAAGTGGCCGGTGCAGCACAGCGACAGGCTTCCACCTGTTCCGGCATTTTCCCGACTGCAGTGCAGTGTAAGTAGGTATTATATCCGAGCTGGTTACCCGATGCGGTTTGACTCTTCGATAACTATAGTTTCAATAACTCGCCCAACGGGTGCATCTACTTAGGAGACTGTCATGTCGAGATACTTTCTTGAGCTGTACCATATTGTCCCTCATTACAGACATCAGTGCGATTCTGCACTTCAACTCAGCGTCGCTTAGTATCTTCGTAACATAGTTAGCAGCCCTTTCTATAGCAAAATCTTCGGAAGCACACTGCAATCTATACGATCGCTGTACCTTTAGTGTGCTAGATTACAAGTCAACTCCCGTCCCTAACCTTATCATGGAACCACCGGTGAAAAATTCCGAAAACTTCGATTCCTCTCGATGGTGAAAGACGCTATCAGGTATCTCCTCAAACCGAAGACATTTCAGAATTAGGAAACTTTCCCTGCCCAGTTCAGAATGAATGTCTAGCAGTAGGGTATGCAGAAGCATTTCCGCATTTCAGCATTCCAGCATTTACTAGTAGCAGTACATCTCTGAAGCTTACTTAAAATAAGATGTCGCCGTAGGCGAGAATCTGCCGGATTATTGCCAGTGGTAAATGCATTATTTTATTATTGCCTTTGTACAAATATCAGCTAACTATTTGTTAGTACCACTAGTTTGTACTAGAATCAATCCATTGCCTCTATTGTCACGAATGAGATGATATATAACTTGTCTATGTGTTTAAAATGTTTTTCTTTCAAAATTTGTGGCCCTCTTATATAACCAAGATTGGCCTCTTTTTTTATACCCTACACCTTAAGGTTGAGGCTATATTCACTTTCTACCGGAGTGTGTAACGCATAGAACTAGACAAGATAGGTATGGAAAAGTATATATATTCTTGATCAGCATCACCACCAAAATTGAAATAACGATGTCTGTCCGTCTGTCTGTCTGTCTGTCTCTCTGTCTGTCTGTCCGATGAAATCACGATCACAGGAGAACGGATTAAGATTTCAAAATGAAATTTGGCAAAAATTTTCGTTGCTATGTTGGGGTGTTTCGTATTGAAAATGGGCAAAATCGCCCAAGGACCACGCCTACTTTTTATATCGAGAGTGCAGGTACCTCTGTTTTGCGTATTAAAAAAGGCCATATCAGCATCACTTTTTGAGAGAAGACAAGAAAATGTAATATGCTAAATATGGGCGTGATCCGCCCACTATTAGTTTACATAGGTCATGGAGGGTTTTACATGGATTGTATTGAAAAGTATATAAGTTTCCTGAATAATGGTGTACATAATATTGTAGCTTGTGAACCGATAATATTCTGTTGGGAAAAAAATGGGCGGGCCACGCCTCCTTTTTACCCATCCACCCAGTATTGCAATATATTTTTATACCCTACACCTAAATTTTGAGAGTAAACGCACTTAGTACCGGTGTTTGTAACGCACAGAAATAGTTAAGCAGCTATAATTATAGTTTATCTTATATATCTTATATATATGCAGCTTTAAGGTGTGGGGTATTTCGGCTACAGCCCGGCTGTAGACAACACCTTTACTTGTTTAAATATTCTAAAGTTCCTTGTTAAGTGTTGTCAGTGTAAATCAAATTTTGTTAGTACCTTGCATTATATATCCAATAGAATAGTAAACATCCTGCCGGTTCACGATAACTTTTTGGAATACACTAGTATTTGGTATTTGGTTGGTAAATTTAACCCTTTTGCACTTGAGCTTCTAACCTTATTACAATATAGCATACCAAAGTTTTGTAGAAGTTGTCATATAATGAACATAGTAAGAGAGTATTGCTTGATTTTTATTTAGGTTACAAGAGCAAAATATAAAGTTTTTGTTAAGATAAAATTATAATTTTATATATGTATATTTATACTATATAAATATGTACATACATACAATATTTTTATCTCAATGTCAATTTTTCATCAGAAACAATAATCAATATAATATCATAACTAAATAATTATTTAAATAAAAATAAATTTATTGATGTTACAAACAACCCCCTTTATAGATATTATTATTATTATAATTTTTGAACTGATTACTGATTAATTACCAAACATGAGCATATTTTTGATTAATGTATGCTTTTGTATGGTAGTTGTGGGTTCTTATAGATGCCGCTAGAGTTTGGACCAAGTGTTTGTCCCTTTTGTTGGAAGGACAGTATGAATCCGCAGCACTACCGCTATCAAAGTAAACAAAATAAATTTGTACAAAAAAGAAAATATACATATATGCTAATTATGTAATATCTGACATGAAATTAAATCTACCTGCAAGAATTGGTTCGAAGTATTCGCTCAGCCCAAGTTTGTGGCCGTGGAATTTCCCTCTTCACCCCAACCTGCTTTTTATCTAAATAATCAATTACGTCATCGTAATAATTTGTCCTGTATTTGTACATATATGTGTATTGCAGAAATTTGGGTCTAAAATGCTTGCGAAAATGAATACAAATAGCGAAAATTTCAAAAAAAAAGAAAACATCACCTCACCCAGTGTCTATATAATTGCACTGGCTTTCGATATCCATCATCTTCAGGTAGAGTTGGTGGTATGGGTTCCGGTTCTTCGGTTTTTATTTCATTTGCTTCAGTTTCATTACCTCCTTCTGTGGGTTTTGTATCTTCAGAAGGTTTAGCCTCAGTAGGAACTTCGTTTCCCGATTTAGAATTATCTTCAGTTTCGTCGAACCCCCAGGGATCCTCTTCATCAGCCATTTTCTATTGTTTTTTTTATATTAGCACATCTAATATATATGCATTTTTTCACAGTCTAGGTTCTTCTCCTAGTGACTTACCTGTGATGTATATGTATTGATGTTAATAGGAGGGGTGAATGAAAAAGACTGTTTAATTTTATTACAAACAAATGATCAAGAGCAATGATTTACTGATTAATGAAATTCGATGCAACAATATAAAAAGACAAAGCTTTTCAAGCTACCGAAAATACGTATTTAACCCTTATTAACCAAAAATTTAGTCGTTGTAAAATTTTCAAACTCATAATAAGACATGGTTATTTCTTATAGAATATTTGGGAATATAGAAGACAAATAAAAATTGGTGTAATAGGCTGGTTTTCACCTAATAACAAAGTATATATTTATGCTTGAATAAATATTAACTCTCCTAGAATCACAAGTAATTACTTGAAAAATTTTCCTACTTGGAAACAAAATATTTTTTTGTACGAACAGTGTATTTTATAGAATGTATGTATATTTAGAACTTTCGATTGCTTCGGCTGACCATAAAAAAGCGATGTATTTTAATTTAGTTTGGCTCTCAGAAAAGAAAAAAAAACAAATAGTAGAATTCATTAGTTTAATCGGCAATCTATTTTAATAGTTGTTTAGTTTTTTTGTAATGAGCTTTTGTATGCTTGGTATTAACATGATCAAATATTCATGCATGACTTTGGGGTTTTAAGTGTGAGGGTAAGGGTAAGGTAAACCAGAAATAAGTTTTTCCACTTCTATTTTGCTTATATTGATTATCACACCATTATTATCAAAATGCCACGGAGGACATCTCTTTACTTTTAGGGCCTTTAGCTTAAATATTACCGTTCTTCTCATAACAAATAATGTCTATAGAAACTTGCTTTATAGGGAAACTGAAGATGATGTTATGATAAATATGGGAAAAATAAATTGCAATAGTATAAACAATCGTTCAATAATATATAAAATAATATTTCCATAGAATATTCATTTCGTTTTTATCAGCAATTGGAGTATCGCGCATCATGTATGCCAGTCTCGGTTTATCACGGCGTGATCCCTCCACAGGCGTTGAAACTTCCTGTATTTATTGATGTGTGGACTCCAATAAGGCATCCGTGTTTCAGTTGTTGTGCGAATTATAACTGTCACGATTAGCAGTCGATACCTCGATGCTATCTGCGAACTATCATTAATAGACCAATCGTGGAATTTACATTAATTACCACTTTGCTGTCCTTTACTTAGTTAAGTAAATCTTCAATTTTGGATTTACAGAGATACTTCCGGACCTCAGTTGTAGTACTTCTTTGTAATGTCTGTAGCTGTATAGTATTCAGTCAGTCTAAAAATAGTCCGAAGATTGTGCGCACAAATAGTATCTAATATCCGAAAAAATTGTGCTTACAACAGAAGGTAGCTTCTGTTTAAATTAGTTTACTTATTCAATAAAAATTCAGCACACAAAATATATTTGTTTACAAGCTCGATTCGAGAAATATTTATTATATGTATATAGTTAGTTGTGCGTTACACGTATCTATTTTGTACACCGCTAATTCTGTCCCATATCTTTTAAAACCTTTCTTAGACGGTCCAGAACAATATTTGCATGATCTTTTGTAAAAATCAGTGCAGGTCTAAAACGAATAGAAATTTCTCCACAACCGCCCGTTTGCAAGCCATATCGTTTCAATCTGCCAATGATTTCATCTCTTTCATTGGAATTATTGCAGTTAAAGGCCAAAAAAGTTCCTCGGCCTCGTGTTGAATTGATTAGCTGAGGGAATTCATTTTCCAACTCAATCAGGCCGCTCTTCAAACAGTCTCCTGCGACGACTACATTGTTTAATAAATCATCTTCTTTTATTACATTCATTATTTCTTCTAGTAGTAAGACCTTCCCTGGATCACCCATCCATGTATTAAAGATTCTGTACGACTGCTTTGGTCGGAATGATTCAGTGTGGAAGTAACCGCCCAATTGCATTTTCTTACTAAATGTCACTATATCAGGTGGATTTTCAAGATCGAAATATTCATGACACCACATTTTACCAGTTGGGCCTCCACCTGTTTGCACCTCATCGATTAATAACGCGATTCCATTTAATTTACATATTTTCTGCAATCTTCGGAAGAACTCTGGGGATGCTTCATTGTCGCCGCCTTCACTTTGAATCGGTTCGACGATAACTCCGGCAACATGTTTATTTTTCTGACTATATTTCATAATTAAGTCTTCAACTTCTGCCAAACATTTATCATCTTCCAATTTATTTTCTCGAGTATTATTTGAGAGAGGATACTTATACTGAGGAAAGGAAGCTACTGGCCAGTCAAATGCGGGAACATCTATTTTATGAATGTATTTCGAATGCGTTGTTGATAATGCCCCTAAAGTTCGTCCATGAAATGACCCTTTGAAGGAAAGTATACTTAAATTTGGCGATCCAGGTGGCATATTTATCATGCAGGTTTCTTTTTCACTTTGACTAAACTCTGCATTTTCTCCTCTTTGAGTCTTTTTGTACCTGAAAGGTCAACCAGAAATTAGTTAATATGTGAAATATATTCGGCAACTTAAATACCTTACACCTAAAATCTTTGAAAAATTGAATGGAATAATAATTCCCGCCCATTTTTGGCACACTAACAGATAATGTTACTCTTAATACAAATGCAATTTTGTCGCCAAAGCGTACATGTGACTGCTTACGGTCTTTCATGTTCTTTCTTCTGACCTTAACTTGTTCTTATACATTATAAGTTACTCACCACATGAAAATATTTTTGAATGCATTCTCATTAGAACATGAACCACACATCATTGTTGTTATATTATCCAAATCTTTGGGTGCAGCCTTTAACAAAATAGAACTCAGTCTACTGGGCCATTCTTTCCCGGGGAAAACGCCAAGTGCTGGTCTGTTTATAAGAGCTACAATTTAGAATATAAAATTATATATTAGTGTTTTATAGAAACTGAGTTAAAAGAGTTTCTTAATTCATACGAAAGACAAAATCGGTGTTCTTTTGCAAAAGTCACTTTTGCTAATTGCCCTGTTCAATTCCATTAAGTGACTTAGTTTTCAATTTTTAAATTTTTGGAAAAATTAGGTTAATTTTGGGGCGATTCAAAGGCAATTTGTAAAAATGAATTTGCTTGTGTGGCACTTTCATAGCATATTTTTCAGTTGCACTGCAACTGAAAGGTTTGTGCACCAACTACAGTAATCATTGGTATTAATAGCTCTTGTTATTGCATTAGCTAGACGTCTATTAAATAGTTTCATCACCGACTAGTGACTTCAGAATATAGAAGTGAATTCAGAGTAGAAGAAGCGCCGTGATCACATATGCTCTTAATAAGATCACAGCAGATTAGACGGTATCATTTGATCTTATCTTATATACAAAAAGATGAGTCACTGTCATCTGAAACGTCAAAGATTTATGGAATTATTCGGCCAGAGACAAATGGTCTCGGCGACGTCAGAAAAGTAGCAACATTTTAAATCCATAAACTTTTGTATCTGCTGCTTCATTGTTTGGAGGCGTGTTATTTGACTTTCTAGTATGAGCATAAGATAAGACCTGCTTGCATTTTGGGTATGGTTTTTATAATTAAATAAAATCAAAAAATATCCCTTCAATGCTCCGCAGAATCCCATGCATCCTATTATTCGACACAAAGAGCAAACATCTTTGAAATGTTTTTAGGCATTGATATTATTTGCATAATAGTAAGGCTAACAATATCAATATGATTTACCATTACAATTAATTTTGTAATACTAGACTTACATTTAAGGTTGTTTTCTCGTTTAAAAACTTCAAGAAGTCTAGGATGATTGTAGCCTAATGGCATTGAAGATATTTGAGTGTACACGTCCAAAAGGACATTACCATCAACATCACATAAATAATTTCCAAAAGATTTTTCATAATCTACAAATAATTGTACTGTATCTGCATTCTGTAATGAACAATATCAATAATTACATATACGTATTAAACTTGTTTCAACATATTTATAGAAAATCTAAAATCTTAAAACGTCTAGTTTAAAAAATAACTCTCAAGGAATATTTTCTACATGCATGTGTAATATGTATGTACGTGTGTATAAAAACAAATATTATTACAATTTAGTGTAATATTTGAAAAGCATTTTATTAATACTTTTAAAAACAGCTGCGACTTGATAATTCTTTTGAAAAGCATATCATCTATCATGCAATTTTCACAAAACTCCCATGCAAGTTGAGTTTGTAATGAATATAATATAAAATCACAAAAAATTTCCGGTGGTCGCATGCAATAAGCGCTTAAGTTGACTTTAACGATTCAATTAAATTCAGAAATAATAATATTATAAATAAGTGTGTTTATATAAGTTATAGTTAAGTTATAAGTGTATTTATAAATAAGGATTTAATAAGGAAATAAATCCAAAAGTTTAGCGTTTAAAAAAAAATATTGATTCTTATTCTGTTACGAGCGATAAACGAAGATGTGTAACATAGGCAACAGTGCAGAAATCTAAAGAAAAACAAATATATTTCGATATAAATAATTCTCCTGCGAAATATGAAAACCGAGTTAGACTATTATTGCTTGTGACCACAGATTTATTCTTGTCATGACTCTCTGAGCGAATGTATTTTCTGTTGATTTATTTTAATACAATATTTTGCTATTGCTGCGATACCGTTTCGCAATCTGTTTGTTTGAATCGTAATTTCTCAAAACTAGGATCGCTTAATCAATTTACACTTGCTTGGAAAAAGGAATACATGAAAACCAACAGCACCCGACTAAAGACAGAAGGAGATGTCTTGAATTTACACAGCTAAAAGTGTATACAAATTTTATATCATTGATATCGTGAACCGAACTTACTTGGAATGCATTCAATTCTTCCTTTAGCTTTAACGATTTTGGCCCAGGAACAGTTGTTGTTTTCACAATTGGCTCGATTAATGTGCTGAATAATTTTGTGCTCGGTTTTCTCTCTGTTAAAAGTAATAAATTTATGATTACGCCGTAAATATTAAACAAACTTCTTACTTTGTGCATTAACACAGCTTTTAAAACTGTTTATTCTTTTAAATTTTGTTAACATAATCATTTTGAAATATATCTACAGCTCTTCAAATGTTAGTTTATACTAGGGCATTCATACTGTAATGACCTCGTAAAAGATAGCTGCATTTTTACACTCGAATCAGATTCTGCGCAGACATAAATTGGTATTTATCCTCCCATAATGAAATTTTATTAATTCGGTTATATTTTTTCGTTATACATATTTACATAGCTGAACAAAATAATGTAAAGGTGAGGATACAATTGAAATTAATCATATGTATATCTTTTCTGTTATAAGTTCAATGACAAAATGTTGATAACTTCAAATTATACCGTTATTATCATCAGTATAAAGGAATTTAAGTCCACAAATGTTTATTTCTTTTACTTATATTTCGTGAGTTAGTAGAATTTGACATCTCCAGCTTGTGGTAAAATATTTAACTATTTTGTCCAAAAACTGATCTGAAGAGATCTTATCGAACGCTTACTTATGTTTTGTGCTTTTGTGAAATACCGGTAAATAATATTTGCTATCAGCTGTTCTTATAAGTTGTGTGTGATGACGAGCGATTTATATTTTTGGTATACATATCATATATATATTTCCGGTTGTGACCAAAGTCAAAATCACACGAAAATTTGTCATGCTGTGAGTTCTAAATTCTTCATGGTGCTATGTGGATTATTTAAACCTATAACGTTTGGTTTAAAAAGCACAACATATTTTATTTTCGCAGTGAGGAATGATAATACGGCATCAAATACCGGGCTCTCAGCTAAAAAGCGCCTTTTCATTACTAACCCTAAAAAAACTGTCTTGAAAATGGCTCTTTCTTAAACTAATATAGAATTTTGCTAGAATTCTATTATAATTTATTATTACAGAACAAATAGTTACTCTTCAGCAATTGCTTTCTTTTTTGTTTTGCAGATACGATAAATACTTAGAGCAGATATCCAAACAACTCGACGGCAAAAAATGTAATCACGAAAAATCGTCGAAATTTTAAGGTTTACGACCTTTTTTGTACAGTTTTTGTTACAATTGAATAAATGAAATGAAAATGAAATGCTTGGAGATACAGCTTGTCGTACAGCATTTTAATAGCCACATTCCTAATGAGGCAAAGTCTGGAGCTTGACCGAGATTTCGCATACTCTTCTTCGATTTGTCTGATTTCATTTGATTTGTGGAAACCTTCAGATAAATGTAAAAAAGTAGTGTTGGCAAATTTTGATGTCCTTTTCATCTAAGTATATCGTAAGAAATAGTAGAAAAATTATAAATGCTTTTTACGTGAAAATTTACGATTTTGTTGCCTATGAAAACATGTAAATTATGGACATTAAAATTGCCTTTAAAAAAGTGTATATATTTTCGCGATATGTGCGGTGATTATGGAGATATAGCGCATAAAAGCCCAAACTTTGAAATTTCCCCCGCGCCCTCTCCCACCGTTTCGAGGCTGCGTGAGGGACAGGGATTCTTTGTCTGTGTATCTACAAAATTAACAACAGCACAAAACAAAAATAACGCCGTCCAGGATTAGATTTTATCGTGTATTTTATACATGTACACATTTTTCTGAAGAAAAGGCCACATTTTATTTATTTGTAGCGGCAACACTGGTTGTAACCCTGCTGTTCTAATGAGCAAGTTTATTATCTTCCTTGCATATTTTTAAAATATATTTCTATTAATTAAATACTCAATTTTTAATGTACTACAATACAACATAAATGTTTCGTTATGGCAAGTGTACTTTACTTTGATATTCTTTTTCATAACTTTGTCTATTTAGGTGACTGAGTATGAAAACTTAAGGAACAATTTGGCTAGAAGCAGCCCTAATTGCGAAGCTGCTTTGATAAAAATTAAAAATGCTGTCATCGGGAGTAATAGGCAGAAAGATTTTTTAATCAAGGAAGGGTTCGTTCCCATGCTGTTGAACCTATGTTGCGATACTGAAACGAACCTCAATATACGCATAAATGCGTTAATAATATTAGGTAAGCCATGTGTATTATTAAAATTAAGTCACATTTGTATAGAAAATTTTTGTCCGCCCATCTCGTTTCATATTTAATATGTGCATCGGTAATTTGTTAATATGATTGCATATATATTTTTAGCGATGATACAAACGTATTTCAAAAATAATTTCGTTCCTCAGTGTTGACTTCGTCCTAAACCTGCCATGAACTACCCAAATAATTATCTGCATGTAAATTTATTGTTGCATTTATTTTCTATTGAATAATAGGTGGTCATCGAAAGTAACGTTTTACGGGCATTCATGCAAAAACTGTTTGGAGTACGCGTAATTATTAAATAAATAAATAAAATAAATAAAGTAAATAAATTTATACTTTATTTACACATAATTATTAAATACGCGAGATATATATTAATTATTTAAGGAAAATAATGTAATATATATATGTAATTTATATCATTTCAGGATCTTTAGCAAGATCTTCAGCTGACCAAGTGAAAATATTGATAACTGATTATGACACTGTGCAAGTTTTAGTACAACAAATATTTTTACAGAACAACTATAAAACAATTATAGAACTCTCTCTAAGTATGTTGCGTTACATAGCCGTTCATTCATTTGCAACAGTAGATCTGTACTTTTCTGATATTCATTCATTGTCGCATCTTTTAAGTAAGTAAAATTTTATGCCTTGAACATTCGTGCAGATATTCTGCTTGCAGAAAAGTTTCCATTTGAGATACAAGAAACCAATAGTAAACTTTCCAAACCGTCTACTTCCGGTTTTTATTGTATGCATGTGTTTTAAGTGTGGAAATCCTGCAGCAGATGGTCTGTACTTATGTTTTAATCACAATGTATAACTATATGTATATCTGAATATAAATTTAGGGTTATCGTCGTCAGGAAGTACAGCTGAAACACAAGTCTCAGTCGCGTCCATATTGCTTTCGTTGTGCCAATCGGTTAAGCTGCACATGCTACTTTTTCAAGCTGGAACCATACAAGCACTTACGCGAATGATATGTTCCATTCACGAGGACATACAACTCCCAGCACTTCGCTCTTTAGCGTGCCTCTGCTATGAAAACAGAACTATTTCTGACAATGTATGTGTTACAAGGTAAGTCTTAATCTATAGCAAGTACGGCAACTTAACTATATATGTATAGTCAACTTAATTAATTGTTTGATACAAACATTTCACGATCAATTGATTAGCTGTAAAGCAGAGTGTTTTTCCTTTGATGTAACGAAAGACGCTTCAGCTCTCTTGAAGTGTATGGAAATACCTCCCGTGAGGAATATCGGTCAATACGTGATAATTAATATGTATTTATAAATTGGACTATATTTATTTAGTTTAGTTGTCAAAATTAAAATACTCAAAGTGATTTTTTGGATTAATCGATCATTTCTAATTTATCCGATTTGTTAACATTAAATAAAATTAAGTCGTTCCCTTTTAATCACTCTCTATCCGTATCCTGATGTTTTAAGTTAATTTTATTTTATTCTTTATTTTATTTGTGACTAAAAAACCTTTGCGTTAGTATCACACTGTATGCTACATTTTCGAATATTTTACAGTGTCCGAGGGACCTCCTTACCCGATATAATTAGTATGATGACTTCTCCCTCAATAAACGTGGAGATACAATTAATCGCATCAAGATGTTTGACAAATGTATACCGATCTGGAACACTTCCGTCTTCAGATTATCGGCTGGTTTATAAAGTTCTTCCTTGTTTAGCACGTCTTTGTACGGATGATTACATTCAATCGACTAGAGCTTCTGCAGCTGAGGCAATGGGCTATTTAATTGAGGTAAATGTGGTGTGCACATATGGATTTATCCCCATTCCAGTATTTTAATTCTGTACAATTTACTTTTCTTTTAGGTGGACCCGAATCTGCAAAAACTAGCAGCAATTAGCAATAATTTAATGAGAAACCTATCTCAACTTCTGCAACAGAATTTACCATTTCCCAAACAAGCTTCATTTCGGTGCTTTGCCTCGTTGGCGGCAAATGATGAGGACATTCGGAAAAAAATAGTTGCCACAAATGGTTTTATCGAAACTCTAATAAATAGTTTGGATGATATTGACATGCAGGTAAGAATATAGTAAGACATAATTGCAGTAGGGACGAAATCGATATTATTTTTAAGTCCAGAGAAGCCTCTACCATTTTCTATTGCATTCTTTTTTTATTAAAAAAGTGTATTTTGAGGAAATACCTAAAAGAACAACACATATAATAAAAACGTTCCACATGAGGAATATATTATATTCCTTTAGTATATAATACTACAAAACTGAACATAATTAAAAATAATAAATATCATTTGGAAACAATTAAATGGTAGGAGAAGTGTTTTTGCGTCTTTTAAAGCATTAAAAAAGATACGGAAACATGTAAAAAATATAATAATAATACGAAAATGGGATGGGTTGTACGAATATAATTACTTCTTATTGTTAAATTATCGAAAGATAGCGAACGGTGCCGTCTAAAACTTTGTAAATTAATAAATTGTTTTGTTCCTGGTGGATTTACAGAAGCTTGGTTGTTTTTGTAATAATGAAATGATTTTCTAAACACAATATAAAATTCAATATCATAATCAAATATATTTAATTACAAATATCCATATTAAGAGGAAACTTTTATTAAAAATTACACATTTTTTGCCACTTGAAAATATCGAAATGTTGACGCTGTTACTTATATTTCTTACATTGATTACATAATCTTTTAAAAGTCTATCAACTTTTTAATAAAAAACCATAATAATCTGACATTTTATACATAATTCTTATTTTAGGTGAAATTGTCTTGTATTCGATGTCTACATTCGTTGTCACGATCTGTTCAGCAGTTAAGGACAACATTTCAGGTATATCTACGATTTTATTATTGTAAAAAACTAGATTTATTAATTTCTATGTATATCGGGACGTTCCTTATTTTATTTCAAAACTTAATCAACGAAATTTCCACAATCAGTGGAAATATTTTATTGACATATAATCGCTAAAATCTATTCTACTAGCAACAACAACAGCACTTTGCTATTTTATACGTTGTAGTTGGGAAAGATTTATCTAGATGTATATTCTTATTAGAATGTCCTCGATCGATCCGCGGTTTTATCCTTTACATCACTGAGAATTATCAGCTCTTTCGGAACTTGCCAAAATTCCTCATTGGCAAACTTTCTCAGCGTCTTTTGTGGATGTTGTGTACTTTATAAATCAGATTAAAAATATAGGAATGTACATATAAAAATATAACATATTTACATAATCATATTTAGGGTAAATATACACTCATATATAAATTTCTTATTTAATTAACTAAATAAAATGTGTGAGTTTTGGTAAGGGTGAACTTTATTCATTGCTTTTATTGGTATAAAATATTTACTTGCCACATGTTTACAAAATAAAAGAAAATATATTCCTTTGCTTTTCACATTTTTCATATTTTTAGGATTATCCTATTTGGCAAACTCTCATCAGCTTAGCAAACAATCAATCCTCAAATGACATATTGATAGGAATAACGTCGATAATGTGCAATTTGGTGCTGGAGTTTTCACCATCGAAAGAGCCAATGCTAAAGGTGGGAATAGTGGACATTGTTTGTAAATTCATCGAAAGTGATGATCCTGCGTTACGACTGAACGCAACGTGGGCGCTGATGAATATGAGTTTTAAAGCTACGCAACAAATGAAAATGAAAATTATTAATTCTGTTGGAATAAATACAATACTAAAACTACTGCGTGATGCTGAAAATAAAATTGTAATGAAAACACTTGGCTTACTCAGAAACTTATTAAGCAATTCCTTAAATATTGATTATATAATGTCTACTCATTCGGTTGAGGTTATGAGAGCTATGAACACGATACTGAGTTCGGAACAATCTTGCGAAATAAAAGAACAAGCTTTATGTATTATAGGAAATATTGCTGCTGATGCCAAAGAAAGAGATTTCATTATGGACGATGAATCTATTATGGTACGCTTAGGTGACTTTTTGGTAAGTTGATAAGCATCTATACCATATAACAGCAAACAATAATTAAGCTAGTGGAACGAAGCATCATTCTGTCGTCCGAAATCTACATTCACTCATACAGGCTACATTCATACCAATGTGCGTCGAAATGACTACCAAAACTACGTTCAGTTTTAATAGTATTTAGATGTTATATATTGATTTTTTATGCGACATTAATTTATTTATTCTTTTCTTGTAGGAGCATCAAGATTTGAATCTCCAATCAAGTGCTTTATATATTCTTAATAACATAGCACTCCGGAGAGATTCTTGGTCGAAGGAGAGATATTTTCGTTTGTATAAACTGGATATTATTAGCAAATTGTTAGAACTAAATAAAAAAGCATGTAAAGACAATTTTTGCAGCGCAGATTACACATTTCGGACGCTAAAGCAAATTGCTATTGAATGTAAACGTTCAAGTGCGACTATAAAAAAGGAATAAAACAATAAATATTTCATAACAAATTTTACATTGAAAATTCGCATGTTTCTACTAATTTTAACATATGTATATCGTATATTCACATATCCAATAATATGGCTGACAAGGATAAACTGGAGAAGGACTGGTAACTCTATTTGGAATGCATATTAAAAAGATTCGATGTAGATGATTTTATTGTACGAGAAAATTATGATCATATAAAAAACAGAGCATTATGCGAAAAACTATCATGCGATTCTGAGTGTGGATAATGGGTTGTGGGGGAAATATTAATTTGGCTTTTTAGAAATACTTATATTTAGAAAATTAATTTGGCTTTTTAGAAATACTTATATAAGAAAAAAAATAAATATTTAGTAATTATTTATTTATATTTTTGTATTTATTTTTCCTTTGCGGATTTGGTTAGTTATATCAGTCTCCATAACGTCAACAACATAAAAATTTAGCAGTGTGTTTAGTCAACAATTTGCTCCAAATCTGCTGCAGCTGATGCTTTATATACGCCTGATGACATCTCAGAGATAATCTTATCTCTAAACATGCGGCTACTACTACCAATTGCCATGAGCGCCTGGTATTTCATCCGGAATTTCATATCCACTGTTGTTTTTCATGTTTACTCACGTTAATTGCTTCGCTTGTGAATTATTAGCATCTATTGGAAAGGATGCTGGGAAAAACGTTAAAGAGCCGCCCACTGTTAAATCTTGTTTTCTATCATTCTTAATTTTGTTGTGCATTGGAACAGTCTCTGCAAGCAAACAATAAATACAAAAAAATAAAACCCCTTCGTACGGAAATCGCCGAAATGAGGCTGTAAGTATAAATGAATTCAAGACGCTTCGTTAGTTGTTAAAAACCCAAAAAAAAAATCCCGAAAATATTAACATGTTCTGCAGGATAAATGCGTTTTCTTTTAAAACTCAGCACTTGTTTTGATAAAGAAGATGTGCCTGGAAAGCTGAAAGCGTCTAGTTATGTTTTATTTGTTTAGTTATATAGCTTAATTATGCTTTTTACTACGAAATTAATCAGAAAATGGGGAAAAGGGAAAAAATGTTGTAGTTCATAATATCTACAAATTTCCCATTGCAAAATTACCAAGCAGCATCTCCTTGAGGATTTTTCTTGGACGCTGCTGCTGACGCTTTATTGTGCTTCAAAGTCAGAACTTTACTATTTCTGACTGAATATACTTTATATCCACCTTCTATTTATCTACCCCATAAATGTGCAGAGCCAACAAATTCAAATTTAATTTCACGGCATCACATGCGACCTGGAAGCCCCAGTAGTTGTCATGAGCGCCTGATAGTTCAGCTGAAATGACATTTCACATCACGACTATTGACAGGCTCACGCATACACTCTTACAACAAGAATGATTGAAAAGCTCGATTCCCTTTCTCTTATACTATAAGACTTATGGAATACTAACACAAAATAAGATTTTTTGCGGAGAGTCGGTAAAGCTTTTTGTCATTGCGGTTAATCCTACTATTTGTCATGAGCGCCTAGTATTTCAGCTAAACTTCAATAATTCGAAATTGAAGGAAAAAATTTCTTGCCGGTTCGTTGTTTGTTGAAAAAAAGAAGCAAAAGAACGAGTAATTATGACAAAACAGTCCTAGTGCTCCAGCTATTAATTTGGTTGATGCTGTTTATTCAGCTAAGCAGAAAATATTAGATTTTTTCTAACTAATTCTTATTAACTTCTAACTAAATAATTGCCCAACTTCTTTTTTTTAAACACAATTCTACTAATTCATTAAGTAATTTTTAAACAGCGTTATTTAATAGCGAGTATTGCTTTCAACATTAAACCAATGAAGATCGCTGAAGGGAACCTTTGGCTGGTTTCGAAATAGCTATTGATAAGATTGCTAAGTATATGTTTTAGCAACTCGATATATAGATGATTTGGAACGAAGAGAGCCCTAAGGCTTTATGAAATGTTCAGCGGGAGTATTTAAATTATAATATTAAATAAGGCAGTTTCTATGTCCAAAAATCTTACGGAGATCGATTAAAACAAGAAATGTTCAAAATATTATTCGTTTTTATAGTTTCACTTTTTTTAATTCAACATAAAAATCATTATGCAATATGGTTTAAATATCAAAATGTGAAGTTTAGATTTGCTGGCTTTAATTTTAGAAATGAAGATTGGGTTTACTGTTGGCTCTTGGTGGTAAAAATTCGTCAAATTCCGAGTCCTCAATCTCGCATAACTGCACAGACATGTCACTACTTGATCCTCTGTTATAATTTTCCGGATACAATAAAAACATCTCTTCTGAAGACCCTGTGGATAGATTAAAGATAATTAGCATAATATAAAAATAAATACAATAAAATTATCAGAATAAACACAGAGTATATTTAATTTTTTTAAAGCAGCTTACCGCTTTTTGTCCTCTTTCTTTCACCATTGTCGTTGGTTTTATTTATGTCGTTAATGGAAATGTTGATGTTCAAATCAGTTTCACATGGAATGTGAAGTGATGTGAGATATGAGTCTGGATGACTTAAATATTCTGCACCTAAATTAAAAGGATTAAGCATTAAAAATAACATTTTAAATTTGTTTCTAAAAATAATTCTTTTTTGTTATATTTTCTTTCTGTGGTTGCGATTTAATTTTGCATTTAATTAACAAGTCCTTCGAAGCTGCTTTTATAAAAACAATGCATTTATAAGATTTCCTTTTGCTACTTACTGGAGTTAATAGATGTTACATATAAAGGCACTTGTAGGCGTTGGAAATAAATGGGTTCAAGATTATATAAATGATGAGAAACTATTCAGATTCCTACCTGTATTTGTTTTATAGTCTTCGTTTTTGCTTTGATTAGTTGTGCTCAGTCTTGAAATGGAAAATGATCTATCCAACGATAAGGAAGATGGCTGGCAGCTTGGTTCTTTATCTGAATGAATATCCTCATTAAGAGTTTTTATATCCCTCATAGGATCAACTGCATCAATGTCTGCAACATTAAGTTTATCGTTTTTATATTCCGTTTTGATCATAAATAATAAAAGTAAAATGCTTGTAGAAAAGCTATTAACGAAAGTTAATATTTTCTCTTTTAGCTACTTTTAAAGAAGATTTTTACAAGATTCCTAAACTTAATTACCTACATTTTTTCGAAAGGAAAATATAAAAAGTAGCTTTAGAAAAGTTTTAACCTCTTAAGAAAATAATGTAAATAACTTTCTTTCGATCAAAAAAGTCCTTAAGCTAAAGCATCTATAATTTTTAATACCTAAAATAATAATAATACGTTTCCCAAAAATAAGTTTTAGTTTTATCTCATATCTGAAGTTATATAGTACATTTCGTCAACATCTTAGTAACAATAATAATCAAAGGCAAATATTAACACTCACTTCGTACTAAATCCCGAACTCTCTCTTCAGACTCGTTACTTTCGTTACTATGAAAGCTGGAAGAGTCCGCAATTTCAGCACTAGGCACTTCTGTTATGTCCGGTAAAGGGTTTTGACTCTCCCTCACCCAATCGGAGCAATCCCAGTGGTATTGGCCGTGGTTATTGGGTAGAATTTCCACTAAATGCTGCATTGGGCAAACATTTGGCATTGCTACACGGATTAGCTTTCCGGAGTCGAACTTATTTGCTTTGGAGGATGTTCGATTGTTGCTCTTTTCTAAAATACAAAATAAAGATTAGTTTTTAAATATTACAGATGAAAGTAAAAGTTCTTTCATCGCTTGCAACTCAAACAGAAAACAACTGAATCAGAATTTCCTTGTTACTTTTCAAGTTTTCAACTGCGAGACTCGCTACACGAAGATGTCTGCCCTGTCTCCAACTTGAACTCGCTATTGTTACCATTTTAAAACATAATTAAATTCTCGCTTCAGTTGCAGGCGATGAACTATTCACAAGCCTTAAATAAATGATGAACAAGCTTGTTTACCGTTATTCAGCTTGTTCTCGCTGAACGTTCTCAAGTGCATCTGGTCGGACCAGCACTGCTTTTGATTGTCGCAGTGTGTGTAGGCGTTTATATTGATTTCTTGATTGGTGCGATTAATCTTCTGATATTCAACGGGAATGTTTTCCAACTCATCGCCTGCTGATCCGTAACTTCTCATAACGTCGAGGTTATTCAAGAAGGTGGCAGTGGTCGACAAGTTATTTTCATTCGTTGATGTATAACTGATGGACCGATGATTGACTTCTAAATTGCTTAGTTTCGAATTGCGTTTATTGTCCTCTTTAGCAAGCAATGAGTTCAAATTGTCTCTCTTGTAGCGATCCTTCTTTTTGTTACTTTTGCTTTTGTCGTTTTTTCTTTTGCAAAGAATGACGCTGAGACCGATTGTTAGAAAGATCAATACGACCGTTACGCCGAATATAATGCCAGTAATGTGCTCGAAGGAGATGTTCTTCAGTCTGGTGGTTATGGAGTTCGAGTGGGGCGGATCACCACAGCTTGTGCCGGTCAAATATGATGGACAGATGCACCGAAAACTGCCAGCTTCATTGATGCATGTCCCTTCGTCCCCACACGGTTGGTTCTCGCATTCGTCGATATCAATTTCGCAGACAACTCCTGTGTACCCTCGGCATATACAATGCGGCCTGCCGTCGCCCTCATCGCAGATTCCTTCGTTTTGGCATGGATTCGGTTCACAAAATCGCCCGAATTCACAACGTTTTCCGGACAAATTCACTGGGCAGACACAAGAGTAATTTCCGAAGCTGTCAGAGTTGCATTTTGCACCGAAGAGGCACGGCGAAGACGTACATGGATCCAAATCGAATTGGCAAAATTTACCAGTAAAACGACCAGCAACGCAGTGGCACTTGAAATTACCACTTCCTAAATCAATGCAGACGCCTCCGTTCATACACGGTTGCGCCCCACACACGCCGTCCTGTTCAGCGATGATCGACGGGTTGCACGTGAACTCGACGTTTGTAAATCGTTTCAACGCCGTTATTTCACTTTCGCCGGATATGTAAAGCGGCAGTGGTTCTGTCCAAATGCGTACATCTTCAAGGCAACCAATGAATCCCTTCTGTATATCGTCCAGTCCTGCAATAGACGGATGCGGCCGCACTTCAGCTCCAATGAAAATGTCATGTGATTGCAGGTTGAGGATGCCGTTCATGCCTGGAGCGCTGCCTTGAGAGATATGTTTGTGATCTACGATCAGTTTTGCGTTATTGAGAATCCGTTCTAAACTTATGCTGTGCCATTTGCCATCCGCGATATATACACTGGACACACTCACAAATCCTTCCCCGGAACCCAAATCGAATTTATACTGTACAGCGCCATTAGAAATTTCTAGTATGTTATAGTCAATTTTGCCGCTAGCGAACATCAGCGTTCCCGTGTGTTGGAGTGTGCGGACTTTCAGGAACATGGCGAATTGGTTTTCTATAACACTTTTCGCAGAAGACTGATTGATTTTGTAATGGGCATAGCTTTTGCCACCAAAAGAAATAGATGAAAATGATATATCACAGCTGGAATTTTCGCATTTTCGGGTTTCATGCTCACAAAAGTGACCATAATAACCCTGTGGACAGACGCACTGATAACCCTCGAACGATCGCGATGGCAGGCAAATCTTATCCGGCAAACAAGGATCCGAAGAGCAAGCATTGACCGGTTCTTTACAGAATTTACCATCAAAACCTTGCTTGCATTCACATTCTTTTATGCGATTATAATTCGGCAATACGAAGCTTACTACGTCAGTGTGCGTTGTTGTAACAGTCTTACTTAATATTATTTTATATTTACACTTTCCATTAATACAGTCCACCATTGAACAGACGATAGGAACTACTTCTTTTATCATCAGACTTGTTGTTTCCTCTATCTCATCCATGTTATCGACCACAGTTGATCGTATTTCATCTTTTGCGAAGAATCCCTTCAAAACTGGATTTACTTGTTGCTTTCTTACTGTAAATAGGATATCCAAGGTATTTTCGGCTTTTTCGCTAGATGATATCGCTTTTCCCAATGAACGAACATTTCTTAAGTGGTTTACATCGTCGACGTCGTTGTTCGATGGTTGAATTGAAATGATTATCACATCCTTTTGTCTGCAGCGCATTACGGTCCGAATTGACCGAATAAAACCTTTGCGGTGACTTAGAATGAAATGCTCTGGTGTAGTGTTTCGAAATTTAACCACAACAGCGTGTTGAATCATTTCGGCATTAATCAGCTCCACGTTTATTCTAACTATGCCGCTAGTGAGAAACTTCCCATCGGTCACCGTTGTATTTATTCTGTAAACACCTACATCAAGATTACTTATGGCATAAATATCACCATTGTCATGCGATATGTTGAACAAATTGTTAGGCGAAAACTTTTCGCCCAATACTGTTGATAAGCCGTAGTGCAATGCGTCATACTGATCTTGATCTGTCGCGTAGACACGCCCCAAAAACCCACCAGCGAATTCGTCCTCATATGAATGAACAGTGATTTCTAATGGCGTTATAATCGGTGGATATTGGCTCTCTTTTATCACTTTGATATGCACCCAGGCATCAGAGAAAAGCGGCGGAGTTCCATTGTCGAAAACCCTGATTTGAAGTTCATAACTGTCGCGAATTTTTTGATTAAATCGTCCTGCTGTCCTCAGCGTTCCATCTTGCTCCAGCCGAAAGAAGTTTCTTTCGTTGCCACTGCGCAAATCGAAAGTATACGGGGATGAATTCGGATAATCATCAGCGTCAGTTATGTTCAATTTGAGGAGTACGTAGCCCAGGTCGCGGTTTTCCTGTACCACGACTTTGAAATTGTTCTGAGCAAAAAGTGGCGGGTTGTCGTTGGCATCTATAATATCCACGTACACATTAACGTAGCTGCAAAGTTGCGGAATTCCACCATCGCACGCTTGAATCTCCAACAGATAATTCAAGATAGATTCACGGTCCAGCAGCGATACAGTGAAGATGTAACCTGAGTGTTCATCCACACTGAATTGGTTTAAACGGTCCCCGCTTGCAATATTGTATGTTATTACAGAATTTTGGCCCGAATCTTCATCAACTGCAATGACTTGAAGTATTTTTGCTGTGGTATTTATGTCTTCGCTGACTTTAACACGATATGAGTTTTGAAGAAATTTCGGAGCATTATCATTAACATCTTCAATGGATATATTAAGGGTTGCTATGTTACTCAGTGGAGGAGTTCCACCATCGACGGCCTGAATAGTCAACAAATAGCCTTTGGTTTTTTCATAGTCGAGGATTCCATTCACAAATACAGTGCCGCTGTTTAAATCAATAGCAAATCTTTTCTGCTCGTTGCCTCCAACGATGAAGTATGAAACTTCGGCATTAACTCCGGTATCTTTCGATGTCGCTGATACTGTAATCACTTCAGTCTGAAATGGGGATTCCTCTGAAATTGTTGCTACGTAGTGTTTTAATATAAACTCTGGAGGATTATCGTTAATATCTAGAACGTTGATAATGAGAAACGATGTCATGAACAGTTTCGGTATTCCACAATCCTCGGCTCTCACAGAGATGTTAAACGTCGAAACAGTTTCTCTATCTAATGGTTTAGCCAATGTAACAATACCGTTGTGCTTAGAAATATTAAAATGGTCCTGCTCTTCAATAAAATACTCAATTTTTCGGTTCACTCCAATGTCTCGGTCCGATGCATGAATCTTCGTAACAAGTGTGCCGACTTGAGCATCCTCCGGTATGCTAACAATGTATTGTTTCATTGAAAATTCCGGTTCGTTATCATTGAGATCATTAACGATTATCACAACATCTGATATACATTCCCACTGCAAATGTAGTCCATCCTGCACATGAGCCTGAATTACATATTTCGCCTGTATTTCCCTGTCAATACTTTTGGCTACTTTTAAAGCTCTCATTCCTTTGTCAACGGAGAAGTCGTCGGAACCGGCACCAGTTAAATAATACCTTAATATTTCTGTACCCTTTTCGTCGGCGTCAATCGCAACAATTTCAGTAATCGTCGTTCCTATTGCCAGAGATTCGTTTATGGCAATTTCATATTTAGGAATTATGCAATAAGGAACGTTATCATTTACATCGCGGATGGTGATGTATAAAGCAGCTTTTGCAATGAACTTTCCATCTGTTGCTAGCAAAGTCAAATTGTAGAAAGCTATTTCTTCTCGATCTAAGGCATTGCTTATAAAGATTTCTCCGCTTTGGCCGATGTGAAACTGGGAATAGATATCTCCGTCAATAATGAAAAAATCGACATCATTCTTTTTTTCATCTATGTCCAACAACGAAAGGTGCAGCAGAACTGTTCCAGGCACAGCATTTTCATCGATTGCTACTTCATATAACTGCTCCTTGAAATACGGCGGATTATCGTTGTAGTCTTGGAGCTTAATTTCAACTGGAGCTCTGGTAACATGTTTCTGTTGGCCGTTGTCAGACGCGATAACATGAAATTTGTATACGGATTGATTTTCCCTGTCCAAGGATTTCAATGTTGTAATCCAGCCTGAGTAAATGTCTATATCGAAAACATTAGAGATATCGTGCGCATCATCTGCGAAGTAATAACGAATATCTCCGTTGGATCCAGAATCAGCATCTTTCGCAATTATTTTTACAATGGAGGACATTTTATTTACATTTTCAGCCACTGTGACACTGTACGAATTGGATGTAAATACAGGCTTGTTGTCATTTTCATCTTGAATATGTATGTTCAATTGATTTATTAGATAGAGCGTTGGCGTCGTTATGGTTTCAACAATTATAAAAATTACGTGAATTTCGGTTAGCTCCCTATCCAGCGGTTCCATCAGTAAAAGTTCTGCATTATCGCTTAGCGAGAAGTGTGGAGATTCCGTAGATATTGAATATCGAAGAGTAAAATTTCCAGTGTAACGTAATTTGGTCAACACAGTGCCTGGTGGCAATGATTCGGAAACGTAAAGATTACGATTTTTGTTTTCCAAAGTAGGAATCTCCGTTTCAGGACTGACAAATCTTATAGAAACAGGTACTTCAGAATATAACTGAACATTTCCGTTATCGTACGCTCGAACAAAAAATTGAAGTAATTTATTATTAAGATCCACCGCTGATTTGATAATGACAATTTCGCCATTTGCTTCACTTATTTTTACGGTCTTCATAAGCTCTGGATCCGATGTTGAGTTATAAATATAATACTTCACAATCTTATTCTGATGTTCATCTGCATCGACTGCTTGAACCTATGGAAAAACATCGGTCAAGTTTTTTGTTGTAAAAACTATTAACATTTTATACATTACCTTAAGAACGACTGAATTTATTTTTATGTCGATATTCGCAGTAGTTCGATACTCTTTTACCATAAACATAGGCGCATTATCGTTAACATCATCGATTTTAACTTTAACAGTCGCGAATCCATATTTGCCGCCGCCATCCGTTGCTTTAACTAAGAACTCGTATTCACTGCGTTTTTCCCTGTCAAATACAGTTTTCGTTTCAATAACACCGTTATGTTTCCCGACAGCAAAGTATTCTCTCATATCGGCTGTAGATATATCGTAGGTAATTTTAGAATAGTCGCCAAAATCTGCATCTTTAGCTGTCACCTAAGACAATTATAAAACGAAAATGAATTTATTGTATTTTACTTACTTTTTGTTAGTATAATTTTTCGCCACTTACATTTAGAGTACTGCTTCCGGGCATTGAATTTTCCTTTATAATAACTTCGTAAACGAGTTGGGAGAAAATCGGAGCGTGAATGTTTTCAGGAAGTAATGTAATTTTAACTCGTGCATAACTGGTAAAGACTCCGTCGGTCACCGACACGTTCAGCAGAGTTATTTTAGTCTTGTATAAGTTTTGAATGTTGTGAACTGTTATTACTCCAGAAGCTCCATCAATGGCGAATTTTTGCATTTCATTTCCATTAACAATCTTATATACCAAGCTCGTGGCATCGGATTTGTCCAAATCGGATGCTTTGATGATCGTTACGAATTGACCTCGAACAGCTTGCATTGACAACTTGCTGGTAAATGAAGGATCAATAAATCTAGGAGGATTGTCGTTTACGTCCACAACTAAAATTGGAATTTTTATTTACGTTTATAGGAATTGTTACGTACGTTTTCCTAAATAACTGTGGCGCAGAAGAGACATTTCTTACAACTGTACCACATTTATCAAAACCATTTTAAAGTAAAAATTATAATCATTATATAACTAAAACATTATACAAAATCATTCGTGTTTATATCGTTGAAACAATGCGAATGTATTTACTAGATTTAATATATGTATGTAGATCAATTTTTAAGACACAATTTTCTGCATTTATAATTTAAGAAGCAACCAATTCACTCGATCGGCATTATCAAACTCTGAAATACAATACAATTATTGTATTTGCAAAGTGGCCCGACAGAGAACTGAGATGTGTTCCATTATTTAACGGTTTAATTGAAATTTAGTGGTTTAATCTACCAAATTGATGAATAGGTCAGTATTGAGATTATCTAAACCGTAATACATTCGAAGGCCCGATTTCATAATATCCGGATAGCGTAACGGGAACCTTAAAATCGATAGATCGAACCTTTTATCGCTTCGATTTTTTCTTGACAGAAAAGATGTACAATGACATTGTGTAAACGGCTCTAAATTAAAATGATTTCGTGACACTAACCCAAAAATAATAAAAATATTCGTGAATTTATTTAAAAAGCGCTACCTCCAAATCATGTTAGCCTCGGGAGCAAAAGCGATGTCCTTTTATGTTATTAAAATCTTTAATTTGACCTTGTCATCCTCAAGTCTGATACTGATGTATATTCATGTTTTATAGATAATACATTATAGTCTTTAATTGTAACACTTTGTTAATTGAATTACTTGTTCTTATACTGTTATTCAAAATGGCTCAATAAATAACAAACTTCTTTCTTTCTTTAAAAAAGCGCAATTTCTTAAATAATTTGTATCATTTAAATTATTTCTTACCCGTTATCCATACATTTGCTCTTGAACTTAATGACGGTGTTCCATGATCCACAACAACTACGACCAAATGATGCAATTTTATTGCCTCATAGTCGAGCGTTTGTTTTAAATATATAATTCCTTCCGTTATGTCGATATGAAAAAAATCTGAATTGTTGCCATTATGATGCTCTATGAAGTAAGAAAGATCTCCATTCACTAGTGTGTCATTATCCTGCGCAGTTATTCGTAGCACCTGAGTTCCTAGAATAGCATTTTCTGTTATTGTGACCTTATAAGTATCCTTTTCTATCTTTGGATAGCAATCATTGGCATCTTCGATTTGTATGGAAACAGGAACGTCTGCCGAAATACCAGACACGCTATCTGTCGCTCGAACAACCAGCTCATAGTTATTCACTTTTTCATAATCTAGTTTATTTACCACACAAATCGAACCTAAGTAACAAATAATTTTATTATAAGTAGTTGATATAAGTGGAAGTTATGAAATATATTGTATAGTAATACGAATTCATACAAAAAATATCTCCTTTTATTCTTGTTTTAAAACTTTTACCTGTTATAAAGTCAATATCAAATGTCTCGTTATCATTTCCCTCGGCTATAGTGTATATTAACTTCCTCCTTAATGGACTTTCAGCTTGAATCGAAATTAAGAGCGTTGAATATATTTCAATGTTTTCATTGACAATATAGGAATAGAATTGCTTCGAGAAAACAGGCACTGATTTGTCGACAACCTTTAAAACAACAATAACTTAGACGCAATTAGAGCATATTTAGGCTTTCATGCAATACCTTAACATGAACAAGAACTTCTGTAGAACAGGGTGATATCGCTCCATCATAAGCTGCTATTACCAATTCGTAATCGCGATTGTGGCCTTCCAAAGATTGTCGTAGAGATAGCTCGCCTGTTTTACGATCTACCTTGAAGAGCTCCCCGTTTCCCTTTTTCATTTCATAGCGAACATCTCCATTTTCAAAGGTGTCCAAGTCGATGGCTTGAACCTTTATTATCACACTACCTTTCAAATCGTCAATAGAAACTATTGCGTAGTATGGCAAATTGACAAATAGCGGGCAGTTGTCATTGATATCGGCAATTTGAATATTTGCTATTGCATGTGCTCGTCGGACTTGTTTACTTGTGTCACGATATACTGAAGACTTCGCTTCAAGAATTAATTTATAATTGTCTTGCAATTCCCTGTCGAAAATTTGCCCCGTGGTCTTAATAACTCCGGAAGTTTTTCCAATCTTAAACATATTTGTTGGATTCAAGATATGATATTCCACTTGTTCATTCAAATGTGTTCCCAGGACATTTACTAAACCGATTGTAAAAATGTTTGTAGAATTTTCCATCGCCGTGAACTCGTATATCGATTTCTGAAATACTAAATCTGAGCTTTCCGAGTGTTCGACAGAAATATAAATTTGTGTAACGGACGAAAATAATCCATCAGAGGCTCGTACATGCAAAATATATGCTGATTCCAATGTTTCCACGTTTCTATAGAAATGTAGAGAATTAAGTAATTATATGTAATTGAGTAATTATAAATAATTTATAAGTAATAATTACATTTTAAATTGATGAAACACTGAAATCTATGAGAAGAATCCTTAACTAACCTTAAAGCAACTTTTTCACTATAATACCTACATATATCTAAGTAATCACATCTTCATCATTATTTAATGTATTATTATCTAGGCTCATTGTTTAAATATATGTAATAGTTTCATAGTTTAAATGTATCATGGAATTATACAAACCTAGTGCTAATTACGCCAGTTTTTGAATCGATGGCAAAGGTTCTTGCGGAATTGCCCTCAATGATGTCGTATCTGATTTCAACGCTTTCCTCTTTGTCAGCATCAACAGCAGTGACTTGCGTAACGAATATATTCGCATATGTAGGAAGATAGAGCGTAATATTTTGGTTGGTATCTTTAAAAGTGGGTGGGCTGTCATTTGTGTTGATAATTTGAATAACAACCTCAGCTGGAATCCGTCCAAACAATTTGGGTGAACCCAAATCGGAAACCTGTATAAAAAAACATCATAAACAACATTTGTAATATTAAGAAAAAGTAATAAAAATAATTAAAAGAATTAATGCGTTTAATATTCCTATTATCACTGAATTGATAATTATTATTAACATGATTATTTTTAGCACACAATTTATCACTTTAAATCGCAATTAATGGATAATTTTTTTAATTATTAGTTGCGTTTGAATTGTACTTACAATTACGTTAAATTTGAATTCATTTATTTTCTCGTAGTCTAAATTGCTTTTTGTTTTCACTGCTCCCGTTGAAGAGTCTATTAAAAAGTACTGTTGCGCCACATCATCCAAAATGGTAAATTCAGTTATTCCATTCACACCAGAATCAGAATCCGATGTGATTAATAACATAGGCCTATAAAAGTTATATTTTAAAATAGCATAGAATTAGATTATTATGTTGTTAATTAATTTACTGTAATTAATTAACAAATTAATGAAATTGCAACTGTAATTGTTACCTGTTCGTTCCATTGGAGGTTAACACGAGCGATCCTATTTCCGCACCTTCGGATATTTCACCGAAATATTTATTCTCAACAAAGGAAGGTGCATTGTCGTTAACATCTAAAACGTGTATCAGAACATTTGTGTTTGATGAAGCGGATGCCATGTTTGTAGCTCGAATAGTTAAGTTGTACGATCTGAAAAATATAGAAAATTAAAACTCGAAACAAAAACTAAGGATACAAAGAGAAAAATGTGGATAATTCTAATGATTAAGCTGTGACGATATGAAGCGGATACAATGCACGAAAAACAATGGACGATAACATGAAATGCTTAATTATGGAAACAAAATTTATATTAAAAATAAAGAACAAGTTGGCTTTGGTCTAGCGTCACATTGCTTTTAAATACCTTTGTGTTTCATAATCCAAATTTTCCTTTGTAACAATCACTCCGGCGGAAGGATTTATTTGAAATTCATCTTTCGTATCGTCCAAAATTTCATAAAAAATCGAAGAAGACGAATGAGCATCTATGTTCGCCACATAAGTTCCTCGGGTAACGTTTTCAAATATCTCCACAAGGATATGAGACGATGTAAACTTTGGCGGATCGGATTCGCTCGCGGTAACAATGACGTGCAATGGTATTTGAGAAGACAACGCGGGCGATCCGAGATCACTGGCTTTTATTTGCAACATATATTCGCGAATATTATTGCTCAAGCTCTTGGCCACGGTAACTAATCCCATTGTGGAATCGATTTCGAATGAATTGCCGATGTTGCCACTGACGATGGAATATTTGATTTCTGCATTTCGTCCATAGTCTTGGTCCAAGGCAAACATTTGCACCACTTTTGAACAAATTTCTGCATTTTCTAAAACCTCGCTTTGAACTATTTTTAAAGAAAATTCAGGATAGTGATCGTTGTGATCACACACATTAATTATAACCTTGGCATAGTTCCGATTGGCAGGCGTCCCTTGGTCCTTTGCAGTCACTATTAAAATGTGCTCCGAGGCTTTTTCACGATCTAAACGATCCACAGTTATCACGTTGCCTGTGATAGAGTCGATGCGGAATAATGATAACGAGGAAGGAGATCGAGCAGCGTGAAGGGTGTAAAAAATCTTTTTATCTTCATCTAAATCCGTTGCATGCAGCTGCAATATTGTTGACTCTTCTTCGATGCTCTCAGATATGTTTACTTGATACACGTCTTTGGTAAATTGCGGTCGGTTGTCGTTAATATCAATGACATTCACGTACAGTTGAGTGCTGGCAACGTTTACGCCATCGGATACCGTTATAGTGAGATTATAATTCTTTTGGACTTCGCTATCTAATGATTTCGATAAAAGTATGTTGCCATTATCGCGCCCAATATAAAATTCATTCCGATCATCGCCTGCTAAACAGAAAAGCAAAAAAAACCCACATGAAATGTTACTTATTCAGTAGATAGTAATTTCAATTTCTCAGGTGAATTACTAGGTACTAGATACTAGGTACAATTACCTTCAATATTGTACCAGAGATGATCATCATCTGCATCTGAGGCTTGAATCAGAGCTACTAGAAATCCAGGTCGATCGCTCTCCGTAACATCCACACGGAAGTCCAAAGTTCGTATAACTGGAGCATGTTCAGAACTGTTTGCTATCGGGATAATTATTACGTTTAATCTGGCTATTTGACTCCTCTTCGGACTTCCATTATCTTCTGCCTTGATGTTCAATTCAAATTTGTTGCCCGTGTTGAACTTCTTCGTTGCATAAACAATCCCACTTCTAGAATCTATTCGACATTTCGATTTACCTTTTCCTGACTTTATACTGTACGTTATTCTTCCATTTTCTCCAATATCATTATCAAATGCCAACACCTATTAAATATATAAAATAAATTGAACGATATGTTTCGATTCGATTTCTAATTAGAGAAGAGTTGTCAATAATAATAATAATAACATTATACAATAATAATAATGAGCTGTTATTCTGAACTATAAGTTTTTAAAGGTTACTTTGTATAATCAAATAAATAAATTAAGCACACATACGATAGGTTATATCGTATTTTAATTGATATTACCTGAAACAAGGACGAGTTTACACTCAAAGTCGACGGAACTAGAACCTTATAGAAACTCTGGTCAAACTCTGGACTGTGATCATTTATATCGTCAATATTAACAACAATTCGTGTTGTTGAAGACAGAACAGGATATCCATTATCAGACACAGCCACCTAAAACAATAAAAAAATGCCAAAACCCAATTTCATAATTAAATACTTAACAAAGAAATGAACTTTCTATGAATTTACCTCTAGGATGTGTTCTGATTGGTTCTCCCTATCCAGTTTTCTTTCAGTTGTTGAAAGTATTCCTAAAAAGATGAAACTTGATAATAAAAATTGCATAATATTTGTATTTCACAGACGTTTGCGAATCGATTTACATAAATATAATTTTAGATATTAAGTATTATTAAGGTATTATTTTTAAATAATTAAGAATTATTAGGGAAATGAGCCAAAGTGTTTATTTATTTTTTTCTTTAACGTGTTAAATCGTGGAAATCAACTCTAAGATAATCAGACAACTATAACTTGCCATCAAATATAATAATGATATAAATCAACATTTTTCCTGTTAATAACTTCTTTTACAAGTAAAAATACATTTAACATTTTTATGTTTAAATTTATGATTACCTTTTACAGCGTCTAAAGCGAAATATCCTTCCGGATTTCCGGATATTATTTTGTACGTTATTTTATTGGACGCATCTTTGTCTTCATCCTTGGCTATTAGTTGGAAAATGGCAACTCCCGAAGGACTTCCTTCCATAACTGATGGGTAATAAACGGGTTTGTCTGTTAGAGGCACGTTATCATTCACATTGTTAACACTAATAAATATCTGAAAAGTAGGAAAAATTAATATAAGTAACATAATAAAAAAAAAAAATTAATGATTTATGCATACATTAAACAATTTTTTACCTGAACACAACTCCATAATGAAATAACTGATTGATCTTGTGCACATAAGGTCAGCCAATAATAATCCTTCACTTCAGCGTCCAATTCAACCAAAGTTCTTATGGCACCTAAAAGAATCATTTATTAAGTGAAATATAAAAGTTTGTCATAAAATGTGCTGATATTGATTACAAAATAAATTGCACTACAATTTTAAGGACTCTTCTTTTGATCAAATTAAACATACTTAAGCTGAAAATATTTTTCAAACTGCGAAAAATTGCATAATTTGTAGTGTTATAAATAATGTTACCTAAATGGTTTACGGCGAATAGTCCCATACCATCTCCGCCGCGAATTGAATAGGATATTTTGGAATCAACTCCATCGGCATCAGCATCTACAGCAGTTACATTCATTACAAACGTGTCTCTCGGCTTATTTTCCATGACGCTGCCAACAAACACGAAGTCGGAGAATTCTGGAGCAAACTGATTTTCATTAACGTCCAAAATCTCAATAACAACTGTAACATTTGCTGTTAAAGACGGCGTGCCGCGGTCTGTCGCAATAACTAAAAGATTATGAACTTGGCGACTTTCGTAATCGAGGAAGTCTTTCGTACGAATAACTCCAGTGTGTGTATCAATTGTAAACAGAGCTTCATTGAGAATATCTTCTTCAAGAGAGTACAGAATTTCGGCGTTAATTCCTAGATCCATATCGGTAGCTTGCATGGACGAGACAACAGTTCTTCGTGGAATATCTTCACGTACTTTAAACACGAATTGCGCCATGCTGAATTGGGGTGCATTATCGTTAATATCTTCAACATAAATTCGCACAATTGCTTCAGAAACAAGCGAGGGTATTCCACCGTCCTTAGCAATTATATGTAACTCATATTCGCTAATCGTCTCACGATCCAACGATTTGATGACGTACAAAACGCCTGTTAGTGGATCAAGGAAAAAGTCGTGCGTGTCCGTTATCATTGCATATGTTACGTAGCCGTTTTGACCTAAATCGGCGTCTGTTGCCCTCAAATGAAATATGACTGTTCCATTTATTGCGTTTTCGGTTAAATAAAAGCATGCCAATGCTTTCTGGAACACTGGAGGGTTGTCATTCACATCGACAATATTCACTGGAAGAAGTTTGGATCTAAATTTCTGCGGTTGGCCCATATCATAAACTGTTATATTCAATATATATTGGTCCTGGCGCTCGCGGTCCAAATATCCTATTATTTGAAGTTCTCCTGTGTCGGGATCTATCCTAAACACTGAGTCTGCATCTCCATCGGATATTGTGAACGTCAGCTTTCCATTGTAGCCCAGGTCGCGATCTTTTCCTCTAATCCAAACTACAGTCTCGCCAAGTTGAACGCTCTCATTCACAATAAGTTCACGGGGGAAATCGACGAAGTCTGGTGCATGAAGGTTTTCGCCGTATCTACTCGGCATTAAGGCGAAGTTCACTAATTTCTTTGACGATAATTCTGCATTGTTTTTTTCGGCCAGGGCCAAGATTTCAGCATGTCTCCTTGCAACTCCAGTTTCCCGACATTCAAAGCTCCCGTAATCTTTTGCGAGATCAATAATACTATTAAGGGAATTATTCTGCCTATCTGCAATATCTAAAAGATCGATTTGAATACTCATTTCATCAGAGAAATGCATGCTGTCGGTTGATGAAAAATTTATAATGCGATTAGAAATTGCAGTATTCCGTAAATCACACGCAATTGAGAGCACTCCGCTGAGAGGATCCAGGTTAAAGCAACCGTCCTCGTTGCCCGATGTTAGGCGGTATGTTATGAAATCGCCGCCATCGAAGTCTATGGCTGACAAAGTGAAGATGTCTGTGCCAATTGGTATATTCCTAAGCACCTTTCCAACACAGCTGATACGTTCGAACTGTGGTCGATTATCGTTAATGTCTCGAATCTTAATTAATAACTCTATTTCCGTTTGACGGCGATATGGCAGTCCCCAATCCGACGCACGAACGCTTAATAAATACTCTCTGCGCATGGTTTCGTAGTCGATCGTAACTGTCGTTCGTAAAACGCCAGTAAAGTGATCAACTTCGAAGGGAACCTCATTTAAATTCGCTATACTATACGATATGTACGAGTTTTCACCTGAGTCCTTGTCCTTGGCCGTTAATTTTAGGACCACCGTTCCCGCTGGTGCATTTTCATCGATTGTCACTGTTTTGTTAGTAACATCGAAAATTGGGTCATTGTCATTGACGTCGACAATATTTATTTTAACTTTCGCGGAGGATTGTTTTCGTATTCCGACGTTTGCTTGGTCGATTGCAGAAACGGTTAATGAATAAAAAGATTTATATTCTGTATCGAGAAGTTTTTGCGTATACAGCATCCCCGAATCAGGATTAATTCGAAATTCCCCACCTTCATTTCCGCCTACAATTTCCAGCACAACCAAAGCATTTTTCTCAAAATTTGGATCAGTCGCCCTCAAGCGTATCACAGGCGTGTTTACGGGAGATGCTTCCGATACAGAGACTTCATATAATTGTTTTGTGAAAATAGGAGCACTATTGTTGTTGGAAAAGATGTGTATTGGGACGACTTTATAGCTTGATAACGCTGGTGTACCTTTATCTTCGGCCCTAAGAGTTAAATTGTAACCGTTTTTATGAATGTGTGCTAAGGCTAATCTGTTGATTTCAAGAAAGTATTCTCTCGACAAAGTGGATTCCTTGATACTGAAGTGTCCATCCGGATCACCACCGACAATTTCCACTTTCCTAATCTCGCCATGGCAGCCGCTGTCCTTGTCAATTACTTTCACAATACCGTAGAGATGCGTCTTTGAATTTTCGCCTGTCCCATATAAGGCATTAACGTGAATTTCCGGCGGATAGTAGTTCACCTTTGAAGTGAAGAATGAGTTTTTGTTCAAATAATAAATATACACTTAAATACCCACCTGTTTAACCCTAATTACTACTTTCGCCTTGCTTCCTTGAGAGTCTCTACGATTTATGGCCGAGGCTCTATCAGTTGCAAAAGCAGTTATCTCAAATATTGACTTGTGTGAATATTTGAGCTGCCTTATTAACGATATAACTCCACTTGACGGATGAATGGCAAAGTAGTCGTTATCATCGAGGAAACTGTAGTAAATTTCGCCATTTATCCCAAGATCAGCATCCTCTGCCGTTAGCGTTATAATACTTTTATGAATCGGTACATCTTCCGATACCGTCGTTTCATACTCTGTTGGATAAAATAGAGGACTAAGATCGTTACGGTCGAGAACTCGGACATGGACTACAGTTTCAGCTTCCGATGTATAGTTTTTTACATGTTGTGACCTTATCACAGCTTTTATTCTTAAATAGTATTCGTCAGTTTTTTCTCTGTTCAGTACAACATTGTTTGTTCGTGTTCTAATTGTTAGAAAGGCGAAATTGCCAATGGTTCGCTCCTCTGCCTTGAAGAGTTTATCCGGATCACCGGAAATAATTTTATAGTTTACATCAACATTCGTTGTTGCAGTTATTCCTAATCTGTCTTCGTATGGTGATGGCGAAACATAGGTCTTTCCGATACAATTCTCCGGTATCGATACATTGTAAATACTATTCTGAAATCTGAATTGGCTTTCACTGAAGTATAAGACTTTCGGGTCGAGATCCTCTATTTTCATCGACTTTTTAGGTCTTTTCGAAACAGTGCTCTCTAAGCAACAATTACTAATCTTAAAATACAGGATTATTATTAACGTCCATCCGGTGATATGTTGATTTCTAATAAAGAAATGGGTTAAGCTATTCATATTACGTCTGATAAAAAGCTCATATTCTCGAATCTGCGGGGAGAAAATAACAAAAACAAAACCAAACAATAAAAACATTAACATTGTAGTCGTAGATTAATGATAAGATCTAAGAAAATCATTGTTACTCCTAAAATTTTGTTAGTTTTATTTTGATGGATACATGAATACGACGTTTATAAATATAGCTATAATAAGCAAATATCTTCATCAGCCGTAAGATGGAAGTAAGTACATTAAAAAGAAATATAGAAATACGTAATTAAAGCTTAACTTAGAGTATTTTTAATTCGTATTTCATATTGTAAAAAGAAGATATGGTATTGTAAAAGAGTAATTAAATACACAAGTCAATCCTTTTCTTTTTCCTAACTTCCTTCTTCACAGGATTATTATGATGCTATGAATCAATGTAGAAAGAAAATAAATTTTGTGCATTTCAGCAAGAGAATTTCCTTTCAACACATAAGTAATTGAATACAAACGGGAAAAGTGAATATAGTTGTATATACTTAAGATGGATGAGGTTATGAAAAAGTGTCTTCTACACTGTTTCATACAAAGCGTCAATCCAAAACTTAGAATTTCTTGAACTGGATTGATTTGAAAAATTCCCCTATAACGAATCTAAGCCTTTTATCCTGAAAAAAGGAGTAGACAAATCCTTGACTTGAGCAGTATTAACAAATAATAAATATATAAAAATTTCATGTCGAATAGTTTTTTCAGACTAATTTTAGAATTTATTTATCCGATGGTGGTAAAACTTAGTGAGGTTATAGTTCAACTGCCAAGAAAGTAAGTAAGTATCATTACTTAGTTTTTGTTTATAGTTTGTGTCATTAGTTTTTGAAAAAGTCGACCCCTTTAAACAGATGTGGCAAACTTTAAAATAACCATAAGTACTTAATATGAAAACTACAAGTATAGAAATTTAGGAAGCTAAAATTTTGCATGGTAATTTATTTTATACTGTAGATAGGCAGAAATAGTACGAGAGCGGAAGCCCGTTAAATAGGCGTGGAAATATGTATTTAAAATAAAAGAGTACCATAACATGCAGAATTTGGCAACGACGATCCACTGAAGATGGAGTTAAATCTACCAAATCCCTCCAGTAACACGAAATTAAAGCTACTAAGTAATACTTTTTTGGGCCATTTACATCAAAAAACTGTCTACCGTCAGGAAAATTAATAACTGCGGCTTTTGTTTAAAATTATATTCTTGGGCGAGACGAAGTTCGAAGGGTCACGTGCTATGAAATATATATATGAAGTGGTATATGATTCTTCGAAATGAAATCTTCATAATTTTTACAATGAAAGTTTTTCTATCTTTATTCGCAATGCTAAAATACACATGATATTATTTAAATTTCCATCTAAAAGAAATACTATGTTATTAAATATGTTATTATATAGAGAAGTGTCAATGAATTTGAAGAATATTTATACTCTAAGTACATCTCTAGAATTGGATTGTTTACTTCGTCACGGAATTTGTTATGTACAATCCCGAAGATAGATATTATAATCTCTATGGTAGTACAGTATCTACATAAAGCATATATATTATTGATCAATCCGTTCTTTCGTCTGCCTGTTAAAATCACGATCACAGAAGAACCAGTCAATTGAAATAACATTTTGCTTGCTAAGTATTAAAAATGGGGAAAAACGCACAAGCGAACTTTTTATAATAAACAAATTGCTGGTTTTCAGTTACATAAATTCGTCTGCTTTTAGACTGAATAAAGCTGAAATTTGCATCCCAAGCTGATGTATAAATAAACGTCAAAATGGGGCGTGGTTTGCACACGATAAGAAAAAGGAGCATAAAAGAGAAACCAATAAATCAACTGATCATCAAATTTGCACGAATAAATGAATTCACAATGAAATGATTTTTCTCGATTAATATTTTCAAAATATTTAGTTGACGTATCGAAGATTAATATGGGCTATAATTAGTGCTTTCTTACTAGATTTGTAAGATTTTTAATATTGAATTTTCTAGAAACAACAGAAAATGTATTTACATTACTTTCAAAATAACACAAACTACAAAAACTAGCATAGAAAATTAATTAGATTATTTTTTTTAGTTTAAATAAATTTTTATAATTTAAGCTTTTATTGTCTGCATCACTGTTTATATTGAATTTATTATGAAGCGATCTTGAATCAAATGGAACATGCGACTCGACGTTCTTCTTTGCTTCTCAATAAAAGTTGTAATGGTGTGCTTAAGTTTATATCCTGAAAGGACTTTCAACAATTAAGTAAACATTAACATTTAAAATTCTAGCAACATAGTAGCAAACAATAGACAACATTGTATATATTTATATTATATTTGAAATTGTATAATCTTATGTATAAACACATTCGCTTTGCAACATATGTTGGTAAACAATGTTTAGATACTAGAAGAAATGTTGTGGGCCATTCGGATTATCGATATCTTTCAGTAGCTACATTTATTTAATGACCTATATATTTATTTTTATTATGTTTATTAAAAAACGACGAGGGAAATTTCATGTTATGCACAAGCATTAAGCAAAACATTAAGTGACAAAATCCTTGTATCACTCATATTCAAATTCGAATAAAGTTCATGTTATAAAAAAATAGCCTCAAAAATACGTTATTTTGTTTATATCGTCGTGTAGAAAAGTGTGATGTTTTCAAAAGTGTGAAGCACATTTACTTAATGTAAGTAAAATCTATTTCAGATAACAGATAACAGATAACAGATTTATTCCACGAAAAATTATATTACAGAGTGTTTTTTGTAAACATTCACTTAAAATAGATATTCTTAACATAGGAAAGCATATTTAACAAAGATTATTAACATTGAAAATATGTGCAAAACAACACTTAACATTTTAAATTCGATTACATTTAATTTCCTTAATAAAAGGCAAAAAAAAAGGATAACATTATTATTTTTTAAAAAAGAAAACCTAAACCTATACAAACTTAAAGAAATAACTTAACCTAATCTAAAACTAGTGCTAGTGCTAGGAGACAAAAGATTAACTTTTATGCCGTGTTGTACACAGTGTCAATTATATTTAAAGAGTTAAATCTTCTGTGATAAAACATTAACTTATTATTTCGATCGAAAAGCAGATTGCTCTTGTTTAACAAGAGTACATGAGTTGAAGACAAACAACTTACAGAAAGTGTAAGCGTAGGACTTAACATTTTCTCATATAACTTTAACACCTCACTGTTATCGCTATATACCATCTTATTTAAAAATTTAATGGCCGATTCAGTTAGGAAAGTATCAATCCTCTTTATATTTGCAGCCCTATATAAAGTATCATTAGAGTAATAACTAAGGATACCCTCCGCATTAACTGTACAATGCAGACCTGTGCATATTCTTAGGCATTTCCTCTCAAAAATCTATTTCTTAATATGCTGCAGAGGAGAAAGAATTTTTTTTTCTTTCCCTTTAAAGGTGCAAATCGTTGTATGTTTAATTGAAATTTGATAAACGGCACGTATACAGAACGATGTTGAACTTTTTGTGCAGCGTGTATGTGGAGCATAGCTTTATGCATGGAAGTATTTGCAGCTACACACAATCGAAGTGTTTGATTATGATGTAAACATTCATCATGCTATTCTATAGGAAAAACAATTATTTCAGATATATAAGTACTTAATAGAAAGTAAATACCTAGCTTGGTTCTACACAAAACTGAAATTTCTATTTTGATGCATAATTTTCTCGATCCCTTATAATTGCCTTCTACGGTTAAAATCAAATTCGTTTAGCCTTGGTTATAGCTTAAACTAAATTTGTCGGCTTAAAATATTTTTAGTATATTGCAGAGACAGATTCTAATTAAAATATTCTCATAAGAATTTGCGCCCTTCCAGTGGATGGTATTAAAATTTTAATAAAACTTCATATATTATAGATCCATATCCATGAAAAAAAACCGTTAAAAACTAAATCGAAATCAATCCCTATACAGAACCGATTTCAAATTGTCCCATTAGATTTCGGCGATCAAAAATAGAAACAAGTCTCGGATAATAATAACAAATTAGAATAAACTAACCTAGGATTAACAAACGACCGGACGACAAGTTGTAAGAGATTGTGACATTTGTTCTGTTACATTTTGTTTAGCACACATTTGAAAAAAAATGAAAAAAAATTTGCGATCAGCATATTGATGGGATGCGTTTTTTTTTAAATGAAATAATCCCTTCAAACAGAATCCATCGATCTTATAAATCTTGACGTTTACACTGTGTGAAGTTAAATTCGTCTGTTATGTACTTTAAAAAAGGATGTAACGTCGTGTAAAGATATTTAATATAAATCTGTCTTCAGAAACACGAAATAAGGCATGAAAAAGTAAATCATTGTGCAAAAGTCAATGAGTGAAACATTTGAACATTTTCTTCTTTTTCTGTATGTTGATGCATCTTCGTTTGTATGAAACATCCAAAAAAGGAACGAAGTTAGTTAAATATTGCATAAATAAGTCGACAAGTGTTGATATACCTTCGCCCGCCTATTGATAAGATCGAGTCTATACCGAGTATTTAAAGTTTGCCGCTGCTAACAAGTGGCTACAGTTCGATAATCATAATTTTTGAATCTATGAAACTTTCGAATAGTTGAGGAAACGAAAGATTAATGCAAATCTACAAGCAATTTTCCACCGGACACTTTCAGAAAAAACATTTGTTTAATAAAAAATGCAAATGCAAATATTAATTTTCAGATTATTAATGAATTGTCCCATATATGCTTCTTCATATGACTTTTTTAGATTCAAAATCCATCAGATAAATGATTCAACATCTAAAAATCATTCTTGTAAAGTAAATTAGAAATGGTGTCGATGTACTTAATGGGGCAATTACTAAGGTCTACTGTGGCGCCACCTATCGTGTTCAAACTTTACTACGAAGCCTTCTGTGATAAGATTCTGTATATAAAATAGAGTGGTAAAGTAGAGTTTCGATGTGGCTTCATATTTGTACATACGCACACCACGCAAAGTATCTTATAGATGAAAACAAATATCACTTCAATAACTCTTACAAAGATCTTGATCAAGATTTACACTTACTCAGTTTTTTAACTTTTAGCCACTATCCTCAAATTGCACAATTTAACGACGACTTCTTTGCGAGGTTTGGCAGTGGAAAAATACTTAATCCTTTAAACACTTTCACAACTATTCAGTAGGATATTATTTGGTGTTTCAAATAAATACAACCACATTAAAATCGTGTAGTTCCTAACCACAAGAATACAAAGGCTTGTAAGCAACATATGCAACTTTTCATGCAACTTCCACCAGCCATTATATGGCGAACACTTATTAACGCTTAAATCCAGTTTCTTGATGAGTTCATAAAATCATACGAACAAAATATGTACATATGTAAATTGGAGAACCAGAAAGTGCAGTGGACACATTTATTAGTAATCACTAATGTAGTTTAAAGTTAAACTATGCAAAATAAAAACACATTTGCATGTTCACACACTTACTCCTTCGATTATGTTAATCATTTATTTGGAAGCAATTTTATAAAATTTGAATACAGCATTAACCTAAATCGAAACACTTGAACCGGTAATGGATCACAGTATTTGTTATAATCAAAAACTTCATAGCTTATAAAAACTTAATTTTACTTGAAAACTCGACCACGACGACACCCGTTCGACGTCCTTCTCGTTTAATTCTCGATGACTAACTAACTCTGCTAACTAAAACTGGTTGAGTATGTTAAAATAAGTATAAGACTTTATTTAACACGTATAATTCCAGATAATATAAACATTGTGCGTTCCTAATCTAGTAGTCGAGAGTAGATTAACTATGCGGAAATTTGTATGGCAAGTGCTTTAATCTAATGACACCAAGGAACGACATGATAGAATTTTGTTGCAAAATCGGCATTTAACGATTTTTGGAAATCGTCGATTTAGCAATTTAAAGACGTCGTGTTCTTCCAATACTGCAAACTAGTATTTGTGGCAGGTAGATGGCGCATCGCACAACGCAGCTTTCAGGTACAACGGACCACATGTAGATAGCGCTTTAGTTGGGCTTGGAAAATGACCATTTACATTAACAGAAGTATTTGTGATGTTTAAACCATCTATGGTTAAAACCATAGATAACGTTAAAACAATGGTCTCTTAGCATAACAATGCCACAATTGCTGTTAATTTTATGTTATAAAAATGGGAATTGTCGGGCAGAAATACAATAAATTTGCCATAACTTATAGCATTATAACAGACAAATTATGTGTCTGTGCTACAACTATTATGGGATGACTGTATTTTCCAGTCGCAGACAAATTCTTCAGAAACACACCAGTTTTTATTAAAACATCAAAAGTCCTATGACAACAATTTAGTCAAGTAAATGCCGTATTTGATGTTGTTTTTCGTGGACGAGGAGAAAATGGGAATTGGTGGGAAAAATTCCCATAACTAACCATAACAAATTGATTTGAAATCTGGTTCATGAATGTAATAAGTTCATTTTGACGAAAGATGAAATACGTTTTTATTATTGACAAATTTATTTGTATAGTTCATGTCAAACATTTATTAAAAATCAATTTTAGTTAAAAAACTCATAGACAAAAAATGTGAATGAAATGTTTGCAAACATTTAACTCTCTCTCTCTCTCTCTCTCTCTCTCTCTCTCTCTCTCTCTCTCTCTCTCTCTCTCTCTCCTTTCTCTCTATTATGAAAAGTTTTCTAAAAAAGAAATACCACCAACAGACATTTTATTATTAATGATTTTTTAGATTCTTAAGAAACTGCAATTGATCCTATTATTTGAACGTATTTAAATGGTATATAATGTGAAGTATATATTTGTAAACACTCTGCTTTCGTCGGTTAACTTCTAAAGTGAATAATTTTTATCAGGAAATTTAAATACGTTTTATAAAGTAACGCTTTTTGTATCGAAACATAGGCAAAGATCCCTTTCTCTATGGTTTAACGTACTATCTTTTTAATCTGAAATAATTACAGCGCCTGGAACACAGCTAATGACAATAATACAATTTATTATTATACATATTAAATGTATTTTATATTTGTGTCCTATACAATTAGCGTTTTTCTGTTGTATGTAAATAAAATGCTATAATGTTCTATTCAAGGTCATCAATATTCGCGGTACCAGCAGTTGCGACTTCTGGAGCAGGAGCACTAGCAATAATTTTCGGACCTTCAGTTGCTTCGCTGGCTGATCGGGTTCCGAATTGTTGCATTTTTGAAATAAGCATTGCAAATACTTGAGCTGGCAAAGATGATTGCAAGACCTGTAATAATCTTGCTGGTTGCCCACAGACGACAATTGCGTTTGCCAAGTGTTCTACGCCGTTCTCAAATTCGCCACGAGCTATAAGGTTTTCTCCCAACTGAATTTCTTGTAGGAAATATCTATATTTTGGTAAATTAAGAGAATAAATATAAGGCAGAGAATTTAGCAACAAAGCTTTGTTTAAACATTACATTTAAATACTTCATATTTTTATAGAATATTGTTTTTATTGGGAATAAATGGATTCAAATATTTGGTTGGTTGTTCGATAAGGTTTCAAGAGCTTATATAAGAATATAATAACGTATAATAACGTTATGTTTCAATTTCTTATAAAGTGAAAACATCACTCCAAGTGAGAATAGATTCAATTACAAGCGAACGTCAAACTTTAGTCATCTCGCTTCATTGCAAATTATGTTGGTAACTTTTTCCTCGCGTATATGTCATATTCTAACTGGAAATTTAGGTTGGTATGAAACAAATATTTTGTTGGGTAAATGTATGGAACAAAAAATGCGCGTATCTCCAATCTTCAAAGTCAGAACAATTAGTAACAGATTCCCATGAGCAAGCACTCTTAGAAGCTTAATAGCCATGATTTTGATTGCTTCGCTCTTGAAATCGCATCAAGTCGAAAATTGCCAATAAAATTGAGTTGGCAATTTATATAATTGAGTATTTATATAGTATATAATTGAGTTCTTAGTTAACTAACTTCTTTCAGCAATGGAAACTATACTAGGGATATTCGATTACACGTGTAGTTTGTGGCGGGAAATGAACCAGAAACGCATGTGCAAATACGTATATAATTCATTCGCGTTCGTGTCTCCGGCGTTTCATTACAAATAATATAACAAAGCGTAGAACACAAAACCAAATTTCTTATAAATGCACGTGTGACGGTCCGTTAACCGATTCCTAGTGTTATGGGAACAGACATTATTTGTGATTAGAAACATATTTTGAAGAGCATTTTAACTACTGATAAAAAAATATTAAAAAAGGAAGTATAAACCGTTAGAAGAAATTAGAAATAAGTCGTATTTATCCTATTACATAACTTTAAAACCGACTTGCCTTTCGATAGCCTCATGGTCGTTCAAATTTGGCATCCCATTTTTAGCTGAAGGGGAAGTTTTGCGGCAACGCCGTCTTCCTTAAGAATTAATTCACATAAATTACATATAATTACGTACATATATCACATACTTACGCTCACGAACTTTTATTTTATAATCAGGATCACTACGTCGCTTGTTATCAAAGTAAACGCAATATCCCAAGAATAGGGTTCCGGCAACTCCTGCCGCAATAGTAATAGCAGTTTTGTTAATATGCAACATTTCCACAAAATACTGAAGAATTTATCAAATGAATAAAATTATTTTAACGACTTCATAAATTCTTTCTAATCTCATGTAAAAATTTTATTGATAATGCACACAGCAATAATTATGAGTTATTGGGGTGGTTTACAGCAAAACTTATCGCCTAACAAAATGAGACGAGCATAAGCGCCATCTCGTGGAGTTTGCACGAACAATTCCGCAAGATAAAAATTTGTATAGGCGGCAAAATTTATGTTTACTAATTAAAAATAGAAATTAGTAACGCGTTCCAACCGCAGCGCAAGCGCCTGCTAATCTTACCTGTATCGACAGACAGACTGATTAGCCTCATTTCGGTAGACGTACGAAAATAAAAAGCAGCGCAGTTTTATGTTCTCCTTTTGTCCTTTTCGTTGTTTCTCATCGTATTTGACGCCACACATATAATCCGAAGAAACTGCCTCGACAGAACGCCTGACGTACGATTCTGAAATTTGTTGGCAATTTACATGCTTTCCAGGCGTTATCAGAAGTTTTGTTGTACAGAAAAGGCACGATTTCAGACGTGAACTAAAAGGTGTTGTGTAGAGCAAACAGGAAATAATAGACGTACGAAAATCGAAGAAAGGTTCGTGTACGATTATGTTGGTACGTCTACCCAAATTAAGTTGTACGTACTGTCACGAGTCGTGGTACGATGCTTTATATTATTTAAAACTGGAAATCCCGGCCATGCTACAAGAGACTCTCAACTATACTACGGTATTGGGCATACGGTATCAAGAAGGAACGTAACAAGTGACCTTCTTGTAGATTTATTAGGCTCCTCCGGGAAGAAATACTGAGACAATGTCGAAATATATATAATGCCTTAAACGGAGTTGGACGAACAACAGCAAATGTACATTTGCACTTTTATCTTTTGCTAAAAACACGCTCAAAATTGAACGTCGCGAGCAAAGTACAAAAACTGTCATGTAAATTCACAAAAAGTTTTGTTGATAATAAATAAATAAATTTTTTGTTTATAAAAGCAGAAGAGCTTGTGCACAATAATAAAAAAATAGAAATAGAACTATCATGCGTAAAAGTGTTTTTGCTTATCTAAATACAAATGTGCATAGCTAAAGTGACCCATAGACGACAAGCAGCATGTCGCTCATTTTCTAGAACTGCGGGTTTACGTTTGCCACAGACTGGCGCGCGGCTCCAACATCTCCAACTAAAAAGCGGAGGATGCGTTTACAATTGCAAAAAACAATAAACTCAGAACAATATTGATGAATGAGTGGTTGCTGGAAAGAGAAGGCACCCATATAAAGTCATTGAAAATGTTGGAGTTATCCAAACACACAATATTTAAACATTTTTCAGTAATGGTTGCGCCGACATATAATTCTTAATGATTTAATTTCATGTAACATTTCTATAATATTTCAATTGTTATGTTTGGTTCAAATCCATCACACAATTGAAGAATTCTGTTGCAGGATTTGTGCTTTCACTTTGTTTTTCTAATTAAAATTTTCAAATGCCACAATACAAATTATTCCTTAAATATTCTATCAAGTTCGTTAAAAAATTTTCTTCAACATTCGTTTTTCGCCGATGTGAACTCGTTTACGATTCGAATAGATTGATTTTTTTGTGCGCGCGCCGCTCCACAGACGACGCATATGCGTACGCGCCGCTTGCAGAAAATCAAAATGTTTTGAAAGCAGACGCACCACGCGTCAGCAAGCCCACAGGCAAGAAATTTACAAGGCGCCAAGCAGTTCTTGGCAGAGGTTGAAACTTTTATAACTTTTATCGAAAAAGTCTTTGCGATAACTCTTATCAAAGACTTTTAAAAATAAAAGTCTCACGATAACTCTTATTGAAGACTTTTAAATTTAAAAGTCTTTCAAAAAAGTCTTTTGAAGACTTTTATTTTTAAACGACGCATATGCGTACGCGCCGCTTGCAGAAAATCAAAATGTTTTGAAAGCAGACGCACCACGCGTCAGCAAGCCCACAGGCGAGAAATTTACAAGGCGCCAAGCAGTTCTTGGCAGAGGTTGAAACTTTTATAACTTTTATCGAAAAAGTCTTTGCGATAACTCTTATCAAAGACTTTAAAAAATAAAAGTCTCACGATAACTCTTATTGAAGACTTTTAAATTTAAAAGTCTTTCAAAAAAGTCTTTTGAAGACTTTTATTTTTAAAAGTCTTTTGAAGACTTTTATTTTTAAAAGTCTTTTGAAGACTTTTATTTTTAAAAGTCTTTGAAAAAGTCTTTTGAAGATTTTTAAATATAAAAGTTTTTGGAAAAAGTTATTCAAAGACTTTTTCAGAAAAAAGTCTTGGAAAAAAGTCTTTTGAAGACTTTTTCAATTTATAGTCTTTCGAAAAAGAAATTCAACTGGCAGACTGCGAAGATGCATATGTGAAGCATATGAGTACATCTATACATATAGTCGTGGACGATTTTTTCATTTGTGAGAAATTAAAGTAACTTGATTATCTTTGTTTCTCGTTCTATACTGGAAATATGTCAATATGATTATTGATATATTTAATAAAATTTCGGCGTGCTGAATATTTCATTTGTGTGCGCAGAATGTCGACTCAGAACACTCTGCGTGTGTGTATGCCGCGCTTATCAGCTGCAAAAAAGTCCCCAAAAATCCCCAAAGGCCAAAGGCATCTTCTACTCGTACATGTATGTATTCATATGATTCCGCAGTCTGCGTTGCGTTTCTTCTTCAAAAGACTTTTAAAAAAGACTTTTATTTCAAAAAAGTCTTTGGAAAAAGTCTTAAGAAGACTTTTTTCCATGACCTTCCAAAATATAAGTCAACTTATAACTTTTAACTTTTAAATAAAAGTTTAAAGTTAACTTATAACTTTTAAATTAAAGTTAAAAGTTAACTTATAACGTTTAACTTTTAAATAAAAGTTAAAAGTTAACTTTTAACTTTTCAAATTAAAGTTAAAAGTTGAATTTTTTGAAGAAGGTCATTTCGATAAGAGTTATTTTCAGGCTCTGGTTCTTGGAAATACGCGACGCGCATGCTTGTCGTCTATGGGTAACTGATAACTGATTTTCTTCTAGATTCCCATAAGACCCTGTGTAAATTTGACAGCTAATTTTTTTCTTTATTTATTGTGCGGCCAATACTGTTTAAGGCATGAGAGCAGCACTAATATTCAATGTGTAACAAAATTCTTACCAAGCAAGAGTCATCATCTGTACTTCTAGGGCTCGAGCCAAGATTTGCGTTAAGCAAGGGATCGGTAAGGGAATTAGGCCAAAAAAGGACCCAATTAAGTTGGTCTGCTTCGATTCTCTCACTCCTATCATAAGAGGAGTTAGGTTTTAGGCGCACCTAATTGTTTGAATCGTTAAAAAAAAAGAAATTCGATCCAGCTTTTTATTGCCATTAGAAATGCCGGGAACACACCTGTCCGTAACGATGCCATCAATATATCTCTGTAGTTGCCTTTAGTATTTGAGCTACCTTCGGTGATCTAAGAATTTCGGAATTCTTGTCAGATATCGTTTCTTTTATAACATAGCTGCTCTATTAATCGCTCACTATGCTTTGTAGAACTGTTGCATGTGCATATACAAGCTTCTGTTAGAGAGTGCCTCTGGTTTAGCCCAATCGACTTCGGGGAACTCCACCATATTAGCCCCTCGACTACTATTTAAACCCGGGAGATTGTACTCCATTTTAGCGATCAGGTGCAACCGAGGTGCACAGCAATTACTAACAAATAAAGATTAGCCAATCCGAAAGTTTCCAATTTTTAATACAACTAAGAATACTACTTTTGTTACATTTCTAGACACGTATTTGTTTAAACAGTATAAAATAAACATTCAATCCATCAAAAGTCCTTCATTTAAAAATTATAAATGTTGTTTAATTTATATTCGATTAAAAATGTCTGATGCAACAGACTTATGGATATCCGCAAACGAAGTCAAACTACGGACCAAATTTATACATTATTTAGCTACAGAATGCATCAAGTTTTTCATGATTCTAAAATAAAGATAAAATGTGTTTTTTAAACCTTATATTTATTTTTGTATAGAGATTGTTAAATTAAAAAATTGCAAAATTTTTTTTTTTTTTTTGTAGCAAGGAATGAATACATAAATTTAAAATCCGAGCAGTATTAATATCAGCAGATGAAATAAAAATGAGTGATCACTTCCTTCAGGCTGCCTTTTTTATGGTTTAAAAATTTTCTGCAATAAATTAGACAATATTAAGTTATCTTTAATGAAGGTACGAGTGTTTCTTAAGTACATATACAAATTAAAAATAATATCGCGTACAATTTAAAAAATCCTATCAATAAAAAATCAGTAATATTTCCCCCTAGGCATTGAGCAATCTCTTACCTAGAAGATTTGATAAGATTTCATTTACATTTGCTCTAATCTCATTTTCATATGTAAATCTTATTTTCAATTGACCTTTTCTCATTTACAATTGACGTAGTGGCATTTACAATTGGAAATGGTGTAGTTTTAAAAAAAATGAATAATCTTCTATGGTTGAAGACGCGGATTCTACACCAGATTAATCTCTTAACAATATTGTTCATCTTAAATGTCTCAATCTTAATTCGTTTAAGGTGAACTACAATTTATTTACTAACAGTTTAAGCAACTCAGGATAGAAATTTTACCTCATCAACTATTTCAGTATCATCCTTAAATTGCCTTGATCGCCGTTTATCTCCAGCGCTTGTAAGTAAATGTGCAACTTTAGTTTGTTTTGCCAAGTCCAACGCATCCTTTTTGCTTCGAAGAGCGCAGTCCTCGAGCGTTTCGGCGGCTTCAAACATACCCTGTCGTCTATACAGTGCTCCAAGATTTTTTAAAGTTGTAGTAACCGTTGGAGAATCCACTTTAGCAGCTTTGTGCCAACCGCCGTACTCTCCGTAGGGCGCATTTTCACGATTATCATATTTATGTTCTTCACGTTCTTCGGCAACCTGTTTAGTTTGAATTTAGCATAGTAGATATAAAAATATACTTCCCTTACTATGTATAAGAAAGTAAAAAGAAATAATATTACAAATAAATAAGTTCAAAGACTTTAATTTCACTCTTAGCAACTTAGTTAAAATATAAATTTTGGCACGGTTGCAACGACCTTCCGAATCAACACAGTAATAAAACAATTTACATACCTGCCAAATAGGTTTATTTTTGCTGTGTATAGCTCCAAATTCTCGTTCGTGTGCTCGCGTTAAGACTTGTTTGTATAACATTTCGGCTTCTGAATATTTTCCTTGCTTAAGGTAACAACTAGCTAAATTATTTTTGGTTTTTGCAACATTGGGATCATCGGGTCCAAGTTTAGATTCATATATTTCAAGAGCGCGTTGGTAATATTTTTCAACTTCATCATACTTTCCCTGATTTTGACATAATAAAGCCAAATTGTTTAGCTGCTTCGCTACATCTGGATGATCTTTTCCCAGGACCTTTTCTCGAATTTCCAGAGCGCGCTTGCATAAAGGTTCAGCGTCTTTGTATTTGCCGCGTTTTCCATATAAAACAGCTAAATTATTTAATGTTGCTGCCACAGCAGGATGATTTTCACCAAGTGTCTTCCCACGAATAGATAATGCATCATTTAAAAGATTCGCAGCTTCTTTATATTTATTCTAAAATATTAATTTCACATTAAAATATATTGTGTAAATTTTAATATTGTTTATTTATGAGTAATCGCTTCAATGAATTTATTTTGTACAGGGGGCGCATTGTATGCATCCATGCGTAGGATGGTATAAAAACGCTTTTGCATTAATCTACTTGTGCGTTCTGTGAACCAATACGGGTTACTAAGGAGGGAATTCAAACGCTAATCACATAAACTGAGTTCACAAAACTTATAAAAGCAAATCTTTAACAGTTAAGGATTGGCCTAGATAAATATTTTCCATTTTCTAAAAGAATGTCAAATTACTAAACATGAAAATTACTGAGCTGATGTATCAAGTCCACTACTGTTTAGGTTTCCGTCCCCGACTTCTTTGCTACTATGGTATTTCTTCATTGATCAAATTTCTGTCAAGTACTTCCTAGAAATATTGGAATAACCCCACCGAGACAGCGGTGACAACTGGACAAAAAGTCTGGCCATAGCAAAACTAAATATTGTAGTTTCTAGTCTTTACAAATAATCTATATATATATATATATATATATATATAAATAAGTTGCATTGTGTTAGTAATCGATGTTCTCTGGAATGCGTGAACAGATTTTGTTTTTGCGAAGTTCATATGAAAGGTGACGTCAATATCAAGGTTTTTATACGGTATAAACGGTCTCTGTATGTGCATTGGTTTCAATAAAAGCAATTTATTTATTTATTTTCTTTTTTGCACTATGAAGTGTGCAGCGTGTTCGCTAGTTATCTATCAATGAAAAACATTTGCTACTTTTACTGAACAGAGACTCTCAATGAAAAGTTCTGGTTAATATTTGGTAACGGATTCACGTTCTATTCAGTGGTAGCTGTAAATATTTTGTTTTCTTTTAAGGCCGCTCCGCATGTTATACTTCTCTATTTCCTTAATGCAATAGACAAATGTGTAACTTTAAACAAAACAAATTTCAAATTTTCAAAATTGTAAGATTAAAACCGACATTATACAAATACGGTACGGTCGGCGACATTGGAAAGTTTTTAAAATTAACCAAAAAGTTTTGTTTAGATTTATGTACCTGATCTCGATAAACTAATGCTAAAATGTTAAGCATAGTGGCAACGTCTGGGTGATCATGCCCGCTTGTTTTCTCTAGATCTTCAAGGGCTTGCTTACACAAGGGAACAGCTACTTCGTATCTAAATTTACATTAAATTAATTAATTAATTGTATTGTTTCATAAAAAATATTAAAAGAATACCTTCCCTGAGAAGCATATTGTATTACTAGATTATGTAAAGTTCGCAAGCGGGCTGGAATTTCATATCCCGATGTTTGGTTCGCAAACTGACTGGGCGGAGTGGGAGACATATTATTCCTATCATCGTGATCATCATCGGGAAACAGCTCGACTGCAGGATCAGCTCTTGATTTTTCACACGATTCCTCATGTTCTTGATTATCATCATATTTTTTAACGGAATCCATAAATTCTAAATGTTTTTTTTCTTCCTCTAACTGTGCAACTAACTGTTCGGAAGCCTGCAACTTTTGCTGTGTGTTTGCAAGCTCATCTCTCAGCCACGCATTCTCTTGATGCAATCTTCGCACTTGAGTTTTTAATTTTTGTTTTTCAGCCTCTATATTTTGAAGATGAGAAGCTAAGGCCATCATTACTTGAGCTTCGCTTAGGCCGAGCTCAATATGTTCTATGTTCTTCGTTACAATATCACATTTCTCATTATCTCTGTGTGAGTCGCCCATGCCACTAATTAGTGAAACGTGTTCAACACGCAACGCCTCCAGGCCCTGCAGCACTGTTTTAGTATTACTTATAATCTCGTCTTGGGTCATTTGCGTCATTTTACCAATCTTTTCAATTTTTCGACTTAAAAATAAAAAAAAAATTTTGTTTATATACCGAAGTAAGTTTATAGATATATGGACATATGTACGTATACATATTAATATGGATGCATATATTAATTCAGGATTAACTCCTGCAGACTATGTGGGTATAGACTTCTCCTAACATATGATGTTTCCTTGTCTATAACAAAACTTTCCGTCCAAATTTTTTAAGAAAAAGTTCATAAATGCAGTATGTGGAGGTGCAAGCTTAACCTTTACTAAGAAGTGTTTAATTGGATTTATAGTAGATTTCTATTGTAGCTGAAATATTTTAAAATACAAGAGCTGCATAAATTAGTTGCATTAAATTCAAAAACTTCATTCTGATGTTCTAAACTGCAGACAAGGCGCAGAAGGTGAGATTAAATTTTAATTAATTAGAAGATATTTTAAAAAATCAATTATCTCTTTATTTAGAAGCAAAGGTTGTATGTTCGTAATACATCTCTAAAAAGTAAGAATATACACCATAAAAAATTTAAAAATTTATTTCAAATTACAGTGAAAACCTAATCGTAATCTAATATTTTACCTGCTTAGGCTACAAATATAATAACAATCACTATGAAATTTTTCAGCAAAACAGATCAGAGATGTGATGCAAAAACGGTTCAAAATTAAGATGTCTAGGCTTGGTTCTAAAACCACGTCGATATGTCAATTTCACGTTGTCAAATTCTTGAAGGAAAAATAGCCACATTTTACACAAAGTTACCTCTTCCCAACTATTTTCAAAATTAAAATATTTAGATATTTCACTCTTCGTAATTTCTTCCAAAGTCGTGATCACTATATGCTGCGTTATTACTTTTACTAAATTTACGTTCTTAGTACATATGAAATACATACATACATTCTATAATTAGTTATTGCTGTGGAAATCATTCTAAAAAGTCGGTAATTTAACTTAAGAAACTCTATTTAAAATATATTTTAAATTATGTTAAATATAAAAATCTAAAATGACGACTGTTTAAAGTAAAATTCGCTAACATTCTGATAGTAGTTGGCAAAAATCAATATAAAGTTGAGGAATACTATCCACTGCTCATGCGCCATTTAGCGCTACAATAACTTTATCTGTGCGTAAATTGCGGAAATAAAATTAACAATTTTTACTATAAACCACAAGATCTGACATAGCGGCTAAATTTTTGGGTGTGTGGTGAAATATGTCCGGGACATATGGAATGATAACAGGACATTCCGACCAGTGTATTTTCTAATATCGGCGCTTAGTCGATATATTTATATTTAGTTAAAGATTTATTTATTTAATCTGATAGCATAATTGTATTCATAAGTTTTATTAATCCAAACTAACTAAAGTTATATACATACATACATTAAAGTGCTCTTGATTCAATTTATGTTACTGGAAAATCCTCGCGCCCCACAAGACTTTTTACTGCATTTTTTAACAAACAACCCTAGTATTTGATTCGTTTAATTTTTGACGCTAAACTTTTTATAATCTTACTGAATCTGCCTTTGAGTTTATAAAATTCCGCATTTGCATTATAAGAAAGGTTCATATTCTACTTTTGGCTAAAAGGTTCAATCTTATGGCCTTTTTGAAGGCCATATTGCCATTATCGATGAGGTGTGCCGTAGAAATTCCATGGGACGTAAGAAAATTAGCAAAAACTGCATTTTGCCATTGCAGTTCAACTCACGTACAAAATTTGACTGTTTTTTTTTTTTTGGAAAGTTCTGTTTTTGATGATTTTCTTACGTGCGCCTTAAGCCGTGTCGACTAAAAATTTTCCCTAATACATACATACGTACATGTTTATCTACATAAACGGTTACTCTTATTCTACAGACCTATTAAACAATATATATCTAAAATTTTTATTAATACTTCTAATATTTAATCAGTAGATGAAAATGTAAAACAACTTTCTCAAAAATAGGTAACCATATGTAATCTGACCTTTTCTCTCCAATTCCAAAATATACATACATATAGCAACTAATGAATTTACCTTAATTATTTAGAAAATTGAATATTTATTAAGAAATTTATGAGTATAACAATAAACTTCCAAATTTTTTCTGCTTTTCACAAACACCTTTCTAATTTACTAAAATCACAAACGAACACAAAACCACAAAATGTATCAAAATGACAAAACAGTATACTTTAATTTATCTAGAGTTTTTCAGAAGGTATGAAACAGTGTTGCCACTCGACACATTTCATTTTGCAAGACACATCTTGCAGAGAGTATAGATATGTAAAGAGATTTCATGAAGCCGCCTTTCCAGCCTTCCACAAACTTTCAGTATATGTTATTAGGGTCAAACTTGTATGAACAATTGAGGTTTGAGAAAGACATGTTAGGATTACGTTTTAATATGTTCGATATTCTCATCGAAAACTCACTAAAGCATGACAAAGATCGTGCTATGATGAATTATAGAGAGCTAGAAACGGTAAAAAATTTTGGTTGTGTTATGTTTGCGAAACATTTTTTTCTTCGCGGGTTATTTCGCATCCTATTATACACAAGTTTTTTTCCTTGTTTTCTGATTTATGTTCTGCGTGTATGGTTGTTGTTTTACACAAATGAAGCAATATTCGTCACAATGATCGGTATGATGATTTCAGCGGGCGACGAAATGCAAGAAAGTAATTCGCTTTTTTATTGTTTCTTTACAATAAGCAAACATGAGCAGTCCATCTACTCGGATTTCTTTCTATTTGGATTTTTAAAAGAAGTTTATTTTCTGTAATTTTTGCATGCTACGTTTGTTAGTTCGAAAATAAGTAGACTATTTGATTTCAGTTTATTCGGTTGTTTTTATATATTAGAATATTATTAAATTCATAACTTCTTATTACATCGAGATATTTCCTTAGCTTACATTATTGAACTCACTTATTTTTGAAAAGTAAATTTAAATACATTTTAGAAAAAGTTTCTAGTCTCACTTGCATAGCATGTAAAAGAACTTGATATGCCGACGCAAATAAGTCTGTTTGCTTTTGTTAGCCATTGGTTTATGTGAAAAATATTAAAAATATGTAACATAACACAACCAAAAATTTTTACCCTTTCTAGCTCTCTATAATTCATCATAGCACGATCTTTGTCATGCTTTAGTGATTTTTCGATGAGAACATCGAACATATTAAAACGTAATCCTAACATGTCTTTCTCAAACCTCAATTGTTCATACAAGTTTGACCCTAATAACATCTACTGAAAGTTTGTGGAAGGCTGGAAAGGCGGCTTCATGAAATCTCTTTACATATCTATACTCTCTGCATCTTGTTGCTTCGCTGGATGCATCACCCTTCCAGGTGCTGTTTTGACAAAAACCAACCTGGGAAACGCTCTACTTTTGACACATTTCATATAAAGGCTGGAATAGACTGTAGCCTCAAAATATAGCAAACAAATAAATATTTTATTTAACTCGTATAAATAAGTATTGAGAAGTTTTTAAAAAGCAGCGTTTATCCATTTTCATCGTACACTTTCATTTACAAATATTCAGATCTTCTTGAGGAAATGGCACATATTATGAACTTAAAGGGCAACACTGGTATGGAATAATAACAGACCCTTGCTATTGCTTCATACATGTATGAACGCCAAGGAAGTTGTACAAAAGAGGTTAACCTATTATATACCACTATGTTTTTTGTACCCTATATCTGAAAGTATGATCATGGTATGCAGCTTCCCCGAGAATGGTGCACAGAGTTTAAAGGTTAATCCACGAACGTTACGAAATGCCTACGCATTCGTACCTAAATGTTAGGTCTGCAGAAACGGATCTACACTGCCTAGTTGGTATTATAGAAAAATCACTAGTTATTTGTTGTTGTGAGCATCGAGGGGATATTCAACAATATAAAGGCAAATTCAATCGTGTATACCTAAGAACTCTGCAAGTTTAGAAGTCAGTTTCTTGAAGAAAGGAAAATTGAGGCACGTCGATGCTTAACTCTGGAGCGAGAAGGTCTGGAAGTTATGCATATGCGGAAGATCTTGCCATAGTGGCTTCAGCCAAGTGACCATGTGTAATGAGGGGCCAGCATGCTCTGAACACTGTTACAAGTCTACCAAGGAGTAGGAGAGCGCAGGTCTCAGGCTGGATACTGATGCAGTCTACAAAGGAGTAGGAGAGAATAAGGTTCAGGCTGGAGACTGATGCAGTCTACAAAGGAGTAGGAGAGACTAAGGTTTAGGCTGGAGACTGATGCAGTCTACCAAGGAGTAGAAGACAATAAGGTTCAGGATGGAGACTGATGCAGTCTGCCAAGAAGTAGAAAAGAATAAGTTTCAGGCTGGAGACTGATGCGGTCTACCCAGAAATAGGAGAGTATGAGATTGAAGCTGGAGAGTGATGCCGTCTAACAAGGAGTAGGAGAGAATAAGTTCCAGGCTGGAAACTGATCCAGTCTACCAAGGAGTAGCAGAGACTAAGGTTCAGGCTGGAGACTGATACCCTCTACCAAAAAAGTAGGAGACAATAAGGTTCAGGCTGGAGACTGATGCAGTCTACCAAGGAGTAGGAGAGAATAAGTTCCAGGCTGGAGACTAATCCAGTTTACCAAGGAGTAGGAGAGACTAAGGTTCAGGCTGGAGACTGATGCAGTCTACCCAGCAGTAGGAGAGAATGGGGTTCAGGCTGGAGACTATTGCAGTCTAGCAAGGAGTACGAGACAATAAGTTTCAGTGTGGAGACTGATGCAGTGTACCAAGAAGTAGGAAAGAATAAGGTTCAGGGTGGAGACCGATGCAGTCTACCAAGGAGTAGGAGAGAATAAGTTCCAGGCGGGAGACTGATGTAGTCTACCAAGGAGTAGGATAGAATAAGGTTCAGGCTGAAGACTGGTGCAGTCTACCAAGGAGAGACTAAGGCTCAGGCTGGAGACTGATGCACTCTACCAAAGAGCACGAGACAATAAGTCTCAGGGTGGAGACTGATGCAGTCTACCAAGAAGTAGGAAAGAATAAGGTTCAGGGTGGAGACCGATGCAGTCTACCAAGGAGTAGGAGATAATGAGGTTCAGGCTGGAGGCTGATGTAGTCTACCAAGGAGTAGGATGGAATAAGGCTCAGGCTGGAGACTGATGCACTCTACTAAAGAGCACGAGACAATAAGTCTCAGGGTGGAGACTGATGCAGGTTACCAAGAAGTAGGAATAAGGTTCAGGGTGGAGACTGATGCAGTCTACCAAGGAGTAGGAGAGAATGAGGTTCAGGCTGGAGACTGATGCAGTCTACCAAGGAGTAGGAGAGAATAATGTTTAGCCTGGAGACTGATGCAGTCTACCAAGGAGTAGAAGAGAATAAGTTTTAGGCTGGAGACTGATGGAGATGAGACTGATGCAGTCCCAAAAACTAGAAGAGAATGGTGTTTAGGCTGGAGACTGATGCAGGCTACATAGGAGTAGGAGAGAATAAAGTTCAATCGGGAAACTGAAGCAGTCTAGCAAGGAGTAGGTTGTATGCGCAGTCGGCTATGACTTTTTACATGCCTTTGTTAGTATGTGTGTCTTGTTTTGACTTACGCTTCGGCCTTATCGATTATACATTTTGTATTCATATATGTATTAATTTTGACTTAAATTTACTCAGTAATATTTTTTAAGTAATTTAATTGCTTTTTTTCTATAACTTAATTATAAGAAAAGGAATTTTATTCAAAGTAAGTTTATCGTAATTACTAGAAAATTAATAATAATACCATTTGTCTAAGTTTTCATAACACCGTTAGTAAAAATTAAACGTTTAGCGGTGGCTTATCTTTATTTATTTCAAATTCAGTCATCTTGTAAATTGAACGTAATATTCATATTAATTCAATGCAATATATTTTTTATCTTGTTTTAATTTTAATGCAATTTATTATAATCTTTATATTTGTACTATTTATTGTATTAAATTAATTCAATATATTATCTTCACATAATAATGGAACTTTTTTCAATAAATATGTAATTGTACTAAGTATTCATATTAGATCAATTCAGTACATTTTTTCATTGTTTTATTGTAACTTATTTCAACAGATATATATTTGTACTATAATATTTATATTAATTCAATTCAATGTATACATGTATATGTAATATTCATAAAGTTTGTGTGGTGCTGATTTTACCATCATCACACGGTCTCACATTTCTGACGTAGCTGCTCAACCCTATCCCGAATGAGGCAGATCCACATGGGACTCAATTTTTTTTTTATAAAAACCTCTACGATATGAATCCTCTTAAAGTGAGAGTTCTGAGTCGCTACATAGCACTTCATGGCTAAAACAGTCGAGAGGGAAAGATCCACAACGCATCACAATGGACATTAATGGTCTAAGTGTGTTCGCATGAACAGTCATACACACCTTACATTTATTTACATACCCATTGCATTTTACATACCCTTTTCAATTAAATTCGATAATGTGAGTAGGATTCCCCCACATTATTTATGGAATAACACTTTTTAGGGAATGTACTTTGGTTATTGGAGTTAAGAAGAAAATAGGCGTAGTTGCTGATATGTACAAAGGAATGAAGACAGTGATATTAGTGTTTGTTCGGATTTATTATATTTTTCAGTCTGGAACCGAGATTTTACTACGATAATTTCTTCATGATTTTTTGAAAATTGAAAATGTAATACAGGTGAACCGATATTACCTAAAAGCACAATAAGAGCTGCTTACCGCACACGACTAAGTCGCTTTTAAAAGGCTTATTGTGTGCACACAACATAGAGCATTTCTTATCGCTATTGATATTTGAATTCTCATTCTTGCAAAATTTAAAAGATAGGTAAGAATGTAAATTCAAATACCTATCTTATGTTTATTTTTATTTGTATCGTATAGTTGTCATGGTTCTATAATAACATCGTATTTCTTTTCCAAAGACCATATTAACTTTTGACAGGTCTGTATCGGCATTTTTCTTCGCATATTTTTTGAGTCAAGAACTTTTGAATAAAGATGCAAATTACTAGTGGGAAGTCTTAACGGCAACTTTTTCGTCTTCAATGATTTAAAGTCTGACATTTTGTTAAAATTTCTTAGTACATTTGAAACTTGAGAGTTCATTGTAAATTCTAGTAGCATGTCCAAAAGCCAGTAGCATGGTTTTTCTATGTGAGAAGAATCCAAACAGTTCGAATCACCAAACAATGCGATACGACCTTCTGAATTTAAAAGATCTGAAGTCTTTTTAGTTTCGTTTTCCCGTTTTTTATTATTTTTCTTTGTTTTAATGGAATACTCATCATTAGAACTTCGTAGATATGTATTATCAACGTGTTTAAAATCGCTCTTAAGAAGAATTCTTTTGTTTAATAAAGGATTTCGTTCAATCGATTGCTCGGCTTTAATAGCTTCAATCGTACTGTCTTCGTAACTATATTGCACAAAACTTGAAGTGTTGTAATAGTGAGTATGAAGCAAGTCCTTAGCGTGAATAAGTCCAAGTATTGGGACAAAATGTTTTATCACAGATTTCGATTCAATATTTTCAATTATCTGGAAAAGAAACTTTAGAAAATATTTATATATAACCTTTAATTGCAACTGGTACCTCAAGTCCCTGATCACGCAAATGTGCGCCGATTAATATACTGTCTGAGGTTTCAGGAAACTTTACTATCACAGAACCGCTTGCATAATACATCTTATGTTCTCCTATTGAGTAGTAACCCTCAGCAACAAAATCCCCCATTGCAATATTAAATGGTTTCAACAGTTCATTAAGAGCTGGTATGTTGGCACCTCCAGTATCTGGAATCCACCACTGACGAGTATTTTCATCAAAAAATTTAATTTTCTTCATAACAGTTGTATTATACCAATCAGCAAATATGATGATACTAAGATTATTGTAGTACACATCGTTCTGTAACTTCTTTATTTCTTCTTCAAAATATTCTTCTTCAGGATCAACTATTAAAATTGTTCCGTATTTTGCAGCATCAAAACAATTAAAGGATTCCCTTAATACATCAATATAATATCCAGAATTTCTCAAATGTTGATACATATCTCGAAAATTTGTGTGTATATGATCTGCCTTCCAATCGAGTGGGTCTGCTTTTATATTCAAGTTATCACGAGGTAGATAACCTGGTGGATATCGAAGATTGTGGAACTGGTCCCACAATATTCTTTTATGTCTTGGGGGCTTAGGTATAATTTTAACATTTATAGGAAAAATGACTGTACTGTTTATAGACGTATTTGCATTAGCTGCAGGTCTACTTTGAACTATGAACTTGATGTATCCATTTGACATTCCCTCGTAGTTACAGCCTTGCTTATTCACGGCTAAAAGAAATTAATAACACATGTTTTAAAGGAACATATGTATGTATGGAGGGATTATTATATATGTAAATTCTGTTAGATATATCGCAAAACTTACTATAAACGTCCACACCAACCTTACGCTGGCTTTTTACGGTCGTAAGCTCTTTTTGACAAGTCTTTGAAAATTCGAAAGCTAGAATTAGCCGTGTTGGACTTCAAGTCTGTGCTTTATCGAGCCAAGTGTAATACCTATTTGCCTCAATTAATTTTTAACCATAAGCAATAGTCCATAGAGCGTTGCTTAATGACATTTGAATTGACAGAAATAATCATTTACCGATTTCTCCCTTTATTATCCCATTTCTTATTCATTAATTAATAGAAGTGTATTTAACTTTGTAAGAGTGTATAACTTTTCTTAATAATGATTAGTTAAATACAACCCGAGCCTACTGAAACGTGTTGTGTAGTTTTATAAGTTCATCATTTGATTGTCCAACTAGTAATACTTTTGAAATTTATGATTTATTTGATTTTGATTTTAATACTCACCTATATTAACTGCCATCCACCCACACCAAGGCCATAAAATACGAGATATCGTAACTGAAACATTCAAAAAACTTTTATGATGTTTTGTATAGGGATGCCAACTAGGGGATTCCAAAATATATCCTGTAACTGCGATACCATTGAGTATAGTAACATTAACAATTATTGGTTCACTTCCACAAAATAAAGGCTGAGAACTGTATGGCCACATATAACTCTCTGAGGAATCCAAGTAAGCTGGGCTAAGTGTTACTTTTGGTACATACGTTGCTAATAGGTCCATACTTTTTAATATATTTAATTTTCCGTGTCCTTGTTCGAACATATTATTAGCAGATAAACGAGTGGCTCCTGCAAGTAAAACTTGCTTCATCGAAGAAGGATTGATAATTTCCAATCTCTTCAAAACGCCACTGGCTAATAAAGTTACGGCTCCAGCGACAACCGGCGATGCAACGGATGTACCTGATAGCAACCTACATCCTCCTTTCAAATTACTGCCCTTGACTTGACTGCCGTATGTTACAATATCTGGCTTAAGTCTACCATATCCTTGAGGTAATTCCCATGTTGTCATTCCCCTCGAGCTAAATTTTGCAACATTTTCTTTAAAATTAATTCCTCCGACTCCTACAACGTCACTTTGGTCACCTGGGTTGTTAAGAGTGCCATAAGTCGGACCATCATTTCCAATGGCAGAAACCATAATAATTTTATTTGCAGAAAGTTCTAAAACTTTTTCTACAAACGGAGAATCTAGGAAATCTGGTCCACCAATGCTTAAATTTATCACATTAATTTTTTTTACAATTGCATAATTGAATGCATCCAGAAACCAAGATGTATATGACACCTGCAAAGGGTAAAAACAATATCATTTTGCGTATATTAAGCGAATAGTTCTTCTAATCATATAGCATTCACAAGTTACCTTGACATTATACAATTATTGTTCCAATCTACTCATAAGTACGTTTATAAACAAACATATTTCAACGCATTTTCTTTTTAAATTATGAAATTTAAATGAAATTAAATTAGCTTGCGTTAATAGATAAAAAAAAAAGATAATGTTTATAAACATACATAGTTGCTACGCAAGCAACAGATGGTCCTAAAACAATTCTAATTAAATAACTTATAACTTGGAAAATATTTGTAATTTTCACCCACTGAAGCAAACACGGATTATTCGAATGTAACAGTTAGACACAATATTTTTAACCTAATCGATATTGTAACCTAAACTTACTTGAGTATTTGTAAAAACTCTATAAACGTGCAGTTCAGCATCAGGAGCCAATCCTAAACATTCTTCCGCGGATGCTATAACGCCTGCGACAAAAGTACCATGGCTTACACCATCGTCTAAAGATTTTTCATTAGTCCAATTTGTACGTTCTTTCACGTTTCTAAAATGCGGATGTGACTTTGATAAGCCAGTGTCAAACACAGCTACCTTTATGCCATGACCCGTAATTCCCGAATCCCATAACTTGTTAACTCCGAGAACAGTTGTTATTTGCAAAGGTATGGCTCGTAAGAGTCGGCGACCTGAGAACCACTTTGCCTTTTGAAAATGTTTTGAATTGTTCCTGCTGGCAGATGCCTCAAAAAATATCTCATCTAATTTGTCGAAATCCGATAAAGGCGTATAATTTATAGACCTCTTTACAATATTATGTGGAGTAACGCTTTTAATGGATGGATGAGCCAAAAATATTTTCAAGTGTTTTTGTGTGAAAAGATCCATTGTTTCAATAACATCAAAATCACTGGGATAAACATTTGCTGGATTCATTCGACTTATTACCTTCCATTTGTATATCTGAAACCAAAATTAAAATAACACTTGAAAACAGATTATGTAGTTTTTATTAAAGGCAGATTTAAAGGATCTTACTTTTGCTTTTTTCATAACAGCTTCTATAAATCTTTTTCTCGTGTTGGACATGTAGTAGTATAGAAAACTAATGATATATTGATTCTTTACTTTATTTGCGGTGAATTGAAAAACACTTTCTAGTTCTGGGTTATAATTGTTTGATTTTCCTAATAAAGGACTAGTTGCGTTATCTCCATTATTATTGCACCCATGTACGTAGCATGTAATTAAAACAATATAAAACCAAAACGAGGAAAAAGCAATACCCATTTTAAGATAATTTAAAAATAAATTGAACAGAAATTCTAGTTGTTTATGTCGAGCTAACTGGATAATACACGTATAAAGAGATCAGTCTAATCACAAATTATGTTGGTTTATACATTAGCAGTGCTTGCTAAAACGTAAATTCCTTCAGAAGTATCACAAAAGCAAGCGAATAATAAATTTTTATTTGTCACATAATGGTGTATTTGTCAATTTCTCTATTGAATGATTAGTTTTATTTGATCTGAAAACTTTTTGCAGCAAGATTATTATTATTATTATTTTATTTATGCAGTAATAAATTACTGCACAAAGCAAACAAAAAGCAGTACTAGCAACAGGGGCTATCGACTAACATTTACAATTTATGATTATACTTGTGTCTAAACATATGTAGCATGGTTTAGAAAGCACTGTTACCCGCAATCATAATTATGAAGTATGATAAGAATACTATTTGAAGTGGTTCGTGGATATTCAGTCTTGCATTGCATTTTTGCAACAATAAGAAGTTAATATTTTATTAAAGGCCAAGTCATAAGGTTTCTTAGCCATGTCTATTTCCGACAAAGAGTTCTATAATTTGGTAAATGTTAATGATTAATAATGTTTTTATAATTACAAGGTATTCTACTGAAAAATAAAAAATTGTAATAAAATTTTTAGACAGTTAGTATAAGCAAGGCGCTAAATCCAATGGAGGCACCATTGAAAATAAAGCACGTACGTTCAGTAATTATCACAACTCATCGAACTAAAGAAGGGAAATCTCTATGGACTATAGTTAGCAGACAGCCGCTTATGGAAAACCGATTTACAGCTTGGAAATTTTGTCATCTACTCCATAAGGTTCTCCGAGAAGGTCATGAGAACATTCTCAAACATTCACAACCCCATAAAAAGATGATACTGGAAATGGGTAAGCTTTGGGGTCACCTGCAAGATGGAGTAGGACAATGCATTCAAGCGTATAGTAAACTCATCGTGACCAAATTGGATTTTCACGACAAATTTGTTATTTTTCCCGGCACCCTATTAATTGATTTTCGTGAAATTGGCCATTTTGTGCGAAATGACATTAATATATAGTGAGTAAAGTTAATAATTTTATGGTATTACTTATGGTTTAACTATTCATAAATTTTAGTTTTCAGCTGTGTGTGGAACTATTCGATTATATTGACGATATCATTGAGGTGCAGTCCAAAGTGTTTGCTTCGATAAATACATACCGTATGTCTTCAATGACACCACAAGGCCAATGCAGACTCGCTCCTCTTATAACACTTATTCAAGATTCTAATCCTTTGTATGATCTGTCAGTTCGAGTCATGTTCAAGTTGCATGATGAACTACCAAATGAAGAATTAATTGGGCATAGAAACCGTTTTTGTGATATTTTAAATAAGCTTAAAATATTTTATGGCAAAGTCCGTCCTTTGCAATATTTTGCGGATCTAATTCAAGTTCCTCACCTGCCTGATACTATTCCTAATTTTACATCAAAAGTAGACTTTAGTACATACATTCCTCCTGTTGTTGTTGTGCCAGTAGAGCCGGAGGGTAATTTAATTGGTGATCACTTAGATAACACCAATTCACAGCAAAGTAATATACAGAAGCTGGAAAACGAGCTCTCTGCTAAGGTACTGGCTTATGAAAATGCTATAAAAAAGAAGGATGAGGATATAAAACAGTTACAAGCTGAATTAAGTGAACAGAGGTCTATAGTTAATACAACACATATTACTTATCAGCAAGAACTTGACAAACGAGAACACGAATTATCTCTGTTGAATGCTAAGCTGCTTGACGAAAGGGAATTGAGCACTAACATGAGAGTCTCAAGAGATGAATTAGAATTGCAACTAAAAGCGACACCAACTTTATTGCGTAAGATTTAGCTATATATATTGTTAATATGTCGATAAAAACTATATCCACAATACCTTTTCAGAAAAAGTCAGTGAAGAAGAAGGAAAAGCGAAAACATTCCAGGAAAAATTTAATAAATTAAAGGATATGTACACGCAGATTCGAGACGAACACATTCATCTTTTAAGACAGGTTAAACAACTTTAAATATTGTTGACTTTGCAGTTAAAATGGTTTGGGTTTGGGTTTTCTTTCTTTCTTGTGTATATTTTACTTAACTCTTTCCTTTTTCGAAATTCTCAGTTTATAGTATTCAATATTAAATCCATTTATCAGCCCTACTAAATAATTTATATCTTTCTGCAGCACGGTGAAACAACAAAACATTTGAATCAATTAAAATCTTCTAATTCCGATTTGACCACGGAAAACAAAAACTTGAAAGAACAGCTGGATAACTCTCAAGAATCTTACACATCGAAAGAAAATGGTTTAAGACATCAAATTTTGGATTTGGAAGTTAAAATTAAGGAAGTATGTGGCGAATATGACTCCTTAAGTAAACGTTGTGAAGATTTAGAGCAAGATCACAGCCAATTACAAAAGGATGCTACGGAATTCGCTGAGTATAAATCAAAAGTGTATGAATTACAAAAAAGTATTAATGAATCCAATGAAAAGGAAAATGAAAAAATATCTACGCAAGAAAGCCTAATTAATACACTAACCGAAGAAATAAATTTGAAAGCAAACGAAATTATAGCTATTGAAAAGTTGCACGCAAATGAAATTAAAGCAAAAAATTTAGAAATACAAGAAATGCAAAAGGGTTTGAATGAAATGAAGATTGTAATAAAGGTATGTATTTTGAAGAAAATTCAATACGCACGTAGTATTAGTATTTCGTATTTAATTTTGAAGGTTTTTGAAGTTAATAAAAACTGAATAATACGGAGAATCGTATTTTTCGGATAGTACTGCCATCCATTAGTAGCTCCATGTTTCGAATGTGGCATTTGATAACTTTTTTAATGGGAAATTTTGGGTTGCTATATAAAATACCAAGTTCTTTACACCGATTATTTTAATGTTATGAATTATCATTATCTAATAATGATGAAAAATTTTGCGAAGGTGAAATTTGCGTGTCTTTAGGAACATAGAATATCATTTGAATATGATAACAGCCATTGCTTTCGTGTGCTTAGAAGTCTTTATTAAAAAAATGGGACTATCATGTAAAAATTCCTAAACAATTACAATTTTAATTCTTAAATTCTTAAAGGTAAATTTTAGTACTTAAAAATTACTGTATAATTGTTAATTTAATTCTTAAATTCTTGACTGCAACCACGTGATAAGCTTAGTTTTATAGTAATAACTTAAAACTTTATGTAGTTATTGGCTACTACTTCTTTTAAATAAATATTAATGTCACAATTTCTTATGAAATTTTATAAGGAGAACGATGATGTAGTTAATCAAATTACTAAGGAAAAAAATACATTGGAGCAAGAATTGCAGAAATTGTTACCAGAGAATGCAGCCTACAAATCAACAATAAACAGTCTCAGTAAAGAATTAGAGTGTCTTAACCTAAGTGTAAATGACACGGGAAAGAAGTATCAAAGCCTTTTATATTCTATTGTGAAAAGTGTAATAAACACCTTGCAGTGCTCTGTGTTTGAGAAAATAAATCATAACGAATTGCAACATTTTGAAAATATTTTAAAAACATTCGATGAACTGAGATTAATTTTGGATGATCTTTGTGTTGCATATAAGATATATAATACAGATCGAGATCACATTAAACAGCTTACAATGAAGCTAATTTTTACAGGACATCATTATTCAGTTATTAAATATAATTGCACTATGCTTTCTTTCAATACGACGCATGTTGCAGAAGGACAAGGTAGGTAAAATTTTTAATTTTGTCTTAAATGATTGTTTTTACCAATTGAAGTTATTAATTTTTATCTTATTACTTATTAAGCGAGTTCTTTATTTTTGAATTGAAATAAATTAAGGAAAAAAGTTTACCCAATTATGTTTTACTGATTTCATTTTGTACAATTATAAAATATTTAATTTTAAAATAACTACGTACTTATAACACTGAATTAACTCTTTTTCCCCGATTATAGATATATTAAAAAAACTGAATTCGCTATCAGATAATTTTTTAAATCTATTGGAGGCTCTGGATAATTTATCTTCGTCGGAAGCTGTAGAATTAGAAATATCAAAAATCAATTCTTGTCTGAGCACGTTACAGTTAGTAGTGGATAATGTACTTAAATCAACGCATTCCTCCATTGACATTGAAAACATTGTTGAAATCGAATTGTTAGAAATGGATAGAGCTATTGAAGAAGCAACGGAAAGAATTGCCAAAATGCTATCCAGTGCACGATTAGCTGATAATGGCATAAAATTAGAAGTCAACGAAAAAATTTTAGACGCCTGCACATATTTAATGGAATGTATAAAAGTCCTAATTCAGAAATCAAAAATATTACAAGAAGATATAGTATCTCGAGAAAGGGGTAAGTTTGTTGCTTCAAATATTAATGGAAACGCAATCCGTAATAATTATTTTTAAATTTAATTTTATTTTTAAAAGGAAGCGTATCAGTTAGAGAGTTTTACAAAAAGAATAGCCAATGGAGTGACGGCCTGATTTCGGCCTCGAAAAGTGTAGCGAAGGGAGCAAAGTTGCTTGTTGAAGCAGCGGATAAAGCTGTATCAGGTGAGCCACAAAAAAGCTTTGAGATCATTGCGGCTGCTCAGGAAATTGCAGCATGCACAGCACAACTTGTCGCTGCAAGTAAAGTGAAAGCACCTAAAGAGAGTAAAAAGTTAGATGATTTGAAAAAAGCATCTAGAAATGTGTCCAATGCTACAGGGGCTGTTGTTGCGACAGTCAAAGATTGTAATACGACTTTAGATATTGCCCAAGACTTTGAATTTACAAAATTGAATGCTAGTCAGGCGAAAACTATTGAAATGGACATGCACGTTAAAATCTTAGAACTTGAACAAGCTCTTCAAGTGGAACGTCAGAGGCTTTTAGAATTCCGGCGACGAAACTATCAAAACGCAGATGTAAATTAATATGTACGTACCACTGTAGTTAATAATTTTCAAAAGTATAATTATTATTAAAATATTAAGTTTATTAAAACTTAGATTTTGTTAAATATATAAAAAATGGTATTATCACTTTCCACAATTACCATAATTCCACAATAATAATATTAGCTGATTATTACATTTGTATTTTGTATAAAGTATTTTTTTTACTTTTATTTTACTGATACTGTTGTCTCTTTAATAATATTGGTAATGTGTGATTTGTCACCAGCTTGTTTTTTATGTAAACACAAATATAATTAAAATAAATTCTATTGCGAATGTAAGATTTTTTTTGGTTTTTTTTTTTGTAATCCACTGTCCGTTTTCAGATAATGCTAAATTCCTGGCAAGTGAAACGCGAAAAATTTCGTTATTTAGATTTTAATGGAAATTCACATTGTTACTAGCTGCAAATATTCATTTTAACTAGTTTCGTCGTGACGTATCCTCATTACCTCGAAAACAGACAGTTGTAGAAGTTATATATTTGAGAAATTTTATATTTGCGACTTTAAGAAGACATCTCTTTTGCTTACAACCGGCCTGCACCATCAGAGCGTCGCCTAGTTTGGAATAATATTTTCTTAAAAACTGTAAGCTGAGAAGTTCCTGAGGATATTAAGTATGAAAATAGTGAATTCAGAACGAATAACAGTAATTTGACCATATAGTGTAGATATTTGTTAAACTGAAGAATATATACTTTAGGTATTCTCTAAATAAATACATCGGTATTACATTAATTGCATTTTATTACATAGCTTAAAGCGTAAATTAAATTAGGATAGTATTGTTTTCTTTGAAAGATCTTTGATTAGGGTATACAAAATGGAACGACGATTGCTTCCATGTGCTCAATTTTAAAATCGTTTAGAGCTATCTGAACTTTACTTAAAACATTTTTCATCTGGAAATAAATTAAAACACGCATTGTAAATGAAATACCGTAGTTATTTGAAAATTTTACCTGGACCAGGTCTTCACTTTTTAGAACCATTGCAACCAACAGATCTTCAGGATTTGACACATCTTTCAACAAGCCTAATTATTAATATAAAATGTTTATAAAATATACTATATATATATATATACTCTGCGTAATTTTGTCGTTTGTGTTATATTCGAATCTTATTTGTACTACTCTGCTGTAATATGTATGTATATAAAGTAATAAGAATGTACGTAAAGAAGTACGTAAAATAGTAAGAATTCCGGCATTTCGCTCGCCTATTTCAATAATTTTACTTAAAGCACGTCTCCATAATGGATTAAGAGTAGTGTAGAAGACACAAAACGTTAACAAAGATTAAAAATTACGCAAATGCTAAACTTCGTATATACAAACCAACAGCCTTTGATCTAGGATGCTGAACGTTGGTCCACTGCTGCTGCAACCGATGCCAATATAATTTTATTCTATCATTGTATTCCTGATTTTCTAAATTATGCGAGTCCATCGCTCCAACATCTATCATGTTGCTGAAATTATAAACAATAATCGGCCGTTTGTTTACATGTACTAAATATATTTTTTTACACAGCTGTATTTTGCACAAGGCGACTGAGCGCATTTTGTTCATCCTTCTTTGGAAATGATTGTGAAAATTCACTACTAAGGTTGTCTGAATTAACACATCTCAAGGCAGGACTGCTATCTACTGGATCGACCAACAAATGAGTTCTTTCATTTGGCTCATATACCTAAATACAAAGCTTGTAAAACAAAACTCTTCCCTTTAAAATTACTTACCTGTGAACCCAAATCGTCTGTACAATGCATGCAGAGACATAATTTGGAAAGGCAATTCCACACTAAACGAACGAATTCCATCTCTTTCTGTTGGAGAAAACCTAATTACAATTATTCTAATATTATGAAAAATTAAAATTTTTCCACTTTCCGAAATGTCAAATAGCTGACCGTATCAAAATTAACTCTTGGCATCATTAGCGAATAATCCCATGAGGATGAAATTTAGCAGACCAATCAAAAAATGTTGCCAAACAAATATGTTTCCCCATATTGCTATATGTATTTTTGATTGCTATAGAACGTAATAATTTTAGGTTCTTGCTCCGGCAGAACATTTACTAAATTTGAATACTTTTAGTGCATCAAATTTTTGAAGTGGTGTTATATAAAATTGCAGTTAATTTAAATATATTGCCGTATAATATTGCAATTTTCCCAATTGGTAAAATAAACTCATCAATTAATCAAATTTTTGGGGTAGTTTTTTATTACATATAGGTAGGTTTTTTTAATAAAACTATATCTGTGTTTTTTTAGTTATCTATCTGGATCTTCGCCATACAACTGACAGATCGCGGATCTTGATTGATGTTACAATACCGATTATGGAAATTTTTCAAACTTCCCAATTTTTGTGTGTTTTTTGTTTATAACTAGATGTATGTTACAGATTATTTATATAATTTCCTATTTGATTATTTGCAATCACATGTTTAGCAATGCTCAGTTTTTCTCACTCATAATTTTACTTAAAGATTTGACATAAGATGATATTTCATTGATTCATATTAAGAATGAATTAAAATATTTGTAGGTAAAAAAAAAGGAAAATAGGTTTTTACATCTCGGTATCAGCAATCAATTTTATGATTTGTAAAATACCAATTTGCCTAGTAGCATATGACCATATAATCATAAAACTTGGGATTTCTTGTCACCCACAAAAAAATTACTTTTGTAATTATTTGGCAACGATATAGCAAGCATTAGCAAGCAAACAAGAATAGTGATGGATTTGCTTACGTGAGTTTATGAAGATATTACAATAAAATACTAAAGATTTGGTAACCTTACAGGTTTTACTTAATTTTGTGCCTATTGTTCATTATTATATTTGTACTTGTAATTGCAATATTTGCGCTACGGCAATGGGTGTTAAATCGAAAAGCCGGAATACACAAGACGGTTGAAGCAGTAGTTAACGTTGGTATATTTCATCCATTTTGCAATGCCGGTGGAGGTGGTGAGAGGGTGCTCTGGTGTGCCGTACGTGCTTTGCAGGAGAAGTATGATAACGTGAAAATAGTTATATACACTGGAGATGTAGATAGTACGCCTAATGAAATAAGATCAAAAGCTCGTCAACTTTTTAATGTCGTCGTGGATGAAAATACGGATTTCATTTATCTAAAAAATCGCAAATGGATAGAACCCAAAACGTTTCCATATTTTACATTGCTGGGTCAAAGCATTGGTTCTCTTATTTTGGGATTTGAAGCGCTATTCAGATTTCCACCGGATGTTCTAATAGATACTATGGGATGTTCGTTTGTTATTCCAGTTTTCCGTTTTTTTGGATCGTGTAAAGTAGGTTGCTACATTCACTATCCTACGATAAGTGTGGACATGTTGAGCAGAGTGAGAAATCGTCAATATTCGAATAATAATCAAATGTACGTAGCTCGAAATCCATTTTTAACGTGGCTTAAAATAACATATTACCAAATTTTTGCAAAGGTGAGTGGAAGAAACGTAGATCCTCAATTTTATAATACTTAGTTCTGTTCTAAAAACATGTTTTAGTAATATTGAATCTTTCGACATATTTAATGCATGTATGTTGGTCTTTTAAATGTACTTTCACAATCTTGAATTTCCTAATAATTTGTGTATGAACTCGAATGCAATTGCAGTACTTAATTTTCTCTGAGATCAATCTGAATTTGTTATACAAAATGGGTAAGAAACTAGAAACATTTTTTTTGCAATTTCTGTCTCTAATAGTATAAATATTTACGCCAAATTTTATTATGATATTCGCTCTCTTGTACTATATATAAAATTATAATTAATAATTCGATAAAAAATTTCTATATTTTTGCGTTAAGTCTACGAACAAATTTAATTCGTTTACCCTCTTTTCTTGAATGCAGCTATACTGTTGGGTCGGTCGAAGTTCTCAAACCGTTATGGTGAATTCTTCTTGGACTGAAAACCATATTTTGGATCTGTGGAAAGTTCCATTTAAGACTCATCGTGTCTATCCTCCATGCGAAATTAATCATCTGAAGTCATTACCTCGAATTGAAAGCAAAGATACTTTTACTATTCTGTCCGTAGGACAATTCCGTCCGGAAAAGGATCATCCTATGCAATTACAAGCCATGTACGATCTTCGGACGTTATTAGCAAATGATGAAGATTTATGGAACAAAATACGTCTGATCATTGTTGGCTCCTGCAGAAATGAAGAGGACCACGAGAGGCTAAAAAATATGCAAGACTTATCGAAACATTTATCTCTTGAAAAGACTGTGGAATTTAAAGTTAACGTTCCATATCAAGAACTTCTGGAATATTACAAATCCTCACAAATAGGTATACATACTATGTCAAATGAACATTTTGGCATAGGGATCGTTGAATGTATGGCCGCGGGATTAATAATGGTTGCTCATCGTTCTGGTGGACCTCTACTCGACATAATTGAAACATCAGAAGGATGCCAGACTGGATATTTGGCATTAGACTCAAAAGATTATGCGCACTGCATTTTAAATATTATATACAATTCTGAAGAAGAAAATCAAACCATAAGTAATGCCGCTAGGTATGTATTTATACTACATTTTTGTGAAAAAATCAGAAATTTTTATGTTGAACTTATACCAAGACTTTTAGCTCTTTAATGTTACTAAAATTGAGTTAATAGTTACTGAGCACTACTAAGAGTAAACCTAAGATAAAAAGCCTTATTGAGTAACCAATAATTCGGCATCAATTTTCTGATTTTTAAATAGTTGAGTTACACAATTCATTAAGAAATTCTTCTTTAACTAATATTGTTTAGGGCATCGGTGGAACGCTTCTCTGAAAAAGAATTTGAAGTTAACTTTTTCCGGGCTGTTAGTCCTCTATTTAATCAGACTTGTTAATCTGATAGCCACGCAGTATATAAAAATCAACGAAAAACCACGATACTTCTCTAACCAGAATAATAAAAATATTGCAATCCGCCGTATTACAGCTTTATCTGACTACTTAAAAGACAAGCTAAGCAAAAATTTCATGAAATTCACTATAATAAGTATGTATTATGCTAAATGTGAAATTAAATATCTCTGTATCTCGCTTTTTTGTTTAAAAAATTAAAGTGTTGGTTACATAATTTTAAGGAAATATGTTTTTTTTTTTAGCTCATCTAGCCGGCAAGAATTATTGGATGTAGTGACAAATTTAAAGAAACGATAAAAAGGCAAATGTGTGGCATTGCTGTGGATGCTCACACGACAGAAGGATTCGTTTTAAACCTCCTTCCTAAATATTCTTGCAAATTTCCATGGAATACAAATTTAATTGAATATCCGGAGAACGAAACTAGCTAGAACACTTTTGTTTGGATCAAAAAATTCCTTCTTTAAGATAGATACGGTGGGGCTTAGAAATACTAAATAAGTCTGGAAATGCGGATTTATGTTTGATTCAACAAAGTCCTGTTTGGATTTTACATTATATTTTTTTTTTTCGTTACGTATTTGTCAGAAAGGAAGAGCATAATTTTCTTTCTGAAATTTCATAAGCATCATCTTTGCGATATTTGTTTACTTTTTGGAAATTAAGCATATGTTTCTCACAAATAGCTTCCACAAATAAACCATCCTAAAACTCGTTGCTATTTTCACGCACGTGTCAACACGTACAATTTGACGACCTCATTGCTATGTTAACATGACGTTAACTATAATTTGCTGAAGTAATATAAATCAGATATAATCTTTGATATAAAATTCTTAAAAGGATTAACTTTTAACATTTTTAACATTAACTTTTTTTAATACAAAAATATTTATAAAACTATTATTGAACATGTCTATTACGAAATTTTGTATGCCTATCTTTGGATTTCAACGATATGAAAAGACTTCTTCATTTTCGTTCTGTCTGATTAGGTGCATCTCAAATAAAGAATCTGCAGATTCACAATACTTGACCGAAAACAGTCAACCAAAACCCAAACTTAGGAAAGGTGGGTTAAGGGCGCAGCACAGAAATATATTAAATCAGTTTGTTATATATAATGAACCACATTCTTGGATTCATTTAACGGAAAAATATCAAAGGAAGTGTTTTGGTCGCTTTGGAATCGAAAGTGGAGTGAATCCTCGAATATGCTTTAATACGATGACTGATTTACTAGCACAAAAAGAATACAAATCTGTTTCCGAGCCAATTTCATTGGCTGATATGATACAGAATGTTAAGCGCATGCAAGCAGAAAAACAGCAAAAAATAAAGATTCGAGAAGAGACCATAACAAAGAATTTAAGCAGATTGGACCAATGGAAACAGGATTTAGCGGCAAAGATAGCTAAGAAGGAGGCCGATGCAAGGGCTGTAAAAGAGCGTAAAGAGAGGTTAATTGAGGAGGTTCGCAGACATTTTGGATTTACAGTTGACCCTAAAGACGAACGATTTAAGGAGATGTTGGAACAAAAGGATCGTGAAGATAGAAAGAAGCAGAAGTTAGAAAAGCGAAAAGCTAAGGAAGCAAAAGTTTTGTCCAGCCTCACTGAAAGCTATAAGAGTGAAATTGGAAATTCAACATAAGTTTAAGAAAACAGATATTAGAATTACGAAGGCTATTAAAAAAGTCTTGTTGAGTTAAAAGAAGTATTTTTGGTTTTTCATTATCTACTTTATTTTGCATTGCTCTATTTGGATGCTTCAGTTGTAGCACCTGAGATGAAAACCAATAAAACGAGTGGTACGATATACATCCACTGCAAATAAATTTAGTATCATTTAGGCAATAGAAGTAAAACATGATGGTCTTACGTATTTCGAAAAGAATCCACGGTTGTCAATGACATCACCTTTTTCTCGAGCTAAACGTTCTCTTTCGACTTTTTGGATAAAGGTAGCAGTGTCCGGAATGGGTGCCAATTCAGTATGCCGTATTATTACATCCGTGTTAAAATCTTCTAATCCAGATGTGGATAAATTACTTTGCGAGCAAACACCAGTGCCAGCAGTGTTTTGTGTTATTGAGGTGACGAATCCTGATTCGTCGACGGATATCCAAAGAACATCATTAAGTTGGGATAAAAGCAAACTACATGCCTTTGTCGAAGTAAGAAACACATTTTTCACACCGTTAGAGTATATAACTGTTGCTTTCAGCCTATAAAAATTATTTCCTAGTGCAAAGGCCTGAAAGTAGTATTTTTTATAAATAGCATTTATATAGCTTTCTCCATCAATGTAAATATATCATGTTAAATACGAGCAACTAATTTTAAAAGATTCTTAATAAACCAAACATTCCTCTTCGCCAAGTCGATTATATCGACTGGTATTTGGGTGTAAGTTCGATTCACCAACCGAATATTAGTAAAGCGTAGTAGGTTAAAATTAACCCAAAGTTTTTAGGTATTCCACTATTGAATTTGATTTTACAAAATAATATTATCTTGTTAACCTTCGAAGAAAATCTAAATTTCATACAACTTACAAAAGTTAGCAATTCGGCCTAAAAAATACTAAGACTTTAAAAAACTAACCGATTGAGTTATGTTCAATAGATTATATAAAGGAAGAAAAATATTAGTTTATATAATAGCGGTGATTTTTCTAGAAACCTTTAAAGTTGCTCTTTGTTGGTCAGATAACACATCTTGGGTTGTAGTTGAAAGACCAGTGCTAAGGCTGGGAATAGTTATGTTGCCTCGGAAGTCGAATTTATCAGGATTTGTAGGATCCAATGCGTGATGAAGTTCGACTGTGATCCACCCATCGTATTCCAAATAGGACTGTAAATAAATTTATTACTAGAGATAAAAATGAATAAAACAATATACATTTCCAAGTGTTAGAAGTGTCAGCAATATTGCTGGGCGCAGAAAACAATTATTAACACACAACATTATTTGATGTAATTACCACTGAAAATAATTGTTTAAAAGTTTTCACAAACAAAACTTTTCCTACAGAAAGAACTTTAATTAAAATCCAGTAGACTTGGCAGCACTAATTTCGACATTGAAATGCTCTAATCATGGATGCACCACTTCGTACTTACGTACTATTTTGAGTACATTTTTTAATGACGGAGTACGGATTTTCGGTACATACATAATATTTTCATGACACGTGGCAACTCTTTACTCTATTTACAAAAAAAGAACCAAAACAAACGCCATGATTTTGGAGTACGAAGTACATTCTTGGTTTCGTACTTTCTCGCGTTATTCTTCTATAAGAAACCTATGTACAAAAAACGGCCCAGAGTACGTTATACTTTTCGTACCCGCTTCACTTTCGTATTCGTAACAAAACACTATCGAAGTACTTTTTTCGAACGCAGAGTACGTTTTGTGCCCGTCTGCAGTACTATTGCAATAGGCTGTGGATGCAACCTTGGCTCTAATAGATATTGAAAACATTTTGCCGACGACATCGCGAAATTTTTGTCATCTTGCTTATTGGAGTTGTGTTTGGTCAGATGGTGTTGCCAACTAAACAAACTTCGTCGAGACTGTAAAATTGTACTTGTTTATTGCGAATTGATATATTGCATGAATTAAAAACACAAATATATTAAGAATTTAGTTGTAGAAACACAGAAAATATAGCAATTTCATGGAGGCATAAAAGATTGTATAAAAACGGCATAAAAATTACAAGTATGTAAGTCTTAGAAATAAATTACAGCTGATGATTGTTAGCAGATTTTTATAAATATGTGCAAATGCAAAATTCATTAATTTGATCTCGAAATAGTATAAGAGATTAAGCAAAGCTGTATTTCTGATATCTTGCAAAGTTCGAATAAAGTGCAAAAATGCAAGGTTACTTCGAACTCGTCGCTGTTTTCGAAGTTGACTAGACTTTCTGTTTCGGATTACAATGCAATTTTACGTGACGTACATATATATGTATGTATGTGTCTCTACCTAATGAAATAACATCATATAAAAGCAGAATTCTTTTATATGAAAAAAAGTGGCAAATCTATAAGTGCTGTATTACCCTGCAACGCGTCAACAAGTAAGTTTCTCACAAGTTACGTGCTACGTGCGACTAAACAGGCCTTTTGTTCAGACCTGTCCTACTCCTCAGCGCGACTGTTTGATGTCACCAGGATTTTCCGGCTTCACATTCCTTTTCAATGATCGCTAGATTTAGTTAGTTAGTTTTAATGGCCATATATGTTTAATTGTTTTGAATTTGCACCAATCAGTGTGTTTTCGCCTCTTTGAAGAGTGTTTGTCAGCTTTTAAAGAGGTTTTTCTATTTTCGTCTTGAGTATGTTACTTTCAGACGAGGAACAGGTTTTACACCATTATCTCAATTAGGTATTACAGTTAGGGCCTATTAATTCATCGAACTTAATTCTTTATTTTTAGTAGCAACTATGATGGCAACGTTGCTTAGATTCATTGTACGTAGTTTAACTTTTATACCATAAAATTATTCCTCTTTTATTTTTCACTTCGATCATTAGCGAGGGAAGCTAGAAATCTTTCTTTTGCATGTTTTCTAACGGCAATGGGGAATTGCTTTCCTTCAAAAGGAAGGATTAAGAAATTGTAGTAGGTCCTTCTTCGGTCATTCCGTCTTAGCAATGGGTGGAGTGGGTTGTTAACTCTCATCCTTTTTTAATTCTTGCGAGGTCGGGAAGTGTAAGGGAGAATGCAAGCGAATTACTATCTAATTACATCATATGCGTGCTTGACTGCGATGTGGAAAACGATGGATCAACGCTCAATACGCCAGCAAATAATAATTGTAAAAAGATTGTTTTCTAATCATACATAAGCAAGCAAGTAAAAAATGAATTCGTACTTAAAATTATGCTGTAATAGAGATCAAGAGAGAGATCACGCAAAGAAAAATAATAGAGAGAGAACTTGGTAGCAATTTCGAAATTAATTAACAGTGAGCGCAATGAACAAATTTCAACTGCATCCACTCTAGCATCTATGGATGCGAAGAGAGATGCGCATTTTTTGGCGGGCATTTATACTAAAAAATCCAACTAAGAGACCATCCAACGGGGTGCGCATACTCGCATTAAAAAGGCATGTTCTGGTATGATAATGCGCATTTCTGCCTGCGCATTACGAGGAGTACTGGGGCCGCACCTCGAGTCTCCTCGTACCCCATTCAGAACATAAGCTGCAACAAAAAGCGAGCTTCAGCCAAAGATTGTGACCTGGTGATGTTCACTTTAGACCGCGTTGGTAGCTAGAGGAAGGTGAGCATCCAGGTCAACATGGCTGATGATACAAACCGACCCGAGAAGAAGTGCAGGCGAGAGTAAGATTAGGAAGCATAGATACAACAGTAACATTTGTCATATCCAACCGACCATGCAATACTAGGTCCGGAGTTTGTAATAGACAGAGATGTAATGTATTCAGTACCTTTGGTACTTCAGTACATTCTTTCAAGTACATTTCAAGTCTATTGTACCTGAAAAAATACTGGTACTTGAGTACTGGAAGGACTATTACTGGTACTGAGTACGAAAACGAACAGCTCTGGTAATAGATAGGAACGTCAATCGTCGGCAATATCACCATTATTCTCCACACGATAAAATAAGAACAACCCCAGAGACCTGCACCGAAGAAAAACCAATGGAACGGCGCAGTAACAAACCACAAGAGACACAAAGTAACGACGACTCTACCGAAGTTGTTCACAAAGAGGAACTAAAGAAATTCGAAAGCAACACAGGACCATCGACAATTACCACGCGTAAGATAGTATTGAAAGATGAAAGGCCGATTAAAAAGCGATGTCATCCAAAAGTTCCCGCGATGTAAACGATAGTTATCCAGGAAATAGGCGTACTGTCTGAAAAAAGGTGCATTGAATCCTCACAGATCTCCAAAGCAAAGTATCCAAACTCTCACGAAGAGAACTGCTTTAGTAAAGAAATATCCTGTTTGGCTTACATTTTGCCCCAGAGATGATCCAAAGAGCATTAGACCAGATTATCGGTACAGAAATGGAGGCACAGGAGTTTGCTTATCTGATCGACATTATCGTCATCGTGAAAAAACTAGAGAAAAAGCACGCAATTTACGAAAACTTTTTAGACGGCTACTAGCAATAAATTTGCTAGTAAAGTAGTAGTAAAGTTTGAGTTTTTTAGGCAAGATTTGAGACACGTAAGCAATGTTGTGAGTTGTCAGGAGATACATGCTGATCCGGCCAATAGCGCAAAAATTAGGAAACTCGCATCACCAACCAACGTCAGTGAGTACGGCAGTTCCTCGGCGTTGAATCCTGCTATCGGCGATTTGTGCCAGACTTCTTTAAATTAGTAGTTTCCCAAATGACTAAATGACTAATGACTTACTAAAATAAGAGAAACGTTGCCAGTAGGGGAAGACCAACAAAAAGCTTTTAAAAACTTAAAGGAGAAACTGACAGAAGCACTTTTATTGACTTGTCAAGATTTCTCAAAACAAGTCACGATACGGATAGATGCAAGCAACTTAGGACTGGGTGCAGTACTCACCCAGAATGTTGACGACGTCATCGCTTCAACTAGCACTAACCTTAACACAGCCGAGCAAAAGTACTCTGCGCTAATCTTACGATAGAGAATGGAAAACTATACCGACCATTTCCTGGTCCGGGGAACGTCGAGGATTGTGCCGCTTCAAAGTTGTGTGTGCCAAAGCAACTAAGGGGACGAGTAGGAGCGGTGCAGCCAGGTATCACAAAGACGATGGCAAGAAAAACTAAACGTAATTAATGTGTATGTACAGCGAAATAACAAAACATGACTGTGTCATGGCGGCGGCCAAAATATTGCCACAGTTCGTATAAGAGCCTTGAACCATTCTGTGTAATTTTTTCATTGTCTTCATTGGAGTACTGCGACTATCAAAACATGGTATTACGATGATACTTGCACATTTCGACAAATAGTCGCCTATTTGTGTATAGGCATAGAGATCCTACAAAAGTCTTTCGAAAAAGTTATATGAATGCAGCAACAAATGGTCTAAAACACGGTGCGATGTTCTACGTAGGAAAAGTGTTAAAAGGCGGTTAGAAGTCGACGATAGTAGCATCGTTCATAAGAAATGCTTACTAATTAGTTTCGAGTAAATAAAGGGAAAAAATACAAGGTCGACCGGCAATAACCAAGGAAAAGTAACCTTAACACTTAATGAATAAAAGTCGTCGTCGACGAACCCTTGATATCTTTTGGTAACCATACGCTGTACAGGTGAGTGGATTTTCAAACTAACTTATATTATTCTAGTCCAGTGCTTGTAAGTGTAGACATATAACATAAACGGTTCCTTAAATACATTTCGAATTTTTCGCGTCCAGTCCTTTTAAGTGTGGACAATCACCGTCAACGAATCCTCGAATCGTTTTCAAGTTTTTAGGTCTAGTGCTCATAAATGTGGAAATCGATCATGAAGTGAATCATTGAACCTATTTGAATCACAAACGAATCGTTGAATCCCTTTGAAACTTTTTTAAGTCCGGTGTTTTTAAGTGTGGACTTCCATCGTCCACAAAAGATGCTCGGTTAATAGATAGAGTATTAATAAGAAATAACCGCATGCCGAAATCGTGTTTGTGAAAGAGAGTATTTCGTCGAATTGAAGAATTAAAAATTCAACCTATTTCTCGAGTATTATTTACGGAGTTGTGAACACCAGATAGACTGGGTATATCCCGCGAGGAAAACCTCGTTACAAGTCCTTCCGATTGTGTTCAAGACACACGATGTGACCTTGTATTCCATAAATAAAATATTTAAAAGCATAATTACATAAATAATAGTTAATAATGCGTTGTTTCCAACAATATTTATTTAATTGTATCTTATTTTATATAGTATATCTTATATCGAATATATATTATTTTATATTAACGTAACATTTTTTCTTACAACTCGTCATCAGGATTGTCTTCACGATGGCTTCGTTAATTTTACAGCGCATGCTCTAAATATTGGAAATTTGTATCGATAAACGAAGTTTCCATTATATAAACTAGATATAAATCTTAATAAAATTTTCCTAGATAGCGCGATTATTTCAGACTATTTTCTAAAAAACTTTCATTAAATTTGGATCACATAAAATTGTGCATAGCAAGAAAGAAAGTGAGTATCAATGAGCAAAACCGTTAAGATTACATATGCATGTGTAGCAAATTGCATTTCTCAATACATACTATAAGGTAAACGGCGACATAAGAAAACAATAAATTACGAGACATTGTGATATCCTCAAAAGTATTTGTTCAAGTGTTATAAATTTTCAGCATACATACATACAGACATACATATGTATGTATGCGAATTAGATGAAAATTTAGTTTGCGGTATTCGGCAACATAGCAAAAAATTACTCAAATTTCTTTTAAACGTACTTTCGAAGTTATTATTGAAGGTTATCTAGGTGAATGCTTTGCTTTTATCCTTTGCTATTTATGTTTAGAGATTGGACTTTTATAAATATAAATTTGCCATAATTCGTAACTATACAAAACAAAACAATGTTTCATGAACTTATTAAAAAGTTTTTACGAAATAATCATTCAAAATTCTAATTTAATTTTGTAAATATGTTTTACTCATACATGTACGTTCATACTACAAACATTCGAGTATACTTAAGATTATTGGATGTTAAAAATGTTCTGATGTTGGTACGTGTTGCAAGTGCATGAATATTTTAATTTGTGGTATCCATTCAATTACGAATATAAATATATGTATGTATATATATGTAGTAATTTAAAAAACTAGAGTAAGAATATTTATTATTTTTACAGGTTAAACTGCCGCTATATTATGGAAGCCAAGTGTAAACTATTCACTACGTTTGCAGTTTACATGCTGTATGCGCTCAGCACAGGTAATTGTAAAGGAGTATGAGACATGAACATTTAGCGCGATATCTATAATCGAACCACGCTTATTATCAATCGTGGTTGTCTCTATCCGGTCTTCCAACACTTTCTTCTAGGAAGGGAATGAAGTAATAGCTAGTCGATGGGGAATTAGGTAGTTGGTTATAAAAATTAACGCCAATAATTCCAATATAGGTAGGAACAGAATAAAGCAAGGAATGTTTGCACCCGCGTAAATATTTCAGGTAACCGATAACCGGCATTCTTATTGCCAGCGGACTAAGAAAGATATCATAAAGTATCGCTATAAAAAAAAAACGGTTTTAGCCCGCAAATAAGGGCCTTAAAAACTTAAACGTTATGAGAAGGAGTGGAGTTAATATTTGTTTAGAAATGGTATTTTTTAAATACTTAAAATGTAAAAGGATTAAACATTTATTAGCTGGATAAATATTTTGCTAAAATCTTTTTTACAGCAAACGCATCCTTCCTTTTATCGGAAAGTGATATATCAACCAGTCCTCCAAAGTTTCTGACTCGTGGACACTTATACAAAGTTATTGTCGGCGAGACGATCGAGCTTCCCTGCAAAGTTCAGAATCTGGGGTCTTTCGTTTTGCTATGGAGAAAAGGAACATCGGTATTAACAGCAGGACATTTGAAGATTTCAAGGGACACAAGATTTCAAATTGTTGGAGACTATAATTTACAAATAAATGGAGTGAAGACCCAGGATGCAGGGGACTACATTTGCCAACTGGGAGACCAAGAAAATAGAGATCAAGTTCATACTGTCGAAATTTTGGGTAAGTTTTCACGGTACTCTTAAATAAACTACGTGTTTATATCAATTGAAGTTTTGATTCATGAAAGGATGCTAAATAGAAAGTAAAGTCAAGTGGGCATATTTTGAGATTTTTAAATATATTTATTGGAATTTATTCTCCAAGCTCGTTTGTCGTCCATTCGCCTTCTGGCAGAATAGCTAAAAAACGGAAGAGGGTTTTCGATAGAGTCTTGTTTTAAAGTTTCGGACTTTGACTCACTTATTATTTTTAAAATAAAATCATCGGTTCTCAACATTCTGAGAAGGAATGAGAACTTTGTAGACCACCTGATCTCAGATTTTTGTGCCTTTATCTATAGCTGCTATTGAATTAGACAGATCGGCAATTTGATATGGTTCCATTGTCATCATATCAAGCGCTTAATATATGTAATATATTGGTTGTTTGGAGTTTCTTGGAGTAGTGGAGAGATCAGTCAGCACCAGCTGACGATCAGTGATAGCAAGTTGGACGTGATACTTTTCAGTAGAAATAGGAAAGGATTGGAGTCCGTTTGACCAAGCATTCTCCGCTCATCAATTTGTCCAAGTTAGGGTTTAAGTCCAAGCAACCTAATGGACCAATTATATTATATGTCTCGTTGGTCTGGTTGTCCAGATGACGATCGGGTGAACCTCGGGTTTGCCTGAATAGGTTACGTTGGCATTTATTGCTGGAGCAATGTGTATGATGCAGACAACTAGAGTAGAGTATCAAGGAGGCATGATCAAACTAATAGTCCCTTAAAGAATAATAAAATAGAGATAAAAGAGACACTGATATTGTGTACCGTATTAGAAAAGTCCCAGTCGCATATAGAAAGCATGGAATTGTGATCGCTGATGTTTACACGCAATGCATCCGTCGCTTACGGATGAAAAAGTATACGTCGGAGTTTTTTTGGATAATCAATCCATGATAAGACGCATGAAACATGTAGATTCACAGCTATTACGAAATCTTTAAAGGTAACCTAATACTTGGTGAACGTAATCGAGTTAACATGGTTAAATATATGACAAACTATTTCTAAGTATTAACTTACGATATCTGCTTAGGTTATGAGGATTTAGGTGCATAATGTCTATATTTTCAACAGATGGTTCTGATAAGATAGCGGTGGGAAGGAAAAGGATCCAATTAGTTGGTCTACTTCGACTGTTCCTGAGGCTGTAGTCCTCACGTAGTCCTAGCCTCCGTAGTATAATGAAGTATAGCTATACTATTCCCTTAATAGGCTTCCTAGGGCGCTGCCAAATATAAGATCTTTGGTTACTGTCCAAGCATGATTGATGTTGTCTTATCGTGAGGTGAAGGCTCGCTACGTATATGAGCTGACGACTTTCAGAAGCATTCCCAAATTCCTAAACCTAAAAATTCTCCGATATATATTTTTTCTAAACGATTGGATTTCGACACTATTGAAAATGCTTTTGAATATGAATATCGTATATGTTGTCTTGTATAGCCTATGTAGTAGTTTATTTCGTAGATAAGAAACTGCCAGAAACTATAAAAGAATTAAGTGAAAATCTTACACTATTGGACTATTTTACTCAAACTACTTTTCCGTATTACTTACGTATCTGTTTTGAATAATGAATCCTTGTATTTGTATAACGTAGTTCCTCCGACCTTAAGAGCAATGCCCCATAATGGACAAGTTACAGCACGAAAGGGCAGCACCGTGACCCTTGAATGCAAGGCATCCGGAAATCCAGTTCCAACGATTTTGTGGTTTAAGAAAGATGTATTTGCTGGACCAACTCACTTATCCGATAGCTCCACATTAATTTTGGAAAATGTCGATAGACATCACGCAGGTGTTTATCAGTGTTCTGCTGACAACGGTGTCAAGGACCGAGTATCTATGGACATCCAGCTAACCATTTTATGTGAGTAAAAAAATAGCGATATATTATACCGAATTTATTAATGTGCCTCTGGAAGATGTAAAAGCCTTCTTATTAAGACGAAATATTTTTATAATAAAAAAAAAAAAAACACTATGCAAAATGTGTATCTCAGGCGTGGTTTTCTGAGATGACCAATGTTCGGTTTCTACAAAAAATTATAAAGAATGCTATCATATATCATTTACAGCTCCTCCAGAAATCACTGCTGAGAAATCCTGGGTCCACGCAGCAGAAGGCTACGATATTGAATTAGTTTGCGTTGTGCGTGGAGATGTTAATTCTGAGGTCCGTTTTCCTAGGTTACTGAGTTGATTACACATATTTACATGTCTTTCTATCGATAAATAGATGCTCTGGTATCAAAACTCGTTTTTGCTCGACCCAACAGACAGAAGATCGATGCATCCTAAAGATGATCGGTACAGTTTAGTCATCCGAAACTTCCAGCAGTCCGACTTTGGAAATTATAGTTGTGTCGCAGATAACGCCCTGGGACGAACGAAAAAGTACATTGAAGTTTCAGGAAGGCCCAGTCCAGCTGATTTTATATCGCCAGCCTTAAGTGGAGCTTTGGACCACTATAATTTGACATGGACTATAGAATCGATACCATCGCTAGATGAGGTTAAGCTGTTGTATAGAAGACTATTGGTTTGTATATACTAAATATATATTTTTTTTTATATTTCGTACTTTTATACTTTTATTATATTTGGGTCTTCAGATGAACGAGACATATCAGCATCCCGGAAAATGGCATGAATTCCATATTAAACCTGTGCCAATAAGAATAGATAATACGCGTATAATGATGTCATACGTTATTAAAAATTTGGAGCACAATGCAGTCTACGAAGCGATTGTCCAAGCAAAGAACCGCTATGGATGGAATGAGGTGAGAACAATAATATTATAATCGCTAAGAACTGTTATAGTATTATATCAGATCCAGGGAGAGGCTAGGTGATATACAACCAAAAACGACTTAAAGATTCCATGAACCTAGAAATAGTTGAAGATAAATCAACAAAATTTAGCTTGATAAACGGAATCAGGTCAAAACATGTTTGTTGTAGAAAATGTGAGGATACGGATCACATATTGATGTAATAGGGTTTTGAATAATGCTTATATTGTTTATGATATTGCATTTTTTATATTAAATTTAAAATTAAATCTTAAATAAATTATAATTATAGATAAGCGATATACACCAATTTTACACGAGGAACCACGACTTACTTCTTGATATTGATATGGAATATAAAATGGGAATCTCGAGAGCTAATTTCATCAGCTTGTCACTTAATGGGTTCTTATTATCAGTTACTGCGCTTCAAATTAAATGTGTTCAGTTTTAATATTTCTCAGACTTATATAAGAATTTAGTTTATATGTATATAAAACGTGCCTTAACTCAAAATAAGTATGAACTTGCAATTTTAGCAGCGTATATCTGTTTCAGATTAAGTTGTCCTTATTGACAATCTGTTTAACAGCAAGTGTGCCGTATTAGTTCGATAACATTGACTTAGCAACTTTAGTCTTTTAAATACTTTCATACATAATCGAGTCAGGCAACTTACTTGGTTGAGTTTTTCTTTTTTTGTTGGTTATTTAATAATGTTTTTTTTTTTGTATGTTCACTTATTTCTTCATAAAATGCAATTAATTCTAAAATACGAAACAGAAGATTTGAATCTCATATAAAATAAGTGAATGTTGCAAGGGGTAAATTTACATTCAATTTATGTTTTTTAAACTATTTATCTAATTTACATTAATTGATTAATTGTTAATGTGTTTTCATAATATTCTTGTTAAGAGCAATAAATTATTTTACAAACGATGCGAATGCGATAGATCAAAAAAGGAAGTACGTAAATGTATAGATATATGTTTGTTTATTTATAAATATTGTCGCCTTCGTATCTTAAACTAGTATTTCATGAAAACACACAAACATCTTTATTAAATATGGATATCCATTATTTTGTTCGATATTACAAGGTAGCAAAATCGATTTTAGGATACAGTCTCCGAGAATATCCGCACAAGCAGAGGCGTTTTCGGATACGCGTCCCTATCAGAGCTTACAATGATAGAAGCTAATCCTAAGAGAAGGATTTACCTTGCAAGTATATCCGTAATTTTTAGACTGTAATTATCGCTGGAAATATATGCATAAAGTGAGAGAGAGAGTAAGTCTTCGTTCATAAATGTCCCACAAATAGTGAAAGTGGATTTCTAGTTTATGGCATATTTATTAATGTACCGACGGTATAGGAGCTATTTAATTTCAAACAAGGAAAAATCGGATGTGCAGGCAGTTTACGGGGTAATAAAATTTCCTCTTTTTCGACTTTATCTTGGGGCTATACTCGTAATATCAAAGTACTTTATCAAAAGTTGTGGTTCTGTTTTTTTTTAATGTACCCAATTTTGAAAATAATAATTGTATGGAAATATTTTGTGGTTATTAATTTCGAGACGAAGAGAAAATTCAAGTATGGTTTATAAAATATCGGCAATCGGTACTCGGAGTTACTTCTCCGACAGAGAATTTAAAGCTGTGCTAGAAAGGGTTCAAAATATCCCGTTAAAAAAGCCATTGAGAGTATTGAATGATATAGGAATGAAATTAGCACAGTCAGGGTGAATATCTGTCCCGTACCTAGCATAAGCATTCGCTCTTTCGTTGCCATTGACCCATAGCACCTTCGTTAAAGGATCCACTTGCTTTTATATCAGTTCGAAACTTCTTTTGTAAATATTCGTTGTTGCTTTCGATTGTTTCGTTGGGGTTGTTTTTGGGTTTCGTGGTATGATTAGTAGTAGTTATTTATTGTAGGTTGTACTGAGGTTACTGTCGATATTAATATTTAATACTCTGTTTCTTCTTGTTAGGCATTGGATTGTGTTTTCTTTTATAGGTCGCTGTATTGTAAGCTTTTACGTTCTGCCGATAATATAAGGATTTTATTAAAATATTAACAAAGTATTAAATAAGTGAATGTTAGTAAAATTGGTACTGAATACTATGCGTTAGTTTGCAGATTCCATTTGCATTTGTTACTTATCTGTACTTAGAAAATAAAACAATGTACATTTTTTTATGTAATCAATTATTTACTAAGAATGTGCATATGATTTTTATAGCATAATGTAATATAGTAATGATATGGTAATAATAGTAAATTATCTAATATTCAAAACGTTTTAAGGACGATTGAAACACAAATGTTTTTTGTTATCCCTTTGTTGGCATTAGTCGTTGTTATTGTAATCTGATTGTGTTTATTTTTTATCTCAGTGTTGAAAGAGTTCATGAGGTAAAATTGTGGCCAAAAAAAACCATGTTGGAGGTTGCCATTGATTATAGAAGTTGCTCCCATCTTAGCTACTTTTTTGACTGACTTAGTTAAAAAAGAGACAGTTAAGTTTCAGTTAAGTTTGGTTAATTGTAAAACCTTTGTTTTTTTATAGCATTTACTAATTCTAAAAAATCAACGATTCAAATCAAACAATACTTTAACAATAATCAAGAATGTTTGATTGAAAATAACTTAGCAAACAAGTGTTTATGTATAGATCATAACGACCGTACTTAAAATTGTAAGATAACAGCTAAAAAACATTATATAATTAATATATGAACATGGAATTTTAAAAGCTTCTTTTATGTTGTAGAAATTAACGCAGTCAGTGATGCCAATATCGCCGTGAAATCACTGCTATAACTTTTAGATTAAACTATTGAAAACAAAAGAATTCATCGGAGGTTGGCCAAATATGTATAGAATATATATTAATTACGTACATACAACATAAATAGGTGTGTACATCAATCACTGATCAAAAAATAAAGATGCACATTCTTCGTTTTTCATGCAGGAATGAAAATGGAAATAACCCATTTTGCGATTTATATCGCAATCTTCCTGCGTCTGTTGATCACTTTTGTGTTCTTGTATTTACTAAAGTTATTTTTTTAAAAATTGTGTATATTATGTTTGTAATGTAATTCTTATTAGATTAAGAAGTTCGTGTACACAATTCCAATGAGAATTCATCTTGTGTAATGTTAAGTAATGCCATAATAAGATTTTATTAATGAGCACATAAAAATAGCTGTTCATATAGATTTTTATGAATATGAATAATATATTCATGAAAACAATAAAAAAAATTTCACAATCTAATCATTAATTCTATCGCCTAGCTAAACTTCCGACTGTTTAATGAAATTAGCTATCCGAGGAGATGAAGACACGTCAATATCTTTAATTAGCATATGATATACATCATAAATGTATGACATACGTAGGTGTATGTATAATAAATAAGGGTATTAAAAGCAACATAAAATGTTTTAGCCTACGGATAAGAATTTATATAGCATTTGGAAATTTCTCTTATTTTATAATCATAGAATTTAATATAAATAATCATATCAGTGCAAATTCGAAAATAATTATTAAATTGTGTAATCCTAACAATTTATTAAAATGAAAAATAAAATTAGCTAATAAAATGCATCAAAACAAAATCGAAATAAATTTGAAGCATTTAATATATACACAAAAATAAGCACTAATACGTTTAAGATGTTTAACATTAATTTTTAAAAATATATGTACATGTAATTATATTTTTATATTTTCAAATTATCTCTAGCATCGCCATTCGTTTTATTCAGCCATTAGACATTAATTGTATATTTTAATTACGTATGAATAATAATAAATAGAGACATTCATTAAATAGATGTAAAAAATAATATTTATTGCCTACCGTGTTCATAATTTTATAAAACAAACCAAACTTTATTCATCTTTTGAAGTCTTAACAGGTAAACATAATAAACAAATCGATATCCTAATGAGTGTGAAGAAAGTAGGAGCAGATTTCTAAAAATTAACTTACTACCTTAAACAGCTTATCTTTCTTTCTCAGCAACAAAATCTTTCGCCATAAGAAATTATGAATGACTGGATTACACTTGAAAAAGCTTCATTGGAATGATTCAAATGATGAGGCGCTCATAACTTACAGCAAGTTAGCAAGTCAGAAAAATAATGCTCCGTGAGAAATCTAACAACAGTTATAAAATCTTCCCTCTCTCTTGGTTGTAAATGACGCCTAAAGTTGATGGCGCCTAAAGAGGGGAAAATCAAAATGGCTTCCAACTTTGAAGAAGCCGTGTGTTTTTTCGCAATCGATCACGTAATCATGAACTCCTGATACTTTTAATAAAATCTCAGGCACTGCTTATGAGTGTTTAGATAATTTAAATTAAATTAAATTTTTTTATTCAATATTGTCAATCGCCGTCATAACATTAAATAAAAACTTTAATATAAATTTACTGTGACAGCTCAAATTAACAGGCGCTCATAAACGACAGAGTAATCGCACAGTAATTGTTCGTCAGAAAGCTAACAACCATTATAGAATCTTCGCAATCTCGCCAAGCAATACCTTATACACAAAATAAGTGATGGCGTCTGAAAGAGAGGAATTGGTTTTAATTTTGATGAATTAGGGCGGTGACAAGATTTCAGAGAAGTGGCTTTATGTCTCTGCAAACCGCTTTATAAGTGAAACACTTCATAAATGATTTATAAATTATTTATATCAATATAATTTAGCTAACGTTTAATTAACGTTTTAGATTTTTTGTTCATTCAACATTCTTTAAAAAGTTATTCTTTATCTCCTTACAAAAGGGGTTCTCGACTCTCCTTTAAATAATCATCTGTTTTCTATGCCTAAGCATGTGTGTTTCATACACACCAAGGCGATTAAGGTCAAAATACACTGCAAAATATTAGGTATGAAATATTGGTTATTTTTTGTGTGAACTAAACTATTCAAGTTAAAACTTTATTTTATTGTTTATTGAAAATGAATGGAAATATAGAAATAATTTGTTTATTATCGAAATAGAAAAAATTCCATGATTATAAATGAAAAGTGTTAACTTTTGATGCGTAGGGGAAACGGAGTTTAATCGAGGACGGCGATATAGTGGCTGCATATCTGCTCATTACTTGCGATGTATGGTAACTATAATTACTATAAAATGATTTACTTTTTTACCTGTTCCCTTCCCCACTACAGTAAAAGTCACTATCTAAATAAGTTACACCAAATAAATTTTAATAAATCATATAAAAAAATTTTACATTTATACAAATTTGACATATGTACAAACATACTTATATGTAAATAATACGAAAATATATTTTAAATAAGGACCAAGCGGTATCACACACAACACTTTCTATTCGAACAATTGAAATCGATCGTTCTTAAGAGTAAATTTTATTAGCAGGTCCATGCATTATCCGACATATGGGAATGGTTGGTACGGTGGTGGGAAATAGCCGGGGAATGCAACTGTGGGGTGAATGGGAATGGATGTGGTGACGAAGCTAGTAACGATCTGCGGAAGCACCTGTGTTGAGAATAGAGTTGTGTAGGCGGTTCTCGCGCCGAACGTTAGTTTCAGTACTTTGCTGCTGGTTTCGGTGACATAAGCTTGCTGCAGCAAAGGTGAAGTTATTGTTTGGAATTGTTGCGGTGCTGGCAACAAGAACGGATTCGGATTCACTGATATCTGAGGTTCTACAGAGGTATTAATTGTCTCCAATTCGTACTCGGTTCTTTCGGTCATGCCAACCGACTTCGAAATCGTCCGATAAGCAGTCGAAAGTCCGTTTATAACAGGAATTATATGCGATTTCCAAATGGTATCCATCTTAACGACTGGGCGATTAGTGAACGCCATTGGATTTGGGGAAATCGAGTTGACTTTGTTAATTAATGGGATTTGATTGAGCTGCGATGCAGGAACAACAGAAGATGCATTGTAATGTGCAAAATCGTATTTATCGTCCTTCAATTTTTCGAGATTGTCTTCGTCTGCGAATTCCAAATCGAAATTCACTTCTGAGCCTGCTTCGTCCAGGTTGATATTCACATCTTGCAAACCGGAAGGCACAAACTGATTCGTGTCATGCGGCAGAAGGGTTTTGGTAACGGTGATAATGTTCTTGATTTCATAAGTTTGCACAGCCGTTAGATACGAAGTGGAATTCCCACGAACAATTGGCAACACCTTAGTTCCAAGTTTCTGCTTCGCAAATGTATACGAGTCCGTGGTGACTTCCAAGCGAGGAGTTTCTTCGTTTTCCGCCAGAGTGAGCGGCGAAAGCGTCGAAATACTTCCATCCAATTCGTCAGCGCTCAGCGATGATGAGGTGAGGATGTTCTCGGTTAGCGGGCCTTCAAATACTGCGCTTGTACTGGGCTCGGGCTCCAACGTCCTTTCGAGTGTCGATGTCACTGTGATGTAACGCGTCTTCTTAACTACACCTGCTTGGAAAATATACGGAGTTTTAATCGTGACGATCTCATAATATACATTGTCGAAATTCGCCGGAGTGGACACGTCAATGTTAAGAGTTTCGACGATGAACTTTTGGTTCTCTTCGACATTCGCGTTGTTTATAACTGCACCGTTCTGTGATCCTGACGAATCCAAGTCTGCATTCGCATCTGTAGAAGAATTCGCTGCCACCGGAACCGACGACACGACGTTGTTGGCAACAACTGGTTTCCGAATGTTGACTTTGGGCTTCGGCGATGTTTTGTATTGCCATCGGCCCGGAGTCCGATTCAATTTGAACATAAAAATACTGGACGCCGAGTCCGCAGGTTCCGTCGTAGTCGGCGTGTGTGTTCGTAATCTGTACGATCGGCGATTTTCATCGACTGTTGCTTGTGTATTGGGCGCACGTTTCTCACTCTCCGAATGTCGCGAATGCTTGTTGCGCCTCTTCGATTTGCTCCTGTTGGAAGACTTTCGCGGTTTTCCGTGATTAGTGGAACGTTCCGTCGTCTTCTGTGCTACAGCAGTCACTTCCAGAACCGAGGAGGACGTTAAACTTCGCGAGTGTGCTTTCTTGGACAATCCCGATGGTCGATGAGCTCGCAGATCCTCATTGCCTCTTGTTGATGGAGCTGTTTTCAAAATTCGTGACGTTGACGTAGCAGCAATTTTCGCTTTGATATTTTTGAAGGGATTCGAAGAACTTTCAGCCTGTTTCGATGGCACGCACGTACTTGTCAAGCCATTAATTAGTACATTCGGATCCTTACTGCCTTCAATGCCACACGTTTTAGAACTGGAAAAGCGGAATTTGTTATGATTGCGTAAATTTGGGTTAATGTTAACTAATTTAAAAGTCTCCTCCACGAATTCCGTTGGTTGGCGCGACAGCAAATTGTATTCGGGTTTGTTGACGTTGCTCTCAATATATGCCACAGTATTTTCCGTTTGGCCACTTTTACTTTCAACCTGCTTCGCCGTGATTGAGTCGCTGTGCGTCGTCTTCTTCGGCAATGCAGACTTCAGGGCTTCGCTCGTCGACGAAGTGTTGACCAAGAGTTTCGTGGGGCTGATCACAGCGTCGACCTGCTTTCCTATATGTTTTATCGGCTTCGTCTCAATAACCTTCACAGCTTCCGTTCGGGCCTCTTTGAGCTGCAGCGTTGGCGGAGCACTTTCAGGAGAAAAAACCATAACCGTGTTCCCGATCGTGGTAGTGAAATCGAGGAATCCGTAAACGGTCTGCGTCACGAACTTCGATGCTGCAGCGGATGTGTTGACACTGGCGCTCGTTAAAATGACGAAAAGAAAAATATAAACTATACTATTGCCCATTTTGTTTATAAACAAAACGTTCTTCTAACGTTCACCGTCACAGATTCGTCGAGTTCAGCACTGAAATGGAAATGTTGTTCATGCATTCGTGCGTGTATTTCAAATGGAATACAAAGAAAAATTCGCTGATACGAATACCGAAGTTATGTAAACTATCGACTTGCTTGGAGAAACTTTTCGTCAGCCAACGGATATTTGCCGTTGCTCTGCAACCAGTCTTTCAGTCAGTGTTCGCTGCCTTTTCTATGGATACATATTGCAAGTAATTGTCTTCAAGTAGAGTTTAGTTTTCAATGCACATCTACTCGCACACATATTTCGTGTTTATGTAATAAATAGTGCTCAGTGTGGTACTGTATATTTATAACTCTTTTACCTTCAGAAATGACGAAAGAATTACGTTTTTCCATGAAGTTCGGCAGCTACAAACAACTTTAAGAAGCAAATCTAAGCAATAATGAAATGTGTGTGTGTATCTTGAAGATTTTATAAGATTTTTAACTCATGATTTAGTTTCAATTAAAATACTAATTTAAATTATTTCATATATTTTCAAAAGTAATAAACTTCTTTTTGTGTTTTGAGTTAGGTTAAGGGAATAATTTATATAACTTTATAACAAATTGTTTTTGTTGTTCAGTTGACTTGTTAATTTGTTTTTGTAAAAGTATTTAAACCGGTTTTCGAACTCACCTGCGGCGAGTAACAGCAACGGAGAGTAAAATATGTTGATTAACCTTTCGCAGAGTGATTTCACAGGAGAGTTTTCTTTAAGATTTCCCAACTAAAATCTTTGGGTAGCTAAATATAGATTTTAGGAACGACAGATTAAATTTTGAATAACATATTTTGCAATTTGTGAATTGCTTTCACATTCCAAGTCCATAAAAGAGTAAAGAAAATGTATTAAGTAGAGAAATTTATATATTTTACTTTAAACAATAATCCCAAATAAAATTTATAAATACATCTTAAAAAACAGGCAGTTATAATTGAAATAGAGCAGCGATTGAGAAAAGAAAAATGTATAAAAATTACCTTTGTTATTTTATTCCCTTTATTGAAGTCTGCGTTGATCGTTGATGATTGTACGAAGGAAATCCTTGAACCAGAAATTCCATTTTAGAGAATATTCTGTACAGAATGAAGAAAATTTTCTTGTTTCTAGCTCTTTGCTTGCATTCTACTTAAGGTTTTTACACGGATTTATAAATCACATATATTAAATATTTAGTTTTATTTTTTATTTGCGAAAAATTTATTTTCATTTTTTTTTAAATTTACAGGATTTTTTTTAGAATTTATATTATCAATTTTTTTAAATTACAGATTTTTAATAATGTACAGAATTTACAAAATATACGGTGAATATTAAAATAAATATTTATATCGAACTGTGGTATTTGTCTAATAGTTGCGCGTAAGTCAATTCCGATTTCAAGTCTTCACCGAGAATTTCTTTCGACGTTTCATATTTTGCCTTTGCTCTCTCAAAAGCCTCTATTATGCAGGACCTAAAAGTAAACATTCGCAGTTGTAATAGCGATATAAATGCTGATATCTTATATTTTGCAAAAAATCTACATTTCTAAGGTAGCAAAATTAAGGAAAACTTTCGATTTGAGTTTGCATCTTAAATAAAATAAAGTATATTTCCAAAGGCTTCTTTTTCTTAAGAAAGAAGGAATTCTTGATCTACATATTTTCGTTATGTTTATTAAACAAAATCAAGTAAAGGATGTCTTAAGGCATATACAAAATTTGACCAGTTGAAGGGAAATGTACTAGAATTGATTCTGCAATAGTTCCGCGAAAAGGTTGAGTGAACAAAGTCACTGGGTTTAATTTTTAGAATCACTTTTCACAGGCGTGAAAATTATTTCGATCGAGGAATTATTGGTCTTTCCTATACAACTCATAACAACACAAAAAATAAACACATGCAAAACATATCAAAGAAAATGCTACCAACTACAGAATCCGCGAAAATCAAATCAGGTTTTGAAATGCGTTGTGCTAGAAGAAACTTCTAATTATATAAACTCACCTATAAAGTTTTTGATGGAGGACATAAGCGCTAACGTGGCCGGCTGCAAGGTAACGAACCTCGACTCCTGGCCAAATATCTTCCAAATTCGAGCAGCCTTCGCGCGGTACATACGCGTCGTCCTTTGCGCATATGGCGATAATCAGCGACGTGTCATAAGGCACGGAAAAATTCTTCAGATGCGTGCATTCGTCCATCATTCCTCTCATGAACTGCAACGCTTCACGCTCCCACCAATTCGTCTTTTTAATATTGATTTTTTCCTGCTGCATTAAGGATTTTTGAGGTAGAATATATTTCATTAGTCTCGTCAACGCCGATGGTTCTTGATTTCGTTGTGTTGTGTTATTATTCGCTTTGTGAATATCGACGGGAGGCTTATCCAAGGAAACACTGACATTAGTCGCTGTATTGTCTGGTTTCGTGCTGTAATTCTTTTCAGGTCGTGGGTTTTTCAAAAGAATCGTCGTGCGGGAATCGCTAATATCTTTTTCCAGTTCTTTTATCGACTGACTGAAATCTTTTATGAACTTTTGCCCAGCCACAAAAGCGTCGTCGATTACGGTAACCATTTTAGAAAGCCTTTGACTATACTTTCCGTCCGAATAATATTGTGTTTCGAGCAATTCCCAGTTTATTGACTGACTCATTACACCCTGGAAATTTAAGGAATAAATTACTTTTGCATTCTAAAATAATATTGAACATGTTGAACGTAACTCTTATCTAATAATAGAAAAAATATATAAAAACTACAAAGGTTCTAGCTTAGCTTCTGATAATTTATGATTTCTTGCGAGGTTATACAGCAAAATATTAATTTATTTACAATATTGTTTACTGTGCAATACGATAAAGATCAATTCTTAGGATTACTTTTACTATAATAAAAGTAAATGAATTATAAACGTGTAATGATTGCATCTCCTTCGAAACTCAAAGGCTTAACATGCTAATTTTTAATGGATGATATACTTATATAATTATTTACAATCACTTGCCGTAGTAAAAACAGAAGCTGCTGTCGACCAGGAGAGACAAGGTACTAAAACTATTGGTTTCGGCCAGTTCGTAGCTGACAGTGACGCCATCTGCATGTATACAATTCGGTTTAACGATTACTGATTCCACTCTTCGCTTACTTACATGGCCACCCATGGACAAGCCCGTCACTCCCAGCGGTCCGAATCCATTGTTTTCGCACCAGTGAAACAACACCAGACATTCTAATATCAGACATCCTCCCATTACAAAAATATCGGAAACATTATGTAAATTAGATCGCCTTAAAAGTAAGAATATAAATACACATACAAATAGACATAATATACATCTTTAAAAACTATGGCTATATTTACAGGGACCTACACAGAAACGGAATGAAAAGGTTAAAAACAGAAAATAGTTCTGCTTACGGCCTCGTACATTTATACCATACAACTAATGTAATTCACCATGAATGAAGTCAACTTATCCTATATGTATTTATAATTTCAGAAGGGAAGTAATTTCACCCAAGTTTAACCCAAGAGCAACTCGAAATCTAAAACGGTCATAAAACGCTTTATCTGCGAACTCTTCAAGGTGTGAAAATAATACTAAAAAAAAAAGAAATTATGCTTTTTGACAGTGCAAATTGCTGAATAAAATTATCGTATAGTAGAGTCAAGGATTAAGTTTTCAAACGCAATACTGAAAAATGAAAATATATCTGTTTTCTATTAAATATTGAATAGAAGGCGTAGGAAGCTGAAATTTTGCATGCTGATTACTTTGGATTCTTGTTAAAGAATTGATTGTGGGTGGGTGTTGGAAGGGCGGGAAAGGGTGCGTTCGAGAGCGAGTGAGTGGTAGAGGGTCACAAAGAGTGGCACCGTCAGGAAACTAATAACGCTTTCGCTCACTGGGTCAGCTACTTTATTAATTTTAAGTCTGACAAGTTAGACTCTATAAAATTCCGCTTAAAGGTACCCCATAACTCCAGAATTTTGCCTATAAACGCGGATGCGTTCCATACTTCTGTTTCTATAGCGATTCTCTCACATAATTAAGACAAGAAACCAATAATATATGATCAATTATATAAAATAATTTCTCCCTATATTAGTTCAAATCAGTGTAGGTCCAGATATGACCTAAAGATCACCGTTTAGGTGTGAAGGGAAGCTACCTAAAAACCTGAATTAAAAATGTGAAAAAGGTTTCAGACAGTAACCGAGTCACGTAGATCGTAAATACCTCATAACTACAGTTCCATCAGAGAGCGAAAATTAATTTTTTACTGTACTCAGCAACTATTTTATTGGTATTTTGTAGCTGTGTCGCCTCCTACTAAATTTTAGTAAGACTTAAATTTTTTGGTGCATCGTAGAACTCAGAAAAACTGAAACTTAAAGGGCAATTGAAAACGTGAAGGTAGAAAAACTTTAGTGTTCTAAATATGTTTGATTGAGTTTGTAAATAAAAATGGTTATGGCAAGTTAAATTCAAGTTTTGTACGAAAACCCAATAAAATAAAAAGTTGATATGTGGTGCATGTAATAGATAATGACTTTAGCACTATGATAAAAATATCTATGTTTTTGTTTAAATTCAATTTATCATATGTATTCAAATAAAGTATTAAAGCTGTCGGGTAATTTCGAATAAGCATCATTAAAGAAAATTGCACTAAAGTGATCAAATGCCTTTTCGATTTAATTGAGAAATAAAAGGTTTTTAAAGTGCATATTTGGTAAAACTTATAAGTGTGTAAACATGAAATAATTGAAATGAGGAACACATAAACGATGTCAGATTAAAAGTAATGAAATGAGAACATAGTTAACAAAACGAAAATAAACGAATAATGGAGAACGTGAATGATGATAATGAAGAAGACGGAGGACATCAAAAGCAAAGCTGAAATAGTCCCAAACCGAATTTGACAAACGAGGCCCGTGTACCAACTCCAATATAAGCTCAATGTTCAGATTATCGATATAAGGAAGTGTATATTTATTCCCATTTTGTGTAATAGTTCTGCAAACGGGATTTAGTTATTTTTTGCAACAGATTATGCACTGCTTTCAACACACAAGCACACATTGATAAGTTTACCAAATATTTATCGTATTTTAATATTAATATAGTTTGCATCAGAATGTTTCTATTGCAAGATTTAAGTAAGAGTATATTACCATAGTGCTAGAGTTAGTATTTTAATGTTGTTTGGATGTCTTTACACTTGATCCTCTGGCTTTCGAACTCCATAAAATGGGCTTTCTAGAATTATAGCTCCCATATTCGCCTCTTTCAGTAATGGCTTCGCAATAAAATTCCTTCGCCGCCAATAAAACTGTTAAAGAAAGAAATAGTTGCAGAGATAAATAAGCGAGGATACAAATTTAAATGCATTAAGTTAAATTATGTTAAGCACGAGGCAATTTAACCCAAATTGAACAAAGGCATTAGAATGATTTTATAAAGGTTAAAAGCAGTTTTAGGGAAGTTTAATACAGTGGACAATTAATTGTCGAGAAGGAAAAACAACTCTTATTTAAGTTGCAACAATATCGAGTCGACAAGGATGTACTCATGTAGTCTAGGATCAACTTGAACTCTCCTTGAGAATGTCAGTGCAGAAAAGATCCTTTTGACGTGAACTATTGGACCATTTAACCATTACATTTAGAGCTGGATAGTTACACTTGAAAAGATCTGATATGGATTTAGATTAATTTAATTATTAAACACAAAATAAGGTGATCGACTTCTGGCGAAGGAGGCAGATGTTTTGGTACTGTTGCCGCAACGCCATTATATGGATATGTATGTTATCTAGTATTGTTGTTGGAACGCAGAGTAATATTTTACCATACAGACAATGTTTTAATCAACTTACGTGATCTCCTGTCCCTGCTAAGTGGATACACACAGGTTTATGACTTTCATGTCCCCACTTATTCGGTAGAAGTACTTGAAAAAACGCCATCTGCGAAGGCTTCGGAACTACGCCAGACAAATGAAGCTCTAAAGGTGTAATAAACTTCCCTTCTAATATCACATATTCCTTGTGTTTCACTTTTTTGTAGATATCCACGTAATAATCACGTGGAACAAGTTTATAACACGTTTCCCTGCATGATAGAATTTTTCTAAACTCGAATAATCTGAAAAAATTAATAGATTATTATTTAGCCGATAACGAAGATATGTATAAACACATAGAAACGATTGAAACATTTCCTTATCAAAATATCTTTTTTCAACCAATTTTTGGAAGTACATACAGAAAAGTTTTTAAATATTTTTCGCCCGTTTCACAAACCAGGCACTTTGACGTTGTTGTTGTAAATTTTAACAAACTTCTGCCGCTTCGAGTTTTATAACACTTTGAATTTAATTTTTCTTTTTTGCCTGATATCTCCTAAACTAGAAGCGATATTCGTTGGGCGTGTGTATCTTTAGATAGTCAATATGCATATCTTTAATATTTCTTAAAGAAGCATACAAATAAAATACAAAGACATTTTTTAAAAAGTGTATAACACCGAAAATCCAAAGAATGCAACTTGTAAAATTTAAATGCTTTCAAACGGGAATAAGCACTATCCATTTGCTATTTACAAAGCTATAATTTTATGATGTCTTCATTTGCCTTTAGGTAGCAATAAGTGAATAAAAAATAAAGTTTAGTTATTATTTTACGCAACCATTGAACCACAGCCATCAAAAACTGGTGTAAGAAGTTGTGTGCAACAAGTGGCTACAGCTCGATAATCATAAGTTGTGAATTGATGAATACTTGAAAAAATAGAGCTATTTGACAGTGAAGGTAGTTTTGCCGTGAAAAGGGAACGACAGATTTATCAGAAATAAGTCTCTGGACTTATGACAATCTACAGACATTTAATATTAATATGGAATAATTCGAAAATATCTTTAATATTTTCATTATAATATTGCGGATTGTATGCAACACAAAATAAGGAGCAGTCTTTTACTTGTCGTGTTTATCAATGAACGAACGCTTTTTGCCAATTCTCCTTTACATGACATTTGTCCATGTTTCAGAATGAAAATTACGTTTGTTATCATTACACTGTTCTGATACATTTGTTTTTATTTTTTTCTTGTTTTACACTCAATGAACAAAAACCAAGAAGTCCAAAGTTTGAAATCCATCGTTTCACTGTATATGAACTATCCAAATTCCATACTACTCCCTAATACTTTAAATACACTTTAATTATATATGCAATGCTTTAGGTGTTACGTGACCTTACAACACGAAATGTGAACGCGAATTTTACACTTACTTTTGTAGATTTTCAGGTTTTCCCCAGCCTCTTTCAAAAAATCTTGTGATTAACATTTTACGGTATAAATTATCTAACATGCTGGGAGGCATTGCTAAAATTAAAAACTAATCCGGCAGTTCAAAATATTTTAATTTTCTTATTCTATACGTCACATAAATGAATAAACTTATTGCTATTTGTGCAGGGTGCCTCAAAAAAATCAAAATTATTATTTACATCTGACGTGACAAAAGGCTTTGTCAAAATCGGCGGATTTTGTGGGATAAATTGTTTGCGATTTGTAAGTGTTTTGCGATTTATTTTGTTTGCAAGTTTTTTCAAAACACCGGGGTGGCAAATTTTATCTTATGTTCAACCATTAAGAGAAATGATAATAAAACATCGTCTATTTCTAATTTTTTTTCAAAGAAACAAATAAATTAAATTGTAACAACCATCACGTCATAAACAACAACACAGAAAAATATTTCCTTCATCGTCACATAACAAAATTGTGAAGTTTGCTAATGTATGGCGAAAACGTATACAGTTCAAAGCAAAAAAAAGTTTTTGTATGTTCGTTGCATTATTTTCTTTCTTAGCTGTGCTTTCTCATGAACTTGTTAGGTTTTCGCCACACAACTGAAAGGGAAATTTTGCAAAATGCCCATTTTGAGTGTGTTCTTTAGCTGCTGGATCTGGATTACAAGATTACTTAAAAAAACGATGAGGGAAATTTCATCTTATGTCAAACTTTTGAGGGAAATTATATAAGTAAACTGCAGAGAGTATAGAATCTATATCTATCTATACTATAGATATGTAAAGAGATTTCATGAAGCCGCCTTTCCAGCCTTCCACAAACTTTCAGTAGATGTTATTAGGGTCAAACTTGTATGAACAATTGAGGTTTGAGAAAGACATGTTAGGATTACGTTTTAATATGTTCGATGTTCTCATCGAAAAATCACTAAAGCACGACAAAGATCGTGCTATGATGAATTATAAAGAACTAGAAAGGGTAAAAAATTTTGGTTGTGTTATGTTTGTGAAACATTTTTTTCTCCCCGCGGGTTATTTCGCATCCTATTATACACAAGTTTTTGCCTTGTTTTCTGATTTATGTTCTGCGTGTATGGTTGTTGTTTTACACAAATGAAGCAATATTCGTCACAATGATCGATATGATGATTTCAGCGGGCGACGAAATGCAAGAAAGTAATTCGCTTTTTTATTGTTTCTTTACAATGAAAAACATGAGCAGTCCATCTACTCGGATTTCTTTCTATTTTCTGTAATTTTTGCATGCTTCGTTTGTTAGTTCGAAAATAATTAGATTTGATTTCAGTTTATTCGGTTGTTTTTATATATTAGAATACTATTAAATTCATAACTTCTTATTACATCGAGATATTTCCTTAGCTTATATTATTGAACTCAGTTATTTTTGAAAAGTTAATTTAAATAGATTTTAGAAAAAGTTTCTAGTCTCACTTGCATAGCATGTAAAAGAACTTGATATGCCGACGAAAATAAGTCGGTTTGCTTTTGTTAGCCATTGGTTTATGTGAAAAATATTAAAAATATGTAACTTTAGAATCTTCTTGTAATCATATACAAATATATCAATCAGATGTTTGCGTTTTTAGTCATGAGAGACACCACAGAAAATCACCTCGTAAAAAAAAAATTTGCAAAATAAATAGCAATATGAATGGACTGTGAAGTTTAAAGGTAATTCTAAATAAAATTTTAATATCATGTTTCTTAATAAACGAAGTCGAATAAATAAAGTTAAAGTAATATTAATTAAAGTAATGAATAATTAAAGTAATATTAATTATTATTATGTATTATGTAAAGTATCATAATTTATGTACATACATACATATTCACAATATATTCATGTTTCTTTACAATAAGAAAACATGAGCAGTCCGTCTGCTATATAAGTATGCTATATAAGACGTTGCATTTTAACGTTTTTGTTTGATTTTTCTGTTATCAAAGAGTTCCTTTTCCTCCGCGATGATTCCAATTTTACTTTTAACCATCTTGAATTAAAGCGTATTAAAATTGTAATTAGATGGTGAAGAATAGTGATTCTATGTTGCGAACATATGTAAGTCTGCAATATCGAACCATTTTGGCCAAATTATGTTTGTTCGTCGAATGCATTCTTTTAAAATTATTGACTTCAAATTACTACCTTTATAAGTAGTATAGTATAGTATAGTCTTTATAGTAGTAAGTAGTATAAAGAAATATTTGAAGACAATTGCCATGCTCGCAATTTGAAGTCAATAATTTTAAAAGAATGCATTCGACGAACAAACATAATTTGGCCAAAATGGTTCGATATTGCAGACTTACATATGTTCGCAACATAGAATCACTATTCTTCACCATCTAATTACAATTTTAATACGCTTTAATTCAAGATGGTTAAAAGTAAAATTGGAATCATCGCGGAGGAAAAGGAACTCTTTGATAACAGAAAAATCAAACAAAAACGTTAAAATGCAACGTCTTATATAGCATACTTATATAGCAGACGGACTGCTCATGTTTTTCATTGTAAAGAAACAATAAAAAAGCGAATTACTTTCTTGCATTTCGTCGCCCGCTGAAATCATCATATCGATCATTGTGACGAATATTGCTTCATTTGTGTAAAACAACAACCATACACGCAGAACAAAAATCAGAAAACAAGGCAAAAACTTGTGTATAATAGGATGCGAAATAACCCGCGGGGAGAAAAAAATGTTTCGCAAACATAACACAACCAAAATTTTTTTACCCTTTCTAGTTCTTTATAATTCATCATAGCACGATCTTTGTCGTGCTTTAGTGATTTTTCGATGAGAACATCGAACATATTAAAACGTAATCCTAACATGTCTTTCTCAAACCTCAATTGTTCATACAAGTTTGACCCTAATAACATCTACTGAAAGTTTGTGGAAGGCTGGAAAGGCGGCTTCATGAAATCTCTTTACATATCTATACTCTCTGTAAACTGTGTAGCTTGTTATAAACAAAAAACACACAAAAATTCGGAAGTTTCAAAAATTTCCCAAGATCTGGAAAGAAACCTCGATCAAGATCGGCGATCTATCAGTTGTGTGGTGAAGATCCAGATAGATCACTAAAAAAAACATCTTTTTTGATAACATGATTTTTGTTACGATGCATACATATATAATTTTATTGTAATCATGTTGATCAATAAAGTTGTATAACGATCCTTTATATTTAAATTTTAAAAGCAATATAACTAATTTTTTATGCATCTTCTTCTTCTATCTATATCTACATATATATATAAAAATTTCATGTGTGTCTGTTAATCTCAGCCGCTATTTGGAGACGATGGTAAAACTTACTGAGGTAATTGTACAACTGCCAAGGAAGTTTTCTGTATCATTACTCTTTTGAAAAACTCGAGCCCATTGAACTACGAAGCGTAGGAATCTAAAATTTTGCATGCTGCTTGGTTTAGCACTGTCGAGATGCACTATGATACATTTCTTCTTACAAAACAGATTGAACAAAGGATCGATCTTGCCATTACCGGAAAACATATAAGCAATCTTCGCAAGTAAAGTCACATCCGTTGCAAAGATGAAGTCAATGACAAGACTGAAGTTTTGTAAAAGATAAATAAAATATATCTTCATACATATTTGAATATTTTAATAAAAAATTCTCCTGTCACTGAAATTGTTACGTATCTTTATTTGCGATAAAATGTCTTTCGATTTTAATTATAAATTTTGGGTAGCCACTAAAAAAGATATAAGCAGTATAATTCAGAAGCAAAATGCACTCAAAAAGCTGGAACCGATCGAAAAGCCTGCGATTACGTTTAAAATATTTTCCGAACTGTATGTCCTGTACGTGGAGCTGGTAAATAAGCTAGGATATCTTTATAGCAAGACATTTCAAGTCCAGAAGAGAGCTGTTATAAGAACGTTAGTGGAGTCTGCCACGCGGAGATTGCTAGAGCTGAAAAACGAGCTGAAGAATCTCGAGTTTAGTGAATATGTGTACACGGACAAAGCGTTAATCACAAGGAAGCTAACACCGTACGATATTTTTATATGGCGCTCACCAGAGTTCTTGTACAAACGTCCGATGGAATTTCAAAATCTCGTTTACGACAACACAATGTTCATGGACGATGACAAGAAAGTAGAGCAGGGTTTGGAGGAGCATAATAAGCTGGAAGAGGCTGTAATTTTAATCCAGACGCACGAACGAGCTCGCAAAGCCAGAGTCTATCTGGCAGCCATTAAATACGACAAGAAGTACTTGAAGGTGGTCAAGCAGAGGGAAGTGAAATACAGCTTCACTCATAAAGCAGATCAACAGATGAGCATCCCCGTCAAGAAAACCATCTTCAGTGCCAATTATATAAAGGCTTTGGCGAGCTGCGAATATTTGTTGGACGCAAATCATATAGGATCAAAATCCACCGAAAGTAAGTCATAATATTTAAATGATGTTCTTTAAGATATATGTATTCTTCGTCCTTATGAGTATGGATCAGACATATTCGTAATGATAAAAAAGTAGAGTCATATAAAAGACAAAAAGGGCGATCATATGTCATAAATAATGAATTACAACAACAAAAAACAGCTTACGTATGTTACTAAACATTTTTAGACTTGGAAAAACTGGCTGAAATCTGGAATCGCGCCGCTACAATAATTCAAAGGGCTTGGAGAGCTTACAAGATGAAGAAGATTGATAAAAAGAAGAGCATATTGAAACAGGAACTTTACGGCATGAAGATAAAAAGGAGATTGCTGAAGCCACACAAGTACTTCGATGCGATAGCGCAGGCGTACAACGACGAGAAGCTGAAGCAGAAACTGGATGAGGACTTCCTAAACCTGATAACAGATGAACGGACAAGATTACTGCAAGAGCGGGCGCCTTGGATAATGGAAGATATTTCAGATCACATCAGAGCATGGTTTCGCGAATTGTATGTGATGTGAACGGATTCTTGTTTAAGATTCTAATTTTTTCAAATTATGTGTGTTGCAGCTTTGATCTAACAGGCGCATTTCATCCATATCCGGAGGAAATTAAAAGTGGAACTGTTTTGGTATTAATAGACGAAACCATGACGCCGATGGAGTACCAGACGAAGATGAATGAAAAAGGTCTCTCCGCAGCTGAGAAGAAGAAGCGGGCGGAAAAAGAGAAGCTGCTGAAGGAGAAGCAGAAGGAGAAGAGGAAGAAAGAAAAAATGAAGGAAGCGAAACGGAGGAAGAAAATGAAATTGGCCGGCATATTTGACATAGCTGAAACCATTAAGAAAAATGCAAATCTAGGTGGGAAAATTGACTCCTCTACATCTAAAATCAAACATACATATCATGCCTACACATTACATATTTAATAGGATAGAATAGAATATATATATACCAAATATAGATAAGTGTAGAATAATTGATATACAGTCATTAAGCTTTTTTTATGTGGCTATTGTTTTCGAAAGTTAATAGCTTTTAGTTTATTAGAAGCTCATTTTTTGCCGGTCTCATTTTGTGTAAACGGGCTATAAGTATCATCTAATTTAAATTTAAGCACCCATCGCTTAGTTTTCCATCCGTAAACATTTTTATTCAATGTTGCGTTGGCAGCACTCTATTTTTCCTTTAGTAATACCAACGAGTATATATTGTAAAGAGATTTCAACGCAGGCTACTCGTTACAGAGCACCTCGAGATGGTGCGCGGACTTAAGGCAACGAGTATATATTGTATATATATATATATATATTGTAATATATACTCGTTGTAGCGAGTCTGAAAAATACTACTATTTCTTATTTCTTAAAATCTTAAGTAATAACTAAACAATATATCTTTTTTGGAAAACGCTTATTCGTCGACTAGGTCGAATAATAAAAACTGAAATCCTAGTGTTAAAAACTATATTGATTATAACGAGTACTCACTTACTTACTTAAGTATACTTACTGATCTTTAATAGTAGTAAAATAGTATATTAGTAGTAGAAACGACAACGCTGGTACATGACATACTATTGAATAATTCCCACGGAAAACTACCACGCAAAATTACGTTCCGTACGGCTAATATACATACATACGTATTAATTATATTGTCTGAATTTTTCTCCCCTCAATAAAAATACAATAAAAATTAAATCTTTATATATTAGTAATAATAGTTTACACCACAAACCAATTTATAACGAGCGTAAAAAATGGACAATTAATTCCCGTTTCCACTTTGGTTTAAAAATACAACGATATTTCCCACACGCCATTGAAACTACATTATTGACAACTCGTTACAAATACATACACTATCCACGCATATATATTTACGATGTAAAATATTTACTTATTATCTTTGATTTTAGCGAAAATGGAAGAAACTATGAAACGTTACTCACTCGATTGGAAATTTGTCGACGAATATTTGAATAAAAATCATGAGCCTATCAAGGACTGGGTCACTGAGAGCGAACTCGCCATAATTCACAAAGAATTGAGAGCTCTAGTCGACCAATTTATGCGGCAAGAAATTTGTTCTGAATTTTTCGCAACATAATTATAACATTTTTTTCCAGAATTGAACATGAGCTCCTAAACAAAGCTCTTGCAGCCGATAATAAAAAGAAATACAAACCACCAAAAGAAAGGAAAGGGAAAAAAGGGAAGGGAAAGAGAAAGAAAAAGAAGAAAAAAGGCAAAGATATGACTGCAGATCGTACACTTGAATCTCTTTTTAATGAACTCAAAGAATCGGGAATTATTGAAAAATGTCCCACAAAACGTTTCGACGATTTTATTGGCGAGGTCAATTTTGTAGCTGATGACGTCCGCGACGAACATAATTTAACGTAATATCTATTTTGATCGAAGTTTTATACTATTTCAAAGTTCATACTTACTCATAAGTCAATAGTTTTTCACTTTCGTATTTGTAGCTGTTTCAAATAGTTCCAATTGGAAATCGCATAAAGCATTTAGTTTTAAAATTAATTATTGCAACTTTACTATTTTATTTTAATGTTTACTTGTTTTTAACTTTTTATTTTGCACTTAATGAGTAATTTTAAATATATTTAACACACATTTTTATTGCAAACAGTACTCTGGAGCCCGCTAAAGGAGATATTAAATTGGTGATTCAGGAGGCGATGCTTGGCATGGGACAGTTCGTCATTGACAAACCGAAATCCATTCTTATCTTCGGCCCATTGAACAGTGGTAAAAAATTGCTCTGCAACATTATCGCCACGGAAATAGGTACGCATCTTTCACGAATTATAATTTTATGCGATGTTACCGTTTGTTTTTATGCTTTATTTATTTATGCTTGATTATCTTAATCGTTAAAGCGAAAATGGAAGAGACTGGCGAATGTTTCTACTCTCGCTTATTTTTCTTTCGATGATTTTTTCATCAATTTATCAACAAACTTTTTATTGCGTTGCTGTTTAATAGTTCTTTCATAATAAAACGCAATTTGCTCGTTACGTCCAACCGTAGTGTAAAGAGCAACGAGTATTTATACTCGCTGCCTTCACGTTAAGCTCGTTCTTATCGTCATTCGTTATTCAGTAATTAAAGTTTTATGCTGTGAAGGAACCTTTTGAATAGTTTGAATTAACCGTAAATTAATAAATTTCAGATGCTGTTTTTATGAATTTAAGTCCTGAAAAAACAGTTCAGTATGAAGAAAACATCAACTACTTTCTGCATGTGGTAATGAAAGTAGCGAAGGCTTTTCAGCCTACAATATTATTTATAGAAGATGTCCACAGAGTGTTTTGGAAAAAAATTCCCAAAGAACAGGAGGACCTAAATCCCAGATTATTAAAAAGGCCTTTTATGAAGAAAATTTTAAAGCCAATCAGGAAAGACGACAAAATCATGGTGCTTGGCACCAGCGAGACTCCGTGGGCTGCAGCTAGATTGAAGAAATACTTCCCAAAAATACTACTTCTGCCGAGCAACGACTATGGCACGAGTTTCTTAATATGGCTCGAAATGCTTGACATGCATCTGGGCGATGATAACGTGGACGATTACGTGGTCTCATCGCTGGCGAAGGTTCTGCAAAAGTACATCTCCGGTGATGTCACAAACAATATAACAGAGATATTGAACGTCCATCGAAAAATGCGACTCAAAGCAGCTCCAGTAAAGGCCAGCGAATTCTTAGAGCATTTCATTGCAGATGAGCTTCAACCGAAATTCCCGCCTGAAACAAAGGTTTGTACATGAATTCTTACAGATTTCATAGAAGTTAATGTTGCTTTTCTTACCAGCTCAACGACAAATACACAAAATGGTTCGCTAAATCGAATAAACTGGCAATACAAAGACGAAAATATCTTGCGGCTTTGAAAGGAAAACTGCAGAAAAAAAAATAAACGAATTACTTTAAATTCTCTGCAATTACTTTCAAATACAATCAAAAATTTAAATTTAAAAATTTTTTTTATGATATATAAATTTTTATACCATATAAAAATTAATTATAGTGTATGTAAATATGTATATAAAAACTTAAAGGAAAAATTTAAAATTAATAGTTTTTTTATTTTAACGCAAATATGGAATAATTTCGTATTTAATTGTAATGGAATCATCGGTTATTAATTTTCAAAAATACTGTTAAATTTTTGTACAAACTTAAGGTAAAAAAAGAACTGAATTGTCATTTGGAAGCGAATGTAACAGATCCGATTTTGTCTTTTCTCCGTTAACTCCTTCACGAAGCTCCACAAAAATACAACTTAAAGTATGTATTTATATAGAATAGTTTATGTTACGATGCATCACTTAACCTAAGCCTTAAATAGTTAACTTAAGCTTCTATACATTCTATTTATTACGAATTATCTATTAACATTTGACTACTTGTACTAGCACAATATCAAATAATACATCATTATTCGTTACTCCATTCACAATCTATAAAATAATAATTTACAAAAAATAAAAAAAATTCTTAAATTTTGTATTACATTAAATATACAATTTACATTAAATAGTACACAAAATTCCTTTACTCTGAATGAAGTTACTATGAAAATCATACAATCAACGAATCAATCGCATTTTATAAAAAAAAACAATGGTTGGACCTTACAGAATAGAGAAATTATCATTTTTTATCATTGTCGAGTTTATTTTTATCCAAGGACGACGAAATCATTCCTCCTCCATTCGACGGATACAATTTATCCAAGTAGTTCAACGATTCATTTAGAAAGGTCTGCAAAGGAAGAAGCAAAAGTTATTGGAAATACTTCGATTTGGAGGCTTATCAATAATCGTAAACGAAGCTAATAAAGCGTCACCTGGAAGGCGTGGAGTACTGCCATGATTGCAGGGGAACCGAATCCATGCGTTATTAGGGAAAAATGCGTCAGGTGGCGCTGCATCGACGGTTCCAGCAAATGCTGTGATCTGGTGCCGTACTGAGTTGTTCGGTCCTGACTCAGAACTTGCATGAGTTCCTTGGTAATCTTAAAAGAACATAAATAAATAAAAAAGACACCCACATTTATAATTATATTTTAACGGAATATTGGTAATTAATGAATATGGAAGAAGATTTCTTTATTAAAAATATGAGTAAATATAAAAAAGTATAAATATAGGTATCAAATGGTATAAAAAAGTGTTCATATTATAAATATTTTATAATGAGGTATGTAAACACACCTCACAGATGCATCTATTCTCCCACCTACCTGTTGGGAATGCAAAAGCAGCTCTTTTCTCCGATATGATTCTTGCGGTTCCGTTTGATGCCTCACAATATATTCGGCCAGTTGCCGTGCAGGAAACTCCGTTTCGCACACGAAATGAAAGTCTTTTGCTAAGTGAGTTGCTTCGCCTTCAACCAGTGAAGTTAGGAGCGTGACATTCGCCGCCTTCCGCCGACCCGCTGGTAAATTTAATCCTATTTTCTCCAATTTCTCGCGCAGTAGTCTTCCACCATTTTTGCTCTTAGCTCTGTATAAAGTGGAAATTTAGAGAAATTGAAAAATCCCCGTTATTATTCTGCGTTCTATTATCATCTGTTTTCATTTGCAAATTTAACCTTCGTAGTACTCCTCCCAGCAGAGACGCATTTAAGCATTCCGGCGGTGATAACCGACGCTGCACTTCCGCAATCGTTACTTTGTACTTCGAAGTACTCGAAAGCAGACTGAGCCGGCCAGGTACAGCACAGAAAACCTCACTCGGCGATCCCGAACCAACGCTCCCGACATCCTTCCCACTTTTCATGCCTGAAAGAAATCACCGTAGAAGCAAAATTACACAAGGCCGTTCGTTTGTTCACTATAACAAAGTAGAGTACATAGAGAAGCAGGAGAATGCGGAGAACCGAAATAGTGAACAATGACATAATTATTTAGGGGATGGTAGTTGGGACTCATTTTACAGTAATCCTGCCAATTAGAAGGAGCGAACGGCCCAAGCAGCAACTCAGCGTGCTTCACGCAGTTGTTTTTTCCCAGGTGTGTCCCTTACTGCCTCCAAAACTTACGTAAGTGAGAATAAAAATTGATGGCGTCACATTTCAACATCTTACAAAGAACAATAAATGGAAAATAAATAAAAGATTTTCAAACATGCAGTGGAAGGTGCAATAATAAATGACACGAGAACAAAATTCGCGGGATTTGAAGCGGAATTTTGTGTATGAAAGTGTAACTTTTTGATGTTAATTTGAAAGAAATTGATCAAAAGAGACGATGAGGTTTTTATTAATTAACGTTATTGGAACCGTCATGCTTATGTGTGCTTTTTCCTTCCCTAACTTGGCTGAAAAATCCCTTAAACTTTCTGACAAGTTTAACAAAAGTAGCCAAAAAGTCAGGGTTTTATATCTATTTGTATACATGAAAGTTTGAAGCTACTTTAATAATGATTCTATGAATCCAATTGATCCAATGACCTCATCGCTTACCTAACCTTAGATATTTTATAAACAAATAAAGACGAACATATCACTTACGGATGGATGATTATGGTCAATGGATATATGAAAAAATTAGTATTAGGTAATTTGAAAGAAATGAGGTCCCATACTAATGTTAGCAAGGTAAAGAGCTACCGTTCGATAAGGATGCTAGACTTTGATCCATTAGAAAATATTCAAGAAGCTGTTGCTTAATATTACATTAAAGGGGTTTACGGCTAAAGCCTAACATTGAGCTTGTCCACTACGAATAAATAAGTTTTTCAACATACGACTTTCAAGATACTTTAAAGTATATATATTTTAATTAGTAGAAGATTTTGAATGTACCTACCAGCGCTGAACTTACTTTTGATCAAAGGTAAGTCTGATATAAAAGCCACGTTGTCGTCCATCCCCGGATTCTGGCCATCGTCGACTGCACTTTGCAAGGCTTGGTGAAGAGCTAAGGAGTCGTGTTCGTGGGTGAGTCTGCTCCCGTGACCTGCGGCACTTGATATAGCACCTCCGTAATCCGCCCGTCTGTCTGTGTACGGAAAGCCGTGCGAAAGCTGCGCCTAATAATGTAAGATATTTTCAGATATCTGCAGTAATGTTATATGTACAATATTCATTTACATTGACAACTTTCAATAAGAGTTCCTATACCATGAATAACACAATAAGAAGTTAATATTTTGGGGTTTACGAGTGACACAATTTAAAAAATGATAAATAATGGATTTATCTAGGGCTCTCGGAAAATATTTTTCCGTGTATTTATAATCTTTTAACTCTGAGGCATAATTCTATTATCTAAGAAATTGGAATCGTAGGTTCAGGAATTTTCATAAAAGAATTTCTTTGGTAAAGATGACCTAATGCTGACCTTAAATCTATGAAAACATACGAGGACAAACTTTTAACCCAACACAAAAATCTCATACAACAATGGTGTTAAATTTTGTCCTTGGCCTGAAGGAAAGCGATTCTTATTCGATATCTGAGCGCCCTAGAAAATATTTATAACATGGAACCGTTAATAATTTAGCTGAGAGGAGGCTCGAACCCATCAAACTCTCTTCTGAGTACTGAGGTTTGTTGTAAACTGTCAATAGCTGTGTGATATAGCTTCATGCTACTGCGTCATTGTAAAAATTCCTTAACCATTTGTTTGAGATTTGTTGGCACATCTCGTGAAATACGAAAGTTCACATATCAAGCATCTGCATACAGTCGATCTACTAGTCGACCTACCAGCAAATTTTTTGTTGTCTGTGTTTATGGAAAGATATTGTTCGCTGTGATGATGAAGTTACAAAGAAATGACGGCGGTTGTAGTTCTTAAATAGCCGAATATTAAATGTATGAGTAAGGATATTAAAACAGGGCAATTTATGTATAAATTTGACGTTTATGAAGACATAATCACATAATATCGCGCAACACCCAGTTACAAGAGAAATAAACAACCACCTTCGCTTTTTTATTTGAATTTGCAAGAAGCGGGCAGGAATCTTTCGCTCATAGTTAATCCAAACAAGAAAATTTGGGAAATGTTTGCAGGAATTTTATGCTTTCCTTTTAATTTGCTTTTGATATGTAAGGAATTTCTGTAGAGAAGAAGTTACGGCTTAAGAAATTTTCCACTAAAGTAAAGTTGATGAAGTAGAACATTTAAGAGTAACTTTTTAGCAGACAGAGAAGGAATCTTTTAAAAGTGGCTGAGCTTAAAATAACATTCGGGAATCGTTTTTTATTATAAACCACGAATTCTGCTCATTAATCTATATTTTATATATGTATGCAGTAACTTTATTTTGAGTCGCAGCTTTGCTCTAAAAATCGTAATGGAATAAGTATATTTTCACAATTGAGTTTTATTCGTTAACTTCTACTGTACAATTAGAAATTTACACCTATTAAAGTTTTATAAACTTATTGAAAGGACCACTTTATCAAGAAAATGCTTCCTTTTTCAAATTTACTTTAGATGAAGCATTAAATAAGGAGAAATAATATTCAATGAATGTAGGTTAAAGGGAAACTTTCTAATGACGTTTGTTGGGCCCAAATGAAGGTCTCGACAAGTGATAGAGAACTTTTACTGGACTATATATACACACAAGCTATACACGGAACAATCACAGACATAGGATAGAGTTAACACGAATCGAGACCGTTAGGATGTTAGTAAATTTCGAAGTTACTCAAGAAATATTTGCCCAATTATACGGATTTCCATTAAATGTTCCATAAATCTAGACATGGGTTAAACTATATGCCCCTATAGGGCATGCACAATAAATCCCAGGGATTTCGTTGAGGTTATTGCCTACTACTAATAATAATAATACTTAAAACTTCTGCCATCTACACAAAATTAGTCCAGTAGAAGATGATATCCGAAGCTTGTCAGGAGCTGGAAACGGAGGAATACAGTGAATCACTGTACGTTAACGCCAAGATTGCTTTTCATGATCGAACGACGGCAATGAACAGAAAGCAAAGAATGTGAATAGACTTGATCTGAGATAGATTTTAACAAAGCCAACAACTCATAAAGTGGCCATAGATATTACTAAAAACTCTTTGCATCGATGAAGTTTCACTTTACATAAAATTGTCAAGCGATTAATTGAAGCCGTCGGCATGCAGCAGTCAGGCATTTCATTCGTTGAAACTGCTTCCCTGCAGAAACTGGCCTAAATAACGCTTTCCATAGGGAGAAGCGACTGTAATGAAAACTACGTCCGTCAATTTTGTGACTTTTGATGCTTCTTCCTCAATTCTGGGTTCTGCATCACTTTTCGTTCGAGTTTTGCCAAGGAAGCAAATAAGAAGCTTGCTATTGCATCACTTAATGACAATAAAATAATAATCATTTCACTTTATTCTCCAAAGTGTTGGTCGTGTCGATGAAAGGAGATGAAACTATGACTGGCATAAAGGACTAGGATACAAAGGATTTCTGTGGTTAAATGCTTTAAGAACTGTAAGGAACTCTCCAATATGAATCACCGTCCTATCACACACCAACGGCGAGAAAGTGTGGAAGTGTGAGAGACAATCGGTGACCGTCTCCTTTCCAAATGCCAGTAACCATCAGCCTATACCCGCAGCCTATACCCTCAGCCTATACCAGTAACCCTCAGCCTATCTTTGTTACTCTCCGTTTACAATTGACGAATTAGAAGGCATCTTTTTAGATGTCTATTAATATTCCCCACTTACCACATGTCCTTGGAGCTCTGCCTCCCTATGAGATCTATGAATGCCGAGCTGATCTTGTGTAGATCTAAGGCCAGCCAATTGGTTGTAATGATGTAGAGGGGCGTGATGCAGTGACGACAGCGGCTGTCCATATGGATCGGTTCCTAAGTATTCAAGAGCTCCATGATTCTGTAAATAAGAAGGCATCTAATTCCAGTTATAAAATGAATGTACGCTGGGTTTTAAATACTTTTCAAACATTTCTACAAAAAAAGTAGTGAATTCGCGTGTGGGAAAGACATAAACAGATGAGAGCTAATTAATGACTATTTCATTATCATTCGTCTGATGCTACGATCGATTGATTGATAATCTCTTTATTAGCTACACAAAAATAAGAGGGCGAAAATGTAATTTCGTACATACATTTATATTCTATATAGGATTTTTGTGATGTCATATTTCATTTAATGTGTTACATTGGGAAAGTCCCGGATGAAGACATATTTTCTCTTGGAGGATTTTCGGGAGTTTTAAAAAATATTTTCATACATTTTCAAAGGAGCGAAGCACATCCGCTCGTGATTCATAAATTTTAGGCTTTCAGCCCCTTTAATACGGACTTGTATTGCAATATCTTTCATATTCGTACAAATATAGAAATATATTTTCGAATTTGAGTATAAAATCTGAATTCTAAATGGATATTCGATTTAAGTCAAGTTAAACCGGATTCAACGGATCAAGGAAAATGGTTTTATAGTCCGGATTCTGTCGAAATCAAAACGGATTTGGATAAGTACGGAAATACTGAATACTTCAAAATTGGGTTGGCAGAATGGTGACGAAAATAGTTTTGCAGTCGTTTCAATAAAATTAAGTTTAGTTTCTCCAATAAAACAGCTTGAGACTAAATTTCTTTTTGCAGTGAATCCAGTTCAACTCCTTTAAAGCCCTTAATGCAGCTTTAGCATTGAATCAATTCTGTTTCTGGTTGCAACACACGTTCGAGTTGGTTATAAGAATACTAAACATTGGCCATGGGACATGGAGTCATGCTATACAACAAAGTGTTGTCCATTTTCTACAGTCAATGTTGGAAATTTTTACTAAAAGGTTTGTTTTTATAACTGGTGGGATTTTTATAACTAGTTTTTCGTCCATTTCGTACCTGTGTGAACGAGTCTTTCTTCATTTTAATAGTTAGTCAAGGGTTATTAAACATTGTAACACTTTCTAGCATTTTGCAAAGGACCCGTTCATGATCAAGTACTCTGGGTTCCGTCCAAAATGGTCGACAAAGGATATGAAGTGATTGCTCAATTGGTGAATAGTAATTGTAAATGTTGAAACAGTGCATTTACAACAAATTTATTGCCGTCCTCATCACTCAAGGTGCATCTGTCAGATCCGAATTGTCCTCAAGAAATCAGATCATAAATATAAATCCTTAAATGTAATTTAAATGTTAAAAGAAAACCCATGAAATTCGGACAGATCAAAGCACGAATATTAAAATAGTTTTCCGTGGTCACTTGGATTAAAAAGAATTTGAAAAAACTCCTTCTTAGGCATATCTTGCGGCATCTGTACTTTTATGCTGTTGTATTGACCTTTATTTGCATGTGTAGATACATAAATGTTTGCCGAATTGAATGCTGAAATCATGCAGATTATTACCTGTTGTTGCGGCGGACTCTGTGTGGAGTGGTGAAACGGTGGAGGAAAATACGGTGGTTGGAAATCCGACTGCAATGATTGGTGGTGCATGGTTGCGGCCGACCCATGAGAGCTGCTGTGCCCACCATGGCCAGTTGGCCCGCCTCTCCCGGAATGACCGCCGGTATGAGTGGTGTAGGCAGGACTACTGCTCGACAATCCTAGACTTCCATGACTAGAAAGGCGCTCCTGGAATCAGAGAAACAGAACGGTTCTTGAAAATATATTCGATAAGTGTGAATAATGTGAAAAATTTCCCATCCCAAAGACACAAAATACGTCATAAGCATTGATTAAGAATTAATTTACCAAAGGCGAAAAGTGAGTTTTTAAAAATAAATATTCTCGAAAATTATTGTTTTTTCGCCTGCTGTTTGTATGTTTATCTGAAAATTCTTTTTAAATTCTAGAGAAAATAATTCAAACAACATTTCAAGTCTATACGATCACCAGTTTGAGAAAAATGGCGAATTCTGTGGCCTTGGAACTCAGTTTCAAGAATCGCTCCAGAGATACATAGGTCCAAAGATAATCTAATTTAGTCGATTCCTTCAGCTGCTAACTCTTAAAATTTAACAACTGATGTCACTTTAAATAAAGTACCTGCCATTATAAACCGCATTCAATTCGGTGCAACTTTTTTCGAATTACGCATTTATAACTGCAGTTTATTATTTAACGTTGTCGCACTTTTACGGGAAATAGATAAACGAATTATTATTTTTCTTCATTAATTCACTAAATTCACAAATGGATATACTATTTAAATGTTTACTTCTATTAAAGATCCACAAATGTTTTGATCTTTGATGATCATGTAAAAAACGAACATTTAAATTTCCGGCAAACGTTTAATTTTTATCACATGTTTTATTTCATTTTAAGAATTATTTTGAAATTTAAATTTGTACGTTAATAAAATTAAGAAATTTGACACTTTCGATCGTTGTTTGCTTTCAATAATAACCAAATTACAATTTGCAGAAAGCGCAGTTTATGTTGTTATATTATTAAAACACAAAAACCTCGACTTCACGATGGTTAACGGCGTTCAATTTTATATCGTTCTTGTACGAATGTCACCCGACAACTAACGAACGAGACGTTGACTTTTTCTAACCACCGAAGCATTCGTTAAGAACTTGAACAGTATGAAAGGAAGTTTCACTGCAGAGAGAACGGAACGGCATTGAAAGTAACGCACTGGTTTAGTAGTTATTTGATCGGAAAATCGTTGAGGGAGGACGTCGTTCTACGACTTTAATAATTACAAAAATATAATAGTTACAAATAATACTATATCGAAGGCAATATGATTGAATAGAGGCTTTAGTAACACTTTTGCTTATTTTAAGAGCAACGAAAAATAAGTGTCATTGTTTTTATCGAAATGGCGGATTAGGAACGGCGGGAAGAAACAAATTTGCATTTCTACAAGTTTTCCACCTATATAAATGTTAAGAATTTTATTAAAAATATAAAAAGTAATCTTAATAATAATATTAAAATTGAGGATAAAGTGGTTTATCCAGTTAGTAATTGAAAGCTCAATCACTGATTTCATTCCATTTATGATTTGATTCGAGCTGCATACGGAACATTTGCTTCTCACTTTTGTGTTAATTATAATTATTTTATATTAAAATTCGGTCATGTGGACTGCAACCCCGAATCACATTCGGAAGGGAAGAAGTCTCATGCTGCGAGCAGTTCATGCATTGGTCCAGAAAATGTATCAACAGAATCGTGCTACGTTCGCGCTAGTAACGAGAGTCCTGTTCACACAAATGGCGTACATCAATCATTTTACAGGAAGTACGCGATGTTTGTGAATGTGCAAAAATAGGAAATTCGCTTTCTAAATAACAGTCAAGCAGCCAGCGCCGTATTCTTCATACACTTTGTCGGGCCGGGGGTTAAACAGCCAGAGGCGATTACAGCAAACACATTTTAAACTCCGCTGTTGTGTGCGATGAATGCGGTTCTTTTTAACAAAACCTTCATTGTTGTGTCTATGCAAACTGTTCGCTTCGATATCTAATCGAAAAGTCATTTTAGTATCCTGTCGATATCCATTTTAAATCATCATCGCTGTAAATCTTCAAGCGTTTCCACGTGATTCTTAAAGGAGCTCTTGAAGATGTCTGAGTTTAAAGATGCAATAAATAAACGATTCCTGCGGTGGAGCTGGAAGTTTCTCATTCGTTGGCTTTTGTTATTGGTTTAAATTTGACGTTTATAAAGAACTTTTGCTTGTTTGGAGCTTTGCTGTAGTAAAATATTACTATGAAATTTATGGCATTTCTATAGTTCGTCAAAAACCGCGTGTTTCCGGCGCTTCTTCATATTTATAGATTATTTCCATCACTGTTCACGCATGACAGTTCGTATTAAATCCGTTAAAATTTGCTGTTGCCTGACTTAATAGTTTTATTTTAAATAAATAAATATTTTTTAGAATTTTCTGGGGATAGGGAAACTGAAATACTGTGGTTTATAATTTTGTTAAATACACCTTTTTCTATAGAACGAATTGGCCAATTTAGTTTAGGTTTCAAATTATAGAATTCATTAAATAATGATATTATTCCCTACCATTATTTGGTCTCTTTAAAATTACCCAAATAAATGATAAGTACTTCCGTTTTTGTGCAACACTGTTTTCATTGCACACTCATCTTGTGAGTGGTGTGTAGATGGCGCATAGCAACATTTTCCACTTTTTTCTTAGTTGTGTGACTATTGAAAACAGCCTTCAAAATATAAGATGCATTAACTAGAGAACATAAAAAAAACTAAATGAAAACTGTTTTTTTAAATCCAGGCAACATAATTCTTATAATCATCGAATGGAATTTTGGCCTAATTTTATTTTACACCAAGCGCCATCTATATGTCAGCCTCCATAAGTCTAAAAAATTTAGCTATTGTAGCGACATCTGTCTGATAATAGGAATAACTTCGTTATTCATGCGTTTGGACTTGCCAACTAAATTGCCAAAAAAAAGCAAAAACAGCATTTAATTTGGCGATTCATTTGTACGAACAAAATTGTGCTGTTTTACGTAAACTGGTTTTTGCTGCTGTTTTTCTTCGATGCGTGATTAAAGACGATGCTTGAAATTCGCATGCTTAATTGGTCTTGTGTGTGACACACATACAAAATTTTTATAAAAACTTCAAATTATATGTGTTTTTTTTAATGACATATTGAGATGTTTACAGAATGATGGCATTTTGTATGCGTAAAGACAAAAAGTCGATTGTGATTGGGACGATAAGTCACAAATCGTCGAAAACTGCGTAAACATAGCAGCGCATGAATGAATTATCAAGAAGTGTATATAAACTTGTAAAGACTGCTGAACTATTATAATCTGTTTACATAACATGCCTTGAAAACGTTTGACTTTCGTCTTTGCCAGACGTGATAGGAATTGCACAGTCCCTAATAGCCAAAGGTTGTCATTCGTAGGCAAAAAGGTGGCCGCAACAGGAGCTGCTTAAGTCACTGCCTTATTTAACCTGATAATGGCTTCCTCTGTGGGACATCGCGGTGGCTCTGAGCGTCTGCTGAATCCATTCACTCGCGGTTTCACATCGAAACGGAGGTGTTAGTTAGGCGTCGACCTCCCACTGCGAGCAAACTTCGAATTGCACTCGTTTGGTACAGCGCTGAGTTGTCTTTTACGAGAACCGGAAACACTTATAAATATTGTGTTGAATTCATCTGCGAACACATCCTTGTTTAAGTAATAATAAATAAGTTATGTTTGTCCAAACAAAAATGCAATGAAGACGAATGTAATAAACGCATTTTTTATACGCAGATTAAAAGCTTTTTCAATTAAATTTGAGGATCTTTTGCTGGTCGCTGTCCGAAGTTGGTGCATGCGTAGCGGCTGCAAAAACTAATCAGCGCTGGAAGAAATTACTTCCGACGGAATTAATTCCATCACCCACTCGCCTGATCTGTACGATTATTGGTAGTTCACGATTGCTTTTAGCAGCCACGTCCAGTCCAGCACACGTTCGCCATCGCTCCGTTCCACCGCGGCCCGCTACGACGCTCGGTGACCATCTTCATCGCCCAACAAGCGAACGGATGCCACATCCGATTTAAATATGCAGATCATTTATTTGTAGCCAGGCAAAAAGACAACGAAACCCAGAGACAGAAGATGTGGATGAAGGCAAGGTTCGGGTTCGGGTTCCGAGCCGGGTTCGGGTTCGGGTTTGGGTTGCTGCTCAAACGAAGCAGTCTTACTACATCAAGTGCTTTCGCGGCTATAAATTAAGCGAGGCTAAGACGAGAGTCAGTTGGCGAGCATCCAAATACAATATTCATAATAAAGAAAATAACAGAAGAAACGATAATCGATTTCTGTTTATTATGATTTGTTCTGCTTGTCTTCTGTCTCTTGCCAACTGCTCTGCCTGCCTTCTTCTCGCCAACACATTTTAATGAAGTAGTAAAACTCATTCATAAACGCATTCAATCTCGCTACATCGTCCATTAAAAACAAAAAGTAAAGTCCGAAAAGTCAAGACTCGACTAACGCAGTCGTCATTTGGAATCGTGGCGGCGATCTGCTGCTGCACCGCGATTTACACGATATCCACAGATGCAATTTAGAGATTCCACCACAGCTCGGACAACAACAAAACAAAAAAAACGCTGTAGTAGTAATAAACGCGTCGGAATTCCTTCAATCACGCGCTGGATTTATGTCGGGCACGAGCCTAACATAGACCGAACGCAGCTCTGCAGTAGTAATAAATTTTCAATCAACTTCTAGTCAGAGATCATCAGTTGCTTCCTTGCTGAATGCACAGGCGCAGCTAAGTACAGCGTTTAGGCAGTTATTAAGGTTGCAGCTACAAATTGTCGACCCTGAAATTGTCTGCTACGAATCGGAAATGAACTCATTTTCACCTTTTTAAGTGGCACGGAGTAAAAAACACGGCGCAGAAATCAACAAGTGACAGGCGCTGATTGCTCTTTTTCGTTTTTACGCTTCAACTACCTTCAATCTGATGGCGCCATGGCTTCGGTTCCGCTTCCGATATCTTAGAATCATTTTAATTATACCGTCAACGAATTAATCCTATCAAGTGCGCTTCATAATACCGCGCTCTTCTTTACAATATTTCTTTAATCCAAACCATGTTATTTTTTCTAAAATATTTTTTATACATTTTGTACATTGCAAATACTATTACGTGGTGTGATTAAAGCCAGTCTTTAAATTTCAAATTTTAGATAGGACCTTTGCTAAAAAAGGTTCCGAAAAAAAATTATAGCATCATTTTATTAATGTTTAATCATTAAACTTTGATGTTTTATTATGTTTAATTGAATTTAATAAATTATTTCTGCAAAATTTTATCTTTAAATAATGTATATTCCTTTTCAGATTCACGCAGAGGAAATTTTCGATGGCTTTTGACCTACTACAAGGCTATATTCATGAATACATACGTCATCTAACATGTAATTGTAAATTTCATAATTCTGTAGTTATATTATAATCTCTTTGGTTATATGTTCAACCAATTCGGTAAAAAATGCTTCAATGTTATGTGTCCTTTTCTTCAAATTGACAGATTTATAGATCTGTTTTTTTAACAATTTGTAATTTATTAAAAGAATAAATTTATTAATATGAATAGTAGTAAATAAATATACTTACTAAATAGTTTTGTAATTCTTTGTTAAATTATTATTGACATGTACAAAATAGGAACTCACATAAACTATATCACATGAACTATATTACTTTTGAATTGTAAGATAATGTTTAATAATACTTATTACAGATATTGTAGAACAGTTCCAGCATTATAAAAATGTTGGATTTATTACTTTTTAGGCCTTCACATAATTTTCTTAGTTTATTTACTTTTCGAAATCTTTACTTTTTCACTACCCATTTACCGATTATAGTCCTCAACATACTGGGAAATTAACAATTTTTTTAAATTAAAATAAACAATTTTTTATTGCATTTTGCTTGCAGCTCCACTAATTTTTTTGTTGTTAAATATTGAAAATTCAACAAATGTAAAGAAATGTCTTCTATTAAAGAACACTTTAATTTAATTTTTATTACTTGTGAAGAAAAAATTCTAAATTTTAGAGAAATCTTGTTAAATGAGGAAGCCAATACACCAAAATCTAGTTATATAGTAACTTGTGCAGTAGGAGTAACTGACTGCCTATTGTGCCTTCTTCCTGTGCTCATAGTTCTTGTATAACTTCACGCCTTTCTAGAATTTTGATCATTTTTACCAGTCCTAAGGATTTTACAGCCCGCACATATCAATAGTATCAAATATTTCCTTATATTTCCACATGAGTATATGATTTTATAGATTTCTTTGGGCACCATGCAGAACCTGTATAAGCTGCTATCGAGTATTCATACGCTTTGTAAGTGTTCCCCCAATTTACAGGGATCTGTTAAGATGCTCGTTATCACTCTTAACATGTTTCTTGATAGGTTTACACATTCACTGAAACGTTTAGAGATATAGGTCCCCATCGCTTTCTTAGATTCTTCTAAGCCTGCTTGATTGTCCAATGCTTGGCCCTTCGTTTATCCTCCTCAGTTCTTAGCCTTTGCGATATCGTACTATATCCCACTCCGCAGAAGAGTTCAAGTTCCGCGAATCGATCTTCATTGGCTTCCATTCCCGTATGTTTAGGTAGCAATAATAGATACTGTAGACATAATAGGTCCAACACAAGCCAAGAGGATAGCTATATTTGGATTTCTGTATGTTTTTACCTTTAGGTAAATGTACTTCATCAGTTTAGTATAAGTACAATTTTTTAGGTATTTTCACATCTAATCTAAACTTCTAAAACCCGCTTGGAACTATCTACCGTTAGGAGGTAGTTGGACCCTACCCAAACGTCACTGATTGTACATATCTCCAGCAAAGAAATTACTTTGTCTTCTATGAAAAAATTACGAAACGTTAACGTTCTGAATTATATCAATGTAAAACCTGTAATTATCAAGGTTCTTCTCCGAAATACAAAGTTCTTCTTCGACTGTTTTTAGACTATATTGTACAGTCTACTTTAGTCTAACCTATAAACTTTAGCGTAGCTTTACTTAGCAGCCGAGAGACAAAATAGACGACTGCTTCATAAGAAAAAGAAAACCTGTAACACGAAGGAGATAAAGCAAACATGAAGAGTTTCATCTTGTGAAAGATTCGATTGTTTATAAAATATTACCACGGGCCCGACAAATTTTCATCTACCATGTTCAAGAGAAGCTTTTGAGAGCACCTGTTTTATGGACAATACCGTCAACGGAGGTCAGGTAATCAATCAGAAGACTAGAATATCAGTTAAGGCGGTTTCATCGGAATACATTATCTGGTGTTGCTACTGAATTGTAACTAGCAAAAGCTGTTGTGTCACTAATAATAGATAGAAAATATAACTAATTATATACCTATAATTATCATTAAAATGTTTTGTATACCTATAATTATCATTAAAATGTTTTGTATAGTCTACTTTTAGCATTCATAATAAGATGACTTTCCGCGCTCGAGAAACCCGTTTGTAGTACATTTAAGGATTATACGAAGGTTACGAATACGTAAAAACTTAAAGTTAAAGAAGCATTAACAAATATTCAAATGCAAAATAGTGATAAGGTTAAAAACATATAAGAAAATCGCTAGAGGAAACAAAATATAAATGACTGAGAATTTGCTTTAGGAATATTTACATAAATCGCAAATCGCCTATTAACAATTTCGCAAATAAATTATATACTTGATTGATTTCTTTTCTTTTTAGTGTTAAATATGGTTGACAAATGCATAGACTCGTGTGTATAGGGACATCACCAACGATAGAACAAAAGATTGCGCAGATAAACAAAACAGAAAAATGGTATCGTTCTGCGCAGCTTGCGTCATAATGTCACTGTAAGCCATTAGGTCAAAACACTTGACACATCTTGTCACAACATGACAAACGCAACTGAATATGACAAATAATAAAAGTTTCATGAAGACGTTATTGAAAAAAGTATTACTTTAGTCATCGAAAATAAGTAATATTAGAATAATGAAAAAATCAGAACAATATTTAAAGGGGAGTGTTTTTTCAGCTCAACTTTAACTCTCAACTTACTTAATAAATCAAAACTTCTATGTAAAATAGAGCATAAAATAATCTTAAAACTAACAATATTTTCATCTTCTCTTTCTTATTAACATATTTTTTGAAATTTCTACATTCCAAAACATTTTCGAATATGTATTTATGAAAATTTTTCAAAGTTCACAGCGCACTTCATTGCTTTTCCCACTGCACCAAATGTTTACCAAATGTAAATGCACTCATTTATTTTAACAGTGACAGAAAAATACGTATACGTTTTAATGAGAATTGCGGTGACCACCTCCAGCGGAATCTATTCCCATTCATAGAATGCAACCGTGCAAACCACCCTCAAGCCGGAACTTTGGTTTTATATTCTTTTTCTCTTCCGACATCAACGCCAACTTAACTTAATCAAAAAAACTTACAACTACAAATTATATGTCAAATGGACATTTGCAGACCTTGTGAGGTACTTGAACTTTCACAATCTGTTCTACACTTAAGTCATTCTGTTTTTACGTAGTAAATAAAAGAATGAATTGTAATCGTGAAAAATTTCGGTATTGATATTTTAATGGTACATAATACACATTTTGACCATCCCTGAGGCCATTTTGACTAGCGTACCAAGTGTGTACATATCCTTAATAAATCAAAAACGAAGATACGTGGAAAGTAGGAATTTTTGTATTTGAGACGATTGAGATGCAATCGGTGGATCTAAATTTTAGATTCTAAAACAGCGATATCCAAACTCACACAGTCACATTTTAAGCATGTGTATGAATGGCTTCTCAACCTGCACTGAAGAAAATTAATACTTCGAAGTACGAAGCATTACTTTCTTTTTGTTAAATTCCGCTACGATTATTGCAACACATTTAAAGTTTTAACAAACATGTACAAGCGTGAAAAGTATCACACCTCAACTATTTGCTAAAGTTTTACGTATCTTTAGTTGAGAGCGACGGAAAACGATATATTAGATGCGTTAATATGAATAATTGAGCTTATTCGTAACAAATGTTTTCGGTTATACATAAAATATGATTTTTGCAATAAAATATAATAATATTATATAATATAAAGAAAAAATCCGCATTAACACAAACAGCGATAATTTTTTTGGGTGTAGCTAAATCAAACTTTCATGAATGCTCACGCAATTTCGGCAAATGCACTCATTGTATACATATTAAGGTGCTCAAAAATTGAGTGGCCGAATCGCTGCTCATGGGCGACGCTGATCTAAAAGGACACTTCTCTTGCAGAATTATTCAATTTATATGCATAACTCAAAAGCAAACATCGTTAGAAAGTAGATATGTGGTATTTAGGGCTGCTATAACATCCAAATATAATCTAGCTTTTGGCCAACAATCGCTAGCGACAAAAGAGTATACTCCTTGAAAGAGGATTTTCTGCATAAGTAATTAAAAATTTTCTTAAATGAAATTTCTTCACGTAGTCGAATGCGTTGGATACATCAGATATTTTATCATTATTTTAATAAATATTTTGTTGACAGCAACATAGCAAATAATAGCAATGATAATTTTCAAATTACTACTTTTCGATATTGCAAATAATATAATAAATCCGCCTTAAATTCACAATATGTTTCACTCAGTAAACGCTAATTGTTTGTTTAGGTAAAGTGGTCAATTATTGTCTTGTGGACCTTGTGAAGTATGTATTCAGGAATTGTTCAAATTTTATAACGGTTTGTCCATGGCTTAGCAATTGTATGTTAATAGAGAAATAATAGATTAAAAAAATCTTACACAAAAAAAAACGAAAGGCCAAAACGACGTCTTTCTGGGATTATTGATGGTACAATATAAACACCGAACGAGAGGACAATACAAGCGAATTGAGATAGACTCGAATGCGATAACAACATAATCGACACTTTTGAATTATTTTTGCATTTTTCGATTTGCATTGACTGTGAATTATTCGCAACATCGCTTGATCTCAGAGAAGACGCACCCGATTCGGGACAAACTGAGAATCTAAGGTGAATATCAAGCTTCCCCATGCGCTAAAGGAGCTTCGATTTTACATACTCAGAGAATTGTCCTAGAGAACATTGATCGGAGTCGAGTATAACGATGGTTTTCTCTCCGAATCATTGCCGAATTCGGTACGAAGAGCCAGGTACGAAGCTGTATAACTTCCCACCCTCATTCAATTAAGCAAATTATACACTTCAGTCGAATTCCCCGAAATGCTGGCAGCCGACATTCGCATAAATTCCCAACGTTTATGCGAGACTTCCCCGAGACCTGTTGCGTTATAAAAAGAAATAGAAAGCTTTGACGGTTTCACAAAGTCGCCGTCGTACACGAAATCATCACGCACGCCGACGACCACGACCGAAATCAGCAAGAAGCCGTTGACCAACTTGCGTGATCCGTTGCCAAATAATTTTAGCGAATTGGCCGCAGAAGACGGCGTGCAATGCGTTTTGAAGAAAGCAACAACAACAACAGCAAAAAACCCCATGGAGAAAAAAGATAATTATCATCAAAAATCACCGATCATAGGCAGAAAAAGTTACCGATTAATTGAGCTGGAATTAGATGTGTAGCATTAGCAAATGGCAAAAAAAATCTTTAGCATGAGAATACGATGGGAACTTTTCAATAAAACCATTTGTAAACATGATGATGATTTGTAGTTGCAATAAATCAAAGAAAAGGAAACAATTTCTTTGCTTCGCTTTTCCGCCAATGGATTTCATTCAATTCGGTGTATTTTCACAATATCGATTGAGAACAATATCATAATAAATTCTTAAATTATAACAGCGAAACCAGAAAATATTTCGAGGAAGAAAATAGAACAGGAAACTAGCAAATTGACGTAAGGATTTTGGAAGGTTCTTATACATTGAAATAATTTTTTAAGAGAATTCGGTTTCTCATTATTCTAAAATTTCTGGTATTCGCTTTATTTCTACTTTCAGGATTGATAAAATAACATTTTCATGAATTAAGCAACTAAATGCGGGGATTTAATATAAAAAATCTGTGTTTATTTTTACACAATTACAATTGACCACACATAAAAAGGTGAAAAGTTAATTAAACCTTCAAAATTCACCACACAAAAAAGGGGTAATAATTTAATTAAGCATTTTAAAATTTTATTTGCTATTTATTTTTACGTTTTCCATATTTATGCTCGTACTTATCCACATTCGTTCGTTTTTAATATTAGACAAACAATAAACGAGCTCGTTAAACGCCATGATTAAACTTCACGAGTAATTTTAGAGAATTGCCGAAGAACGTCGTCGTCGAACGAGTAGCAATTCGTTGTTTTATTGTTAATAAAACTTACAATGTTGTTAATGTTTGCTCTTGTTAATGTTAGTTACGTTTAAATTCGATTTGGAAATTGAAATTTTCATATGAATAATATCAGTAAGTAATTATTAATATTCTTATTAATATTTACATTCTGATTAAATAGTTTTTTGAATTCAGTTTGTATTTTAGTTAAAATTAAATAATGGGCAAAAGCATCACATTGAGAAATTCTTCATGGATCAATATTTAAATTCCAAAATAATTGGAATAATTGAAGTTGGGGGATCCTCAATTAAATGTTGCCTTCGAAGGATCACTCGAAAGCTCGCAATGGACTGAATTTGCAAACACCGCAGCTGATTGACGTGACATGGATGCGTTTTATTATAATCAATCAACGTGATTTCAAAATTGGCTTCGATATGTTAAGTGCAGTTATTATATTAATCACTGCAGTCATTTAAAGTAGCTTTAAAGGTCAATATAAAAACGTAAAGTAAACTTCAATAATTTATAACTTAACCTATATAAATAAATGAATAAATAAGTGAATTTTTATTTAAAATATGTCGAATAAAAAATTCTAGAAACATCATCAAAGAATTCGCGTTTCTTTTCCACATTTTTGATGTTTATTAAGATGTTTTTCTATAAAAATTCTGCGTGAAAAAATCGACCCACTTTCATTCGTACATTTGAGTTAATCTACAAGGAAAATCCTTCATTGGATTTGATTAAATCATTCGCTAGACTCTCGTGTCGCATGTGACGACAAGATTAGCGTTTATTTTGCATGTTGCGGTATTTGCGCGGTGGCGTGGCGCTGAACGCCCACGAAAAACTCACCATCATAAATTTCTGGTCCTCGAATTGATGGTCGTTGGCTCTGTGAAGAATATGCATTTCGCTGAATTGGCGCTGCTGTCGGATTTGCAATTTGAATATTTTTATTATGTTTTGCACTTATTTTGTTTCATTCGCGGCGGGTGTACAACGTATTTTTATGCATTAATTTTCACATTTCCTATTGATGACATGTCGACAAACACTCGATGATCGAATTGGCTAATTGGCACTTTTAATTTCTAATTAATTACTAACCGAAAACACACAATTCTAATTTGAACTGTCAGCGAACTCAAAGACGCGTGCTGATTAGAAAAGCGTCGCCGTTCAGTCTATAGAATTTCCAATTTGCCGTCTGCAATTCACACGCTTCATTATTTCTTTAATACGTATCACTAACGGCGCAACTTAATTCGTAAGGGTTTTTTTATGGGTATGGCTGCCAGCGATCCCTCAAGATTTATTTGTTTAGATCTGTTGGCATATCCGAAAATGTTTCGGCCAGCAGAATAAAGAAAGACAACAAACTGATTTATTGATAAGCGTCGAACGGCAAGAAACGCGCAAGCGAACTACTCTTGCGCAGACTAAGACGATAGTTTTCGACTGAAGCTGAATTCTCCGCTCGGGCACAAAAACCTTCGGGGTATTGACAACAGCGAAGCTCGCCGATGCTTGCAGCTCCAAAAAAGCGTGCTTGTGTGTGTGTGTGTGTGTGTGTGTGTGAAGGGTGTTGCTGTTCGGCGCACGCACAAGAAGAAGCTGCATTCGTGCCCCTTCGGAGCGACACACGAACGAACAGCTTCATTTCCAGCTAAAGACTGCTCTTCATATGAACGCCAACATTTTGGAGATGCCAACTGAATACAATATTTTTATAAATCATTTACTAAATCAGCATCACTGCGTGAGTCGATTTAATCATGTCCGTCCGAAAGTTTGTCCGGGGAAATCCCAATTACACGATAGCGAATGAAGTCTCGCCATCAATTTGGCACATATGTAGATTATTGCAAATGGGCGAAATTGGGCCATTGTCGCGCCTACTTCTTTCAACAAACATGAATTCTTTCGTGATTATTAAATTTAAATTAAATTCTCAGTTTCTGTGGTAAATTTGAAGCTGAAATTTTATTCTTGAATTTACCAACGCAAAGTAAAATAATTTCCCCCCTCCCCCAAAAAAATGGTCGTAAAATTTATCACGATTATTTATACTCTGACCTCTGAAAAAATATATCTGTTATAATAAATGAAAAGATAATAAAAATCTTGATATATGTTAATCAATAAATTGATATATAAATATAAATAACTGTTATATAAATTGTTTATAGATAATCAAATAACCCTTTGGGATTTTTGGCTTCCAAAGATTTACCTTTTATTTCCTAGGAACTAGGATTTTTAAATAGTAAAGAAAGGCGAAAGTAATGCAAAAAATGCTTAACTAAACAGATTTCGTTTTCCTATTTTCAATTGAAATTTAATTTTATCTGTTCAATTGAAATCCTGAGCGATGAATCAATAATAAACGAATCTACAACTACATCTTCTATAAAGGATTTTAATGATTCTAATTTTCCCCGTGTGAATTTCAAAGTTGGCATCTCGCTCAATGTAAACGGAGAAAGAGCAACGGATAAGTTACGCTCTTCGCCTTTATCGTCGCTCCGTCGGCAGTTGCTTTCTTCGTTGGTGTTGCTGGTCTGGTTTCTGCCTCTCACATCCATTTTCTCAGTCGTAGCAGCGCAACACAGCGCAGTGTTCTATGTACTACGGCATCTGCCCATTGTTACGCTCCGCAGCAGGCAGCTGCTCGTGTTTGCGTGCATGTGTTCGGCTTGTGGACTGGCCGAAGCGTTTGCAGCCATTTGTATTTCCACAGGCCACGCCTAGTGCGCTGCAATAGGCAGAAGGACGGGCTTGTGTGCGCTGCGAGTTGGCGTTTGGCTGTGTGTTAGTGGGCTTCGTTTTCCGGCGCGGCGTTTGCAATTCGCAGCTTGCCTCCGGGGAGGTAGTCGCTGCTGGTCGCGACTCGAGCATTGGTGGATCCGCTGAAGGCATCCCACGTAACGCAATACTTTGTATGCTGGGCTGGCGAGGCGAAATCATGTCACCGACTGTTCCGACTTGAATCTGAGCGGAGATAAGGAAGATTCGTCGGCTTTGCATAACCGTTTGCCAGGCAAAAGTATGGCAAAGTGTACAGTTTATTTTGATGCTGTTCCAAATATTGTGAAAGTTTCTGAAGCTGACTTAAAGCTCATTCCATTCGGACGGAGAGGAAATGTCTAGCTTTATTTTTTTATCATTTTTATCTTTAATTAAATTAGCTACTTGAAGATATTTGAATAAAAAGCCAGCAGGAAAGACAAGCAGAATTTTTAAATAAATAGGAAATGTTATTTTCTTAAATTTTAGCATCATAAAATTAGGGAAAAATTATAGATAAATATGAGGAAAATAAAGGGAATTTATTAAATATAATATTAGTAAAATGCGGACATTTTCGAAGGTTCTAAACAATTAAAACTTCGTGTTAAATAAAGTGTTAAAAATCATATTTTTATTATATATTTTCAAGATATAATTTTCGCACATTTTCATATAAAAATTTATTAAAACATTTTGATTTTTCTTGATTGCCGAAATTTACATACGAATTTTTTTCGTACTTTTTTCGAAGTTGTTTACAAAAAGAAGAAAATTCGTCTTAATCAAAATACGAAACATTCGAATTTCCTCGCAAATGTTCGCTGCTGCACGAGTGCAATGCACACACACACAAGCAGCCGCACGCAAACACGTACACGTCCGAGTCCTGATCACCGCGGGCGTCTTTTACAATCACGAATTACCTCCGAAGTTCTGTATTACAATTATGAGTCCACGAGCCGAGCAACAGCGAATGTGCGAGCCGAGCCGTTCATCGCCCGCAGCTTTCATTTCATTTCGTTTCGTTTACGCTCTGCGTCAGCTGCAGGATTATCAATTTCGGTGTTGCGGCGGTTGCGGCGGGGGCGTAGCGGTGGCTGGGGTGGCTTTTTCTGCTGATTGTTCGGATGCAGAATGCTGATGCCGATGCTGATGCGGCCGCTTCGGGCTGCATGCCGCATTTCTATTTGATGTGTGCTCGTTGTTCCTGTTGTTCTCAGGCATCGGCAATCGTCGTGGTGCTTCCTCCCGGCATAAGGCCGCATCCACGCTCTCGCTCTCCTGTCATAGCGATGATCCACTTGAATGGCGCGTCAGTTTAGCTGCAGGCTCGCGTTGAAAAAATCCTGCTGCTCCTTTAGTTGTCCATTATTGCTGCCATTGTCGCTACATGCTGCTCGAGCTGCCCTCGCCGTCGACTCGTTTGCGGACGTTCTCGTTGTTTGGACTCGCATTAAATTTCCATAGCCTTTATTAATCGAGTCATTTTTACCTACATATGCACTGTGCAATGCAGCCATCGAACGCTGTTGAACGATTTAACTGATTTGGCAATCGGGGGAAATAGTTGCTTGAACCTCGCTCTCTCTCACTCGCACTCTCGCTCTCTTCTCCTTCCATCGACTGAAGGCAAGTTGAGCAGCGAAACGCTACGAGCGCCGATTCGCGGTTGTGTGCCAATAAAGAAGCCAGCAGAGCGGAGAAATTCGCTGGAATTGCATCCTTCAGCAGTTCACGAATTGTCCTGGCGGCCATGCATTAAGACGTTGTCATGTGGTGTGGCAACTCACGAGTTGTTGGCCGCTCTCATTACGCGGATTCGGAGGCAGATTTCCGAAAAATCGTGTCCATGTAATGAAAGTGAAAATTAAAATAATTGTTGTACACTTTACAGCCACCGATGACCCTTTTCGAACAGCGCAGAATTGTTAATTTGCAGAAAAGTTGCTGTTTAACTCCTTCATGTTTCAAATGAAAAACAAATGCGGCTAAAATAAATCCCTTTACACCACAAATTTGCAATTTAAGCGACCCTCACAACGTTCACTTTACTTTAGACAAGCGCCACAATCAGAATTTTCTCTTTTTACTTCTTTTGTAGTCGTTTTTTAGTCTAGTTTTGCATTCATTTCAATCGCTGATGTCTCCTACGGAGATAAATACGACGACGCGGTCGCCCCTCGCCACTTAAAGTAATTTAATTTGTCCAGCGAGCCGAATTGGGGCCAAGAATCAGCTAATAAAACAATTTGCTCAGTTCTAATTAAATTTGCAAGCAAACAACGGAGACAAAGGCCAATAAGACACAAAAAACAAAGTTACAATTAGATTTAGAAGTTTCTTATAAGTGTACAAAGAACTATCAGTCTCTTCCCCATTGAAAAGAAATTGTTTTAAATAAATACAGAGATGTTTAGCTAAAAATGTCGTATATCCAAAACGAAGACTTTATTCAGAGTTGGTTAAATATCGACATGAAAACAAGGAAGCAGCGTGGACCAACATAACTCAGCCCTTAAAGGTAAACGAGGTCTATGGCGGCCTCCTTGCGGCGTTCTACGTAGACGGTTATAATATTCCAAGATGGTTTTACAAAGAAAAAGAGTTGACATCATCTCCTTAAGGCTCAGGGCTTGAAAAGCCATAGAATTTTACTTGTTATGAAGGTATCTCCCTAAAAGTTGATACTTTTGGCACTCATTTTAAAAGTTAATCATTTTCTATTTTGGGTTTTGAAAAATTATACACAGGAATATTTTTATAGGTCCTTTTTGGCATAATTACCAAAAGAAAAAAGCCAGAACCGGAAGATGAAAATCGTGAATTTAGAATTGTGTGGGCCGAGACTTACGACATGCTTTATTTTTAATGAAGAATTCGCGCAAAACATTCGTCAAATTTGGAGACGCACTTTAAAACTAAACGCGCTTCATTTAGCACTAAGAAATCGTGTCGGTTATGCGAGGAAGACAGGAGTTGGGGAACCTCAGAATATCAACTTCTATACTTAATAATTTCATCAGATTTATTTCTCATTCGGGTTCTAACGAAGGGCTTTCGGGATTAGCCATGTTTCCTAATGGGTCTTTCCATTAGCAACCTGATCGTGAGTTTTCTTGTAAAATGTATGAAAATATTTCTTAAAATCCTCTGAAAACTCCAGCGAAATAACTTCCAAATATGGGCCTTTCCAACGATCGCTGCTCTTGACTATTAAATACTCTTCATAATAATGTAATAGGCGAATGTATTGAAATAATTGATTGCTATACTATATAAATATAAATAAAATGATATTCAAGTGTCTCATTTGATTCATGATCTCATTTATTTTCACACAGCATCACTTCGTGCGTCGACTTCATTATAAAAGGTTGGCATTTAAATTGCCAAAAAGTATATCGAACCGGTTGCAATGCCAACTCCGACTCCGACTGCGACTGCGACTCCAACTCCGACGCATTGAAAGTTTCTTCACATCGAAACTTAATTCGGTCTACAAAGAGAGGCGCCTCACGCAATCTGCTCACGTTTTATGGCCTAATAAAGGGGCCACGATGGCAACGTCTTTCATGACGAAAGTGACTCTTTCGATCACCGCCTCGTTTGAAAATAAATCCGACAGGAAATAATCATAGCCTGTGATGCAATAATCATGACGATGCAATATGACATCAAATACACTGAAAGAATCGCTTACAAAAGTTTTCATAGAAATTATTTTAGAATTTTAATTATTTTATCGTTTTATCCATTGTCTTTAACTTTCTATAAATACTTTTCTTCTATACAAAAATGGTTTTATTCAAACTATTTTTAAAATAAAAACGTTTTCGAGTAGCAATCGATTTTTCAGTGTAGTCTTTCGTGGAATTCGTTGGAAGGAGCACGGCTATCGCAGTGCTTTGTTCGTTTGACGATAATTACCTATTATAGCCTCTATATAAAGCATAATTTTTGGTAATAAATAGGATTTAAGTATTTCGTTTGGAGTACTTTAAAGCTTAATTTGCCGTCTAGAGTGTTTCTGGGTTTTACAGCATTTTCGGCTCGTCTCAGAGAAGCAATACTCATCGCGAAAGCTATACAAACGCACTCACACGTGGATACGTTCGGAGAGAGAGATCAAAAACCCGCGAGCGTCTCCTCGGAGTGACCTTAAGCTGCGTTAAATCAGCATCAGTGATCGTTTTTCAAACCAAATTCTTCCGCAAACATGCATCACGATGCACCAACGTCAAATCATCACTCGTAGCACGCAACCAGAGCAGCTCGCAGCCCTTTGGGCAGCTCTGTTCTGATTGGAGCACGAGTTTAATTGCGAGATGTTGATCAAAAGCGCGTTGAAGTTCAGTAAAAAAAACCGTTTAAAATGACATTTTATTGCTTCATGAACAACATCAAATATTGTTGAAGCAATGATAATATTCAATTCAATTATCAGTTCAATTATTAAAGCTGTTCGATAAGTTTTCATTTCTAATCAGCGATAAGAAGTCATTGTTTCTTGTTAGATCTTATTTGAAACATTAAATTGATTGAAATTAGTGCTGAGAATAGTAAAAAATTCATCGAAATATAATAAAATTGCGATATGTAAACCAATTCTATATAGTTTTCAATGATATTCTCCATCACAGAGCAATACGAGAATGTTTCTTCCCATTTCTATTAAAGTTTATCCACGATTAAAAGGAAATTACTTAGAAGAAGCGGAAATGAGACTTTCTTTGGCTCTTTGTACTCTTTCTGTAATGGACTATAATGCCATTAATTTCTGGGGCATATTTTTATCAATCTTTTATCAATAAAGTACATTTTAATCCTTCTGCATGAATCTCTTGAGTCTCCGAGGTTTCCAGAATTATTCTTAATAAGAATTCTTCTCGAGCGGGTGCAGAATTCTTCAATCAAGTTCACTGCGCCACTGCCGAGGTCTGGAAATACCGCACGCGAATATCGACCGCGTAATTATGCGTTTATCGGTTCGGTCTCACGTTCCGAACGGCCAGCATCTCCCTTGACTCAATATTGCGCCCTCAATAAATCACATATGCATACAGCGCGCATTTATCTTCAGACTGAAAATGTTTGATTGATGTCTCCCCAACACATTTCAGAAAAAATTTATACTAAATCGCGTTTTCTAAAAGATAAAACAGATAATTAGGCCAATTATATTTTTTTGCCGGGATTTTATGCCAGATTCTTTAACGTTCGCGCTGACTTTACGATCGCAATACACAGAATTTAATATTTAAGTTAGAAGCTATTGAAATTGAACAATGATTGTTTTGCAATTTATAAAAAATTCTACAATTTGCACTTCGGATATTCATAAAATATTTGGCATTAATTATTAAATTTGTATTTGCCAATTTTGTCAATGAATAATTGTCTGTTATAGACATTTAATTGAGTTGCTTTTAGTCCTTCGATCAACAAATAACAAGGATTTTTCTAAATTATCTCTGGATTTACTCAGGATATTTTAAGATAGGAAATAAATATATTTCTTTCATATTCTTTAGGTTGGAAAAACATGTTACTTAAATCTTTTTTATAAAATTTATAGTTAATATTTACAATTATTCTCTCAATTATAACTTCTCTCTTCAGGAAGGCAAAACAGGAAATTTGGTTTTTTTTATTAGTTAATCATTCAAACATAAATTTTTAAAGAACTAGAAAAATAAGGTTTAAATAAGGAGTAGGAAAAAACTGAAATCATCCCAATATGGGACAATCTGAATGGATTTCCTGATTTTATCCCAATTTGAAATAAACTAAATGGAATCTAAAAGGAATTTAAATGGAATCTAAATGGAACGATTCTATAAACAGATAGATTTGAGAGCTAAGTACTGAAGGGCCAGTAAGGACTTAACAGAGCTATAAAGATGATTATTGCAATTATAATGGAGGCCTATCGATTTCTGTTGTATGCGAAGGCCAAAGAATGATTTTTTCAAAAGTTTTCCACAAAGCAGTCATGAATTTCGGATCCAAAGAAACAGCTGAAAATTAGGAATTTTTGAATAAAAATTGTAATGGAAATTATGGCATCGTTATCATTTATGGAGGAAAATTTTGATAAACGATTCTTAATTTTTATAATTTCTTGAGAAAATTACTTTAAACTAATATAGAAACTGTCAAAACTATAGTTTTAGTATAAAATACATGCTAAAAACATTGAAATCATTTAAATTTGATGCAGATTAAATTCAAATCCATATTCACCAATAAAACTCTTTTCAAAATTAACAGAAAGTCTTTATGGATATCGTTTATAAATTTAATTTAATTTATTTTATTTAATTTTTAATTATAGTTAATTCCGGTTGATAATCCTCAGTATAACAAAAACACAGACTACAAAAATATTAATTATTTAATGAAACTTAAAGAAAACTATTTCTGAGATAAAGATTTTAATACTGAGTCTAAAATTCTTCATCTTTATGTGAATTTTAATCGTTTTCATCCTTCAATTTGTGTTTTTTAGTGATGATTTCAGATCAACCATTTTTACGCACTGCGAAGAGGGGAAACTACCTCGAGTTCGCATCTTTTGTACATTGCAAGGACGGAAGAAAGCAATCGGTGCACTTCCTTCAAATGTCGTGCATCAAAACATTTCCACGCATCTGTCAAAAGGTTGTGTCAACAGAATTTCTAGTAATGAAGTCTACACAACTACATAAGTCTGCACACAAACACACACATGAATTCCCCTCAATTTATGTAGTTTTTTGTGCGTTCAGTGCAAAAGTTGAACATCACAGCGCCAGCAGCAGCAGCAGCAGCAGCGCAGTTGTGTTCAGATGCATGAAAAGTGCGTATTGCGTAAAAAATATGCAAATTCGTTATCTGAAAAGACGCGTTTCGCCGACGGCACCGCGCAGGCGGGCGGGACACACGACGGAAATGCACTTTCCTTAGGTTTTCGTTAAGATCTCAGACCATATTTCTTTGAAACACTGTCCAAAGCTGCCCTGCAGTTAATTCGAGCGTCGTGACGTACGAAGCGTCGCAGTGAACGCACACGCGTTGCACAAAAACAATAAAAAGCTCATTCAAAGCGATTTGCTAATTACCAAAAAAAAATTACTGCTCAGGATAAACAATGACAGGAATTTACACCAGCGATAAACGTGAAATAACGGAATCAACACTGACAAAATAATAAAATAAATATTAAAATAAAAACAAATAAAATAATGATTTATTAATTAGTGTAAAAAACGTGTGAAAAAGATACATACGTATTCATATAAAATAAGGCAATAAAATATCTAGATAAGTTGGTTCCACATCTCAGAAATATACTTAAAAAATTCGTTTAAATATTCTAAATCATAGTTTTGAATTAAATCCTTAAATGAAATCCTTAAATTATTAAAATTATTCCTAGTTTTCGATTTAAAGATGTAAAAATTAAGATCAATAGCTAAAAAAATATAAAATTTATTAAGAAAATTATTTCCATCTAATAAAAAAAGGGAGTACCATAAAAAGCCATTCATTCCTGAACACTCTAGAATTGTTTTCTGCTTCATGTGTGTTCGTTTCTAGTCACGAATTCAGTAATTGATCGTTGGAGTCCCTCCTTGATTAAATCAACGCTAAAGGCAGAAGCCTCAAGACCTTCAAGGTTCATAGAATGTCCAACTTCTGCATCAGCTGTTCACTGAACGGCTTAACTGAAGTTTTCTGCATTTCCATTGAGTTTTTCACTAGATCAAGAAAAGGTTTCAACATGCGATATGCTGCAACGTTGCAGGATAAAACAGTCCCGACAACGTTTGGATCCCTCAAATTTACTGGAAGATTTCTGGGGCTTGGCAAAACAAAATAATACGAGATGGAATCAATAGAGAATTCGTTCTGTACTGATTATTCCACAATATAAAAAATTTGTGTTAATATCACATAATTCATAATTTCTTGATAAAGTTATTAGTTCATCAGCAGATCCCATTTCACAAAATCTTAATTATGAAAATTTCGCCGTCTCTGTATAAGAAAACTCTATAAACTTTATATATTTTTTATTATTTCTTTTACTGCTTTAAGTCGAATTAAATCGCGTAACTACCGTCTATAATTGGTTCGTTCGTTCTCAGTTCAAAGATCTTCAACGCCGCAAGGAATTCGACAGCCGAAGGACTGAAAATTGACCTCGTTTCATTTGAAGCTTCTGGCTACCAAGGATCTGTCTGGTTAAAAGCTGTTATTTGGCATTTTAAATGTGGTTTAAAGTAAACTAAAACCTTTCGACTCTTGACTACTTCCGAGCTATATTTCGCCATATCGTTAATTGAGACAAATTATGCTTCGGGACGTCGGTAGCCACTTTATTTCAAAGTAGAAAGAAGACTTTTCGGAATTTGGCAGAAACCGCGGACTCCTCTGAGTGATTTTATTCTGCACACAAATGTTAATTCTTTTGTCCCTGGGCGAAAGGTGAATGTCATTAATAAAGATGCTGTTGATCTTCATCACCGAAAGCGGTGTGATTAAAATAAGTAACGTAGAAGCTACCGAATGATGCGTGCCTTCTGCTTAGACAATTTATCAATGGGTCCTTAACTCGAATTCCAATTGGAATCGTTGTTGAAGAACAAAGAGAGAGAGAGAGAGAGTTTCTTAGCAGATGAATTCGAACATTTGCTTGTTAATTATACGATTCAAGAGCAATATATATTTTTTTTTATTAAAATATATACGAATGAATTAAAGACGTCATCATCTTCTGGAGCACGTGACAACGTGACTTTGCTGTCACTGTGATGTTCCTGTGGCTTCGAACGTGATAGCAACCTAATGATCACACATCTTTGCATTAACTTCATTGCAATTAGAAACCACACTTGTACAAAATATCCTGCTGAGTTCATTACGAAAAATTTGCCTGTTGTGTGAATGCTTCGTGGGCAGCTCAGCGATTGTGTTGCTCTGTGTGGGTGTAATCGCTGAATTAGAGACGAGCAGAACTTCCGTCTTCTAAAGGCCAATATGCAAATAACAGAACGCGGCTAATTGCATTAGTAGCTGATATCATTATCCGCACTAACGCCGTGCCACGAAGAATTACGCTCTGTCCATTCGAATGCCGACTCCCCACTAAAAAGCTATTTATAATTATGAAATATTATATTTGGCAACGCTAAACTAATCTGAATTATCCAATGTTCTGCCTCGATTTCATCTACGACATTTCGCATGTTAAAACGCAATGCAGCTCGTCGTCGTGTCGCTCGCCTTCTCGTTCGCTCTCGTCTCAAGCGACGACGCTGGAGGGTAACGAAAGCCGAACGAAAGCCGAAGCGACACGTGGCCTTGTTTATGCCTTGTTTAAAAGAGTCTGCGGTGCTGCTAAGTTGCGAACTGTGCTCGCTAAAAGGAGAGAACTCAAGTGATTATTGAACTCGTTGTCGAAAAAATGTTGAAAGGCAAATAGTGTGAGTGACACTGAACGACGCTTACACACAATGCATATGTTTTTTTTAGATGCGCACACAGACGTCCAAAAAACACAACTTGTTCACCTGAAAGTCATATCGAAATTGCGTTCCACACACACACACACACGTAAGACGACATCGGCATAGGCAATGTTTCTCTTTTTATTATCTACTGTCACTTGCCGGCTGCTTGGGTGGAGAGGCGGGGCGAGGCTTATTAAGTTTTGAAGACGAAGCGGTACGAGGCGAGGCGCACAATTACGGATACATTACGATGGACACGTGCTCATTGTTTGCCTGGTACTTAATTATTTCGTAACGTATTGAAGTATCTTTTGACAGGCGCGACGATATGCATACATCTATCGCTAATTTTTTATGATGCTTTTTTACCCGAGCAACAATCGATTATTTCTGGTTTTTTTCAAAACATTTCAATCTTTATTTTAATAAAAACAGAAATTCCTCAATAACTTAATGAACATGAAAAGTATTCAACGATTTTTCAATAATTTTTTCCTAATTTTTGTTTCATATTTTAAATTTAAATCATCCTGAGTTTAAATGAAAGTGAAAGAAATGATGAAATGACTTTATTTCGAATATAAAAAAGCAGCTATTTCAATAAATATTCTATGATTTTGATTTTTTTAAATAGAAAAATTATTCATTGACACGACATCGACACAGTTTAATTTATTGTGTTTATTACTATAGCATTTAGAAGTCGCGCTTCTTCAATAACATTGGACATTGAACCTCGCTGAACTCCGGCCGCAGATGGACGAACGAGGCTCGTGATAAAAAGAAGCGCCTCCATGATTACCGCGTGATTTATTTTGAAGGTTGCGCTATACTCTTGGGTGTGTGTTTTACTCCGTGTAACACGTATGTAATGCAGTGTGCGCTGTAAAACAAATTTATCAGTGGGGGGGTTGGCACGCGCTTCGTTCTCGTGCCACGCAAGCCGAATATTCGCCAGCGCCAGTAATAAAATGCGACTATCTGAAGAGCAGCGAGTAGATGCGCTGGCTGGCTATTGCTGTGATCCAGCATTGATGCTCGGAGAACTTCCGCTGGCTTGGAGCGCGTCCACGACTGCGAGAACCCCCACAGTCACAGCGGCTTTTCTCCCGCAGAGTCGTGAGTAGCGTGTCTGCGTGTTGCATACCTTTCGCGCCACACCCCTCACAGCCTGCCGCTTATCGGAAATGTCTTAATACGATTACATCTTAATACGATCGCTTTGGAGTGGTTTATAAAATAATTAGAAGTGATAACTTCAAAAATTACATGTTCAGAAATGTGCAAATGTTTGATGCAGCAACGAGTTCATACACAGACCAACGAGTATCATGCACTCGTTAGCGCTGCAACAACTTTTTATTGGGCCTTGCTTTAATTACTTCATTTACCGAACGTGATTTTTAATTGCATACACAATTTTCCGGTTTTTCTATTTTTATTCATTCTTTTCTTTAAAGGAAATATGACATTCTTTTTATTCGAATAACAAAAAGCGAATACAAAAGAGCATCTGCTCAAAACAGATTTTGGATAAACAAAGAGATTTCCATTGCAACAATTGATTTTTTTACCTTTCCCTAGAATCGCATACTCCAAGCCGTGACTCATTAAAAGATATTTAGATTGGAGAGCCTTGGACTCGCTCTCCAACATCTTCGGCACATCTGTGAGATTTCACCTCAAAAATCTGCTCTCGTTAATTGTTTACGGCATGTCGAACCCACCGCGCTCAGAGTGCTTACAAATCATTCCAACCCCGTTCGCTAAAAAGTAATCAACTGTTGTTGATTTGTCACCCTCAGTTAACGGCGTTTGATATATTATTCGGTTCATTTGGTCGACAGGTCAAGATAAACATAATATTTCTGTGTTCTTGTATAATCATCTTGGGCTAAAGTAAACACGCTGCAGAATAATTCAAAGCGAAGTACGAGGCTTTGGCAGCATCAGGAGCACAACTTGTAGTCCTTGCAGCTGTGGCTTTTATATATGTCCACAGTTATTCTATTGTCTCTTCATGATTTTTCTCTGATGAATAATCCTGATCTGATTCACTATTCTTTTAAAGCTAACCACATTTAATACCGAATCAAACTAAAGGCTTCATTTGTCTGCCTGCGAAGCCTTTTTCTATTCTTATTGGAATTCAGTTAGAGGCTTTGTTATTGTTTATGTGTGCTTGACTGTTTGTATTTGTATTTGTCAAAGTGTCGAAATGGATTCGTTCAGCTTTCGGCTGGGCGTTTGTCGCTGTTTTGAAAATATCAATCGTAGACACACTTTTGGCCACAGACTGACAACGTGTCACGTGCAACGCGTTTGTGTCAAGGGAATTTGTAGTTGGGAAAAAATACAAATTTGCATTATGCAAGAAGTTTTGCTGTTTAATCTCGTAGAAGAATCTTCAGCAGAGTGAAAAACCAAACTCATAGTGGTTTTTAATCTGCTCAAATCGATTCTATTGTGGTCAATTTCTGGTTTTAATCATCGAACAAATCACAAACATTCAATTCGAAAGTTTAAAAAACATCCAACGACTTATTTTCAATTCGGAAATGAAAATTATTTGAACAATTTCCAAATAAAATTCCATTATTACGCTCCGATGATATTAGAAATTGCAGTTCAAGATCAAGTGCGCAGATTCAATTCCTGATTTGGGGATGAACTCGTTACAAGGATGAAGTGGTTCTTAAAAAGGCTCTTAGCGAAAGTGTTACCTGAATTTTGTCCCTTTTATAGTCAATTTGACTGGTCTACGAATTGAGTTTTAACTGGAGAACGTTCGAGGTTGTTTGTGGTCCGATCCAACACCGTAACCAAAGCGCTTTGATGGGTTCAAACCCCATTTAAATTATTCTACATGATAAGTTGTCATCTTTTGAAGGGCGGATTGCAGAAGAAATAATTATTGTACATATTTAATGCAAAAAATATGAAAAAAATATAATTAAAAAAATCCACGCTTGAATGTTGAGGACTAAACGCTTTAATGGAGCTACAAAATCACAGAAAACTACAACTGATGTGGCCAACAAATGACTTTGTTGTAGGTGAAATAATTTCAATTGAAAAAGTTGTGCCAGACAAGTGTCCTTTTTAGAGCAATTCTAACCGAAAATGTTGATTATATTTGGATGTTAGAGCAGCCCTAAATACCAAAAATTTACTTTATAGCGTTGGTTGGTTTGGGGTTATACATAAAATTTGAAGAATCTTGCAAGAGAAGCGTCCTTTCTGCGCCAGCGATTTCATCCAAAAAGGGAGGTGTACAACTAGTTCTTATAAGAGTCTCAAATACAAAATTTCCACTTTCTACGTCAAACTAATCCAAACGGATTTACGGATAGCCAAAATTTGTATTATCATTAAAATTATAATATCGAAATTTTTCACGATTACAATACTTTCTTGTATTTAGTACGTTGTTTCCGAAACACGTATAAATACATATATACGAAATGTGGTGCGTTTTTGTACCTCTTATCGATCATAGTTAGCGATTTATTGTAACCATTTTACGGCATTCCTACGTCTTTATCAATTGTATTGTTTCTGGCGGGAATCGTTAATTGTGATTAATAAAACTGTTTCAGTTATTTGTTGGCATATAACAGTAACATTTCCTTATTTTCGTCAAGGCCCGAAATACTTAAAAAAGGCTGCTTAATTTTTTACTGAATTTAACAAATCGCTTAGACCGAAATCAACTGATCACATATAAAAAGTTTTTATTAACTTTTTAACTCATTAGTTCATCATCTTTGCAAACGGCTTGAGAATCAATAACACGGAATATTTTTAAAACGTTTTCTTGTGTGCTTTTAAAACTATACCAATAAAAACACAAATTTTTTCGGCGACAACAATAAAAATTGCACAATTCACATTTTGCGTCGCAATTCTCCAGCAATGACTTTTTTCTTGATTCCCATTTGATTACGTGTTATTTTAACACTTCTGTTGTTGTCGTTTCCGGCGGCAAAAGTTTACATCACAAATATGTTTAGAGATAAATATGTTCATTTACAAAATTCATAGACTAAAGTTTTATTTAATATTCTAATTAATATGCATTGTACCTGCCACGCATTTGCGTCCAGCGTTGCCAGAAAAGACATGTCCAGCTCCTGCAACGAATTTGTTTATTAAATCACACAATTTATAACATTGAGCACAACAACAACAAAAATTAAATGATTTGTACAGAAATGAAGTAGTTTCTTTAAAAGTTGTCTTTGTTAATTAATGTTTTACTTATTAAATAGTTAATTGGTTTATTTACTATCTCATTTCTGATCGCACGAAATGCGTTCCATCCAATATAAATTAGAATTTGATTTCTTTATTGGTTGCATTCATGAGCAGTAGATGCTACTAAATTTGGTACCTAAAGGGATGTTTATCTACTCCGCTCCTTTTTTGGCTACGGTGATGCTTAGGACCGTGAATGCAACCAATGCTTGATTAACTTTTAACAGTGTTCACAAATGCTTTATAAAAAAGTTGCTTGACAAATGCAGTGCTTTAAAGTTAAGTTATTTGTGCAAAAATTATGAAACGATTTTTTTACCTAAGTATTAAATTTTGTGCTGGAATAATTCGCATAGACAGAAATGAGATGTTTTTATTTGATTATTATTTATTTAATTACTATTTATTGTTATTATTAAATTATTCTGTCGAATATGTTTTTGGTATAAGTTTTATTTTTTCATGTTTTGACAGTTCTTTTCCTACATGAACATTTGTTCTTTATAGACGAAACAAAACGAAATCATCAATAACGAACGCAACATTCGTTGAAGAGAAATCACGCAGTTAGAAATGAGACGAAATGAAATTATAACGCAATAACATTCGTTCATGAGTAATCAGGCAGTGAATATAAAAGGTAGTAGAAGTTTGTGGAGTAAAAAGTGCGCTTTTATATTAGTGCAGTTAAAAACTTAATTCAGGCAACTGAATTCAAATAATTTAAATATAATATGTATATTAGTTTCTTTAAATTACAGAATGCAATTAATTATTCCGTCCCATATCATCACTTAGATTTCAAAAAATTACTATAATACATTCTTAATTTGCATTTCTCATAAGAGTTCGAGTTTAGTTTGCGTCCACAAAATATATTTAAACTAATTGAATATAGAATAATTGATTCAAGTAAATAATATTTACCTTCCGGTTTCTCAAATTGCCCGGGAATTCCAGAGTGACGAATGTGGCTACGTTTCAAAATGGCCGCAACAAACTCACTTTAATCACGTGCAAACGAAGTTGCCGCCGGAAATTGCCGGAAAGTCCACGGAGAGGAAACACACCGAAATCCTTTACTAAACAACTTTACTTCAATCAAATCGAAATGAAATCAATCCATTTCATTCGCACGTCCACACGACCGCAAAGAAAGGCTGATTAGGATTTTTGGGGGAAACACTTCCTTTCCGTTGATTTCCTTATTGCATTAGTTATAGATTGAGTTTCGCTCGGACTCTGCGAATACCTGACACTTTTTGAGGAATACTTCCGCACTGCTTTTGTGTGCTTTTAAGCAGACAATCCGTCAAACTGGCACACTTGATGTTACTATGCGACTGCGACCGACTTCCAGCCTTTGGCTATCGACTACCTGCGGGTGTTCACTTCGCAGATTCTCTTGGTTAGAACGTCCGCGTGCGTGCGTATGTGTGTGTGTGTGCGGAAGCTTGGCACGCTCTCCGAAGTTGCACCTAGATAATACATACCGCGTACGAACATCTTGCTCGTCTTGCACCGCGCTGCCTTGAGTGTGCTTTGTCCTGGGGAACAAGACTATCCTCATATTTCGGTCGCCAGCGTACAGCACAGCATGCACAGCCATCACGGGCGCCTGTAGGGCATCCACAGCACATACCGACGTACCTATCGCATGTACTTTGCACTTACATGCTCGCGCACATGCCTTGACTGGATGTTTAAAGCTTGCTGGGTAAATAGGCGTATATGTGTGAGTGCGTGTGTGTGTGTACAGGCCGCAAGGCATCTATGTACGTTGCTCAACATAGAATCAGTGCCAAAATGATCCTCCTTCAGGGCCAGCAGCCAGCATCCCTTCGCCGAACAACGCACCCAACACACGAAGCCTCGTATTGATTTCGGGAAAACATGAGGCGTGTGGATACGAAGGGTCGGTCGTCGGCTGTGGGTAACACGTACACGACTTGTCGAAATGTTAGTGGAGTTTGTTTACGCGCACTGATTTAGCAGGAAAACGCCAACAACTTGGGCTGGACCAATTATTTTCGAAGCGAAATTTCCTTGGCTGCGCAGTTGCTTTGCGTTTTCAAGGTGCAGCTGGGGGCTGTGCTGCCAACAACATCCACTTTTCCCCTGCGCAAACATTCATTGAAATCACGAAGAGAAAAGAGTAGCTAGAATCAGCGTAGCTCCGATTTCAATTCCTCTACTTATCAACTCAGACGTATTTCTAGGCACTTTGATGTCCTCATCGCTGAAATAAAATCAAACCTTTTCATTTCCACAATGCATATGTTTTGTATATAAAGAAGAGAAAAGGCCGACCTTTAGTTGAATTTGTGGTTTAAATTTCTACATTTTATGGCGGTTATCAAAAAATACGATGTGAAAAGTAAAATTGTTTCCAAACAGATCGGGAAAGAATTGCAGAGTGTATTTTTAATTTATGTGACTTGTGATTTACATTTTGCCATCCATGCAACATAAAATATTTCGGCAATGATTAATATATTAAAAAATAAGTTTAGATATATGTAAATAATATATTTCCTCCGTTGAGTTATTTTGAAAAGATTAATGAATTTTTTATATCTATGTTTTGTGTAAAATCGTGAACAAATGTTCCATATAATAACATATCGAACTAAACCAGAGTTCATCAATTACAATCATTCAAACAATTCGAATTTATAAATAATAATCGAGCAATAATTAAATAATTGAATAATTGAAGGAGAACCGCAAAAAATAGAACGTGTTAAAAATACAGAAGATATGCATCACATGAAAATTGGTGCATAATAAATCCTTTAATAATTTTTACATCACATTTGTGCCCGAAACAAGCACAAATCACTAAATTCAAAGTGATTTCGCAACCATTTTAAATCGTTTACTTAACAACGTTCCACCGCCGCAGTTCATGTCTTAATTTGTTTTCAATTCTCTCTAAACAATCAGCCTTTTAATGGACCAACAAATAAAATTTGTAAGTAAATAAATTCATAATTAAAGAAATTCACAATTGATAATAGAAACCATAGTTGCGCTAATGTTTTTAGTTTGTATGAAAAATTAAAAGTAAAATATTATATTATAATCAACTTTAACTTTTAAGGTAATTTAATATTTCCCACCATTCATAAAAATCTAATCAAAGATTGATAGCATCAAACTACTATTAAGAAAATTTGGGGCGTTTCTTAAATTACCTCTGTCAAATTATACCCTGTTTACATAAAAATATTTAATCCGATTAAGCTGTTCGAAAACTGAAGAGCTTTCTGAGTGTTTCCATACATAATCCGGTCAAGCAGAGTAGGTGTTTTGTTATTGCTTTGTTTTGTTTGGTGTAGTTGAGCTTTTACCATGTGTGTGGACATATGTGCTAATAGTTTGTCGCCTGTAATTGTCCCTTTCTAACACATTGGCACTAGACAAGGAGAAGCCTGAGTTGCAAACTAAAATGTGAAGCTAAAACCCAAAAGCATTTCGGTTTAGCGCTGGAACTGCAACAACAATTTCAATGGTATTTAAAAAGTTTACGAGTGGTTTTAGGTCCTAAAAAGTTTTACTTCCAATTTCTGGAAAAACCATTTTATGTAAACGCGGTATTAGGACAAAAACAGAACATCTAGGATCATCATTTATTTGAAAAACTTTAGAAAGTAAAATTCCATTTCAATAATTTATCGAAGTAGAAGAAAAATAGAAATCTATTTATAGTATATTAGATTTTATAAATTTCGGAGAAAAACATTTAAATTGAAAGTTAAAATTGAATAAAAGATTAAATATTATTTATAAATAATTTTTAATAATACATTTGGATGCTTGCGAAATCGATAAATAAAATGAAGATCGTTGGTTTTTTTACTTCCTGCTATATGCAGTAAAAAACAATAAAATCTTGTAATTCCGAAAAATTTCGATATTAATTAGTCAATTTTGACTTTTATAACTCGAAAACGAAGAGTTTTAGAAACTGGAAACATTGTATTTGAATTTTTTTTAAGACCTTGTTGTGCACCACCATTTTTTAGTGCAATCGGCGGATTCAAAAGGACACTTCTCTTGCAGGATTTCTCAAATTTCATGCAGAACTCAAAACCAAGCCAACATTGAGAGTTAAAATTTTTTATTTGGTGCTGTTATAAAATCCAAATCTATTCCTACAATCTTGGTTATAATCGGTTGAAGCCACATGACACTTTTATTAAGGGACTTTGTGCAATAACGAAGTACAACTATTTTAATCGAAATTATTTCACCTATGTACAAGGGAACGGATGTGTTGGCCAAGTCACATACTTTTTTTTATATGGTATTTTAACGAATTAAATTCGAATTTAATCCACGAATTAAATCGTGGATAAAGAAATCAAATGCGAAGAGTCAATGTGCATTGAAGTGCTACTGTTTCCGACGGTTTATTTAAAAGGTTCTCAGTGCTACCAACACATTGACTGTTTTTAAAGACTTGGACTTAAAAAATGTCATCCGCCGACATCCGACAGTTGTAATAGATTTTAGAAGGATGTGTTTCCTACTTTATACCTTTGATTCGTTGCTTTTATGTCATATTCGCACAATTCGTATTTGAGTTATTCATAAAGCTAATCTTTCGAACTGAATGAGGAATTTTATATAATTTTTATGTATAATTTGATCCTATTTGTGCGTTAAATATTTCTTCGACTTAAATACTTCGCTGTCCTTCTACTTTCACACTTTTCAAAATCTCATTCATAATTTTCCAAATATTTGCATGGCACGTGTTGGGAAAAGTCAAATAAAGCGTGAAAAAATTTATCAGCAGAGCATAAAATTGGATTAGGAAATGAAGAATAGGGTCATTATTTTATTGACTAGTTAAGAAAAGATTTCTTTTAAGTAAATAGAAAGGGTAAACAATAGCATAGATATATGTAAATGACTCTTAAAGTTTTTTTTCTTTTAATCAAGGCAAATTCCGTTCCGCGAGTTTGGTTTAAATTCTGTTTTCTTCACAGCAACATCAGCGCGTTAATCACATTGGATTCTTTATTTTTCTATCTCCGTTTCAAAACCATTTAAATTTTATTAATAAAAATTATATACGATATTTGAATATCGTAACTATTTCATGTCAATAACAAAACCGATGTAAAATCAATCAACAAGTTTCCCATTTTGCTATTTTAATGACCACAATAAGCATCGAGATGCGCCTCCAACGACGACTGAACACGGAGCAAGATTCACAGGAGAAGTAAGAATTTCTGAATTCTAAATCGAAAATAAATTAGTATTTAATGGTTTCGTTCGGGTTTCGGTCAAATGCCTGGGAAGCACGTGCGTCCAATAGTTTTAAATGTAGAAATGATTTGGTTTTGATTCCGAGTTACTAATTCATTTTTAATAATTGTTTTCTTCGATCATTTACCTTTCCTAACTAATTACCGAATTCAGAGTAAAAAGAAGCTGCACGCAAGTTGAAGGTGATTTGCAATTGGCCTGTTGCAAACGACTCCCAGATTTTGTTATATTAAGAATATCGAGTTCTCTAAAAACTCTTCTTCAACTCTAAACTAATAGTTCACACTTTGAACGAATGTAACTCGGAAACCAAAATCGAGAGAATCAAAATCTCATCGCATTTCCTGACTTCTCAAATGAGACAACAACCGAAAGCGATCCCGATTTCTCAGTTGCAATCCATCAATCATCGCGGGTGAAGCACTCCTCATGAAGCTGCGTCTGACGTGGACCATTAAGCATTCTCAACTCCTTGTGTTGCATCCTTCTTCGGAGGCAGCGCTGTGACTCATTAATTTTTCCAGATGATCGCAAGGCGTGCCTGCGACGGGGGCGGAGAGGTGAGCTCATGTTAGAAAATCGTCCCGGCAGATAGCGGCCGCACTTTTAGAGGAGAATCTCTGTCTGTAGTTTTTGGAAATTCCTCGAAAAACATAATTGCTATTTGCATTAAAGGAATCCAAGCAATGTTATGATTATGACACGGATTTCTTCACTTGCTCTTCGCCATGCACCGTGATCAAATTCGTTGGGCAAGTGACCAACTGATTGCCAATGCAAACTGAACTCATTTGCATGATTAAACTTCCGATTTCTGTTAAAAACGTATTGATATCTAATTACAATATTAAGAGTGGAAATTAAACTGTAAATATCAATATAATGCTAAACTCTATCCGTCACCAAACTATTATTCTTCAAATCCAAAAAAGGAGTTTGTAAAATAAAACAAAGTCAAAAGAAACTCGTAGTTGTCCATCCAGACAGACAGTCAGACGAAGAAGGTGCACCAGCGGCTGCCACAAATCTGCACCACATTCGCAATGTGTACACTGAAGCATGTTCAGATCTCGATGCTGATCCTGAAAAGGAGGAGTAGAGCAAAAAGCGTAAGGTCCCAACCGAAAGCTTGCCCCAGAGCAAAAAGTGGGAGTTGCAATAATTGTTTAATTATAGGACTTTGCTCGCTTGACTTTATTTTGCCTTCGTTGAAAAATTTTACCATATTTTATTTAGACGGTCCAATACATTAACGATGCCTCGGACTTGACAGCACAACAGCATTAAGAAAAGGTGGCAGCGCGCATTGCTCTTGTCGCTCTGATATGAACCACAGCTACACTTGAAAACGTACATGTATTAAAAAGGAATACAATCTTAAGTTAATGAAATGATAAATTTATTTAAACATTTATTTAATATTTTTAATGCAATTAATTGTTTGTAAATAATTGCATAATAAATCTGTAAATTTAAATATTAGAATAATGCATTCACAAAAAAAGAAAACTATGAAAATTTGTTTTAAGTGTACAAACCCTTCATTTATCTACATGCATACAAACACACATATATATACATATACGGTATGTAGATGTGTGTCCTTGTTATTTTTGCTTTTGACGAAACATGCTCAAAAGACGACGGTGAAGAGACACACTTCGGTACTTCCCTCTGCGCAAGCCACAGCTCCAAAAGCCATTGCGTCGCTCTCTGCCAAACTACAGCCCGAAGACGAAACGCCGCAGCCAGCGAGAGAAGAGCAGAAACACAGAAAATGTGGCTTTGAAAAATTCCTCAAATATTTTAAAGATCTTCTAGACCACTAACAATCGAGTGCTT